>OX411796.1:2077829-2587829 GCA_948252455.1 Acleris cristana | reverse complement strand
TATCACCATCACTATAGCTATAGCCATCACTATCACTATGACTGTTACCATCACAACCACTGACAACACTTCAAACAATATACCTGCTCGTGAGTATCCCTGTCACCTTCTCCATAGTTATCACTATCACTATGACTCGCAATCACAATCACTAATAACACCAAGAAAACTATTCCTGATGGTGAGTATTACAACACAATAACCTTCACTAAAGATCACTATCACAATGACTCCCCATCATAAACACTAATATCACCGAGAAAAATATTCCTGAAGGTGAGTATCACAATACAATCACCATCACTAAAGATCACTCTCACTATTACTCACCATCACAATCACTAATAACACCGAGAAAATTATACCTAAAGGTCAGTATTACAACACAATCACCATCACTAAAGATCACTTCACTATGACTCTCCATCACAATCACTAATAACACCGAGAAAAATATTTCTGAAGGTGATTATCACAGCACCCACACAAAAGGGATCACTATCCACTATGACTCACCATCACAATCACCGAGAAAAATTTACCCGACCTTGAATATTACCATCACTCATCACTAAAACTGGCCGTATGGTGTGGAATTAAGAAAACTAGTAAAATGACTAACATCTTATTCCTCAGGATTGGCATTTTTTTTATAATACTTACTTGAATTTGAGATCACATGTATCTATGGACCAAAGAGCCCATCAGGTGGCCTGTATGCTCGGGTGCCTTCTCTATGACATACAAAAGCCAGTCAAGTTCTTTCGGCTGATATAATGTTTTCATGGCAATTTTAGTGTTATGATGCTTCTTCTTCTTAAGGTGTAAACATGATCCAAGTTCCTATGCTATATTTTCCCAATGTTTTGCCAGTACTACTCCGCGGGATGTAGCTCTTAAGAGATCATCGGTAGTGCACGTTATGCTAAGTTATTATGTCAATTGTGTGTCATTTGTAGTACATAAAAGTTTTATCTATCTGTTTGTCTTGTTGCTACAGGTAAACAAACGACTACCCGCGTTATTAGAAAAAAACGCGATGCGTGTCCACCTGGATGCGAACGGCAACGAGGGCTCCTGGTTCTACGTCATGCCCTTCTACAAGTTACGATCTACCGGTAAATTGTTTACACTTCTCGATTTCATCTTAGCCCTAAAAGTTGGCATCGTATTTGCGGTCATAGAATTGAAGCCTTGAGGATGCATATATCTATGGGACACAGATCCCATAGCTGTGCGCTCATTTCCGTTCTCCATGGCATAAAAATACATGGTTATAAATGTCCCAAAAAAAACCATATCATTACATCATTTTGTTCCTCACACTAAACTAAAGTTGTCTCTCCAGGCGACAATGTCGTGGTCGGCGACAAAGTGATAATGAACCCTGTGAGCGCTGGCCAGCAAGTGCTGCACGTGTCGTCCAACCACGAGCTGCCCGACAACGCCGGCTCCATGGAGGTAACGACAACGTGTCGGCGACAACTTGTCGGGTTGGTCTTAGGCCCTAGACAAGATACAATGTAGTAAATAATCCTTTCCAATACTCAATACTCAATCATTTATTGCATTCTACAGTGAAAGTTTAAAGGATGTTAGGTTAACTTAAGTTTTAGTTGTTATATAATCAGTGATCGGAAATAGGTGAGCTAATTTACCTAAACTTGACGCATATTCATTCATGCGTGAGTGAGATGGGAATACATTATTGAATGAACATGCATTAAGTTTAGGTAAATTAGCTCACCTATTTCCGATCACTGTATATAATACAATAAAACTACCATTTGTCGGATAAGTTCGTTTTTATCCACGGAGTAGAAAAAACAGTGGAAGTGCCATAAGCTTCGCTTAGTATCAGACCTGTTGTCGCCAATACTCACACTATCATAAAAACAACACGCCACCATGGAAAATGTTTTTGGTGTGGCTATCGTTTTTACATTCCAAAATAGCACAATAAGGCATGCTTCTGGATTTATTTTCTATTTTAGAAATATTATTCGCACAACTTTCACGCACAAGCGATCGCGGCAAACTGAGCTAGGTTGCGCTGAACTCCGCATAAACATGCCACACGTGACACGCCCACTTCACACTTCTACTGTGTTTTGTGTTGACAAAATGTGGATAAAGCATCCGTCACTCTCGTGCTTATATGTCAGGAAGTGACGGAGGTTTTATCCACATTTTGTCACGTGATAAACGCCGCCATATAAGGCCCCCAGGTGTCAGAAGCTCCAATTATAAAATCACTCCATTAATGTTATAAATGTACCATTTTCAATTTCAGGTGAACGTAGTAAATTCCTCAACATCCTGGAAGGTGACTCTGTTCCTGGAACACAAGGAGAACCAGGAGGAGATCCTGAAGGGCGGCGACGTGGTGCGGCTGTTCCACGCGGAGCAGGAGAAGTTCCTCACCATGGACGAGTACCAGAAGAGGCAGCACGTGTTCCTGCGCACCACGGGCCGGTCCAGCGCCACCGCCGCCACCAGCAGCAAGGCGCTGTGGGAGATCGAGGTCAGTGCCCACTGGCAACTAGAATACATTGTTCGACGGACCAGGGCCTATACTCCATCAGTTTAAGCACTTAAATAAATGTAAACAAACCAAACCACGTGGCTCTGTTGAACAGCCAATCAAAACTGTTTGGTCGAGCTTTGACGTATCAGTGTCCTGCTCCAATTTGTTTTTAAATAGAAGAATGTTTCCTTTAAGTAAAATGATCTCTAACTTAAGGAATTAAGGTAGTTCCACTTCAGGGCCCGTATATTTTTCCACCCTGTATAGTATTATAACTCTGTGATAGTAACGAGTGTGGTGTTGCAGGTGGTGCAGCACGACCCGTGCCGCGGCGGCGCGGGCCACTGGAACTCCATCTTCCGGTTCAAGCACCTCGCCACCGGGCACTACCTCGCCGCCGAGGCCTGCGTACGGCTCCCGTGAGTAGAAAATAGCTTTGCTTTCAAAGTAGGACTCTATTTAGTTGAATGTAAGCTCATCCGAAGTTAGATTTTAATTTTTGAGTCGCTATCGAGCTTAAGTGCTCTTCATTCGTTTACTCATACTGTTCAACGGGCTTTCCCCAAAAATCTCAACCATGATCTGACCAGTGCTACTCGTAAAAAGATATTTCTCACAATCCTTACTATTACCCGTATCCTATACTAACAAAAATGCTGAAGAACGAGAAATGTTTGTATGTGTATAAATACCTTACCTTTACCTTATACCTTACCTTAAGTGTATAAATTTGTAATCATGTTCTCGAAAACGGCTGTAACGATTTCTATGAAATTTGTAATCTAGGGCTTTACGGGGTTGAAAAATCGATCTGTCAAATTGTCATCTTCGAGAAAGTTCGTTTTCAACCCGAGCGACTCTCGGTCTCCCACTATAATGTTTGGAAAAAAACAGCACGAAGTGTTCCATATGTAACTGATTTAATTTCTCATAAGTAAATTAAATTTAATATCGAGGCGTGCCATCAGGCAACAACAGCTGTCCTTCTCTATTTTCGTGTGACAAAACAAGCTCGTATATTGCCAGCTCTGCATAGCAGGACACCTCACCCGTTTAGAAGCCTCTTACAATATGAAAGCCTGACAATATTATATTTGCAGCGACGCGCCGCTGGACACGGGCGAGCCGGCGTACCAGCTGGTGTCGGTGGCGCACTCGTCGGAGATCGCCACGCTGTTCGAGCTGGACCCCACCACCATGACCCACTCCGACACGCCCGTGCCACAGAGCAGCTACGTCAGGTAACTGTAATAAACGGACACGAAAATGGGAATTACTTGCGGGATAAAATACGATATTTAAGAGGTTTGTTAACCTGAAATTGTCCATACAAAATGTGACCGTTAAGGACTGGAAAGGTGTAATTTTCGTGTCTTTTAGTTAAAACTACAAGTGATGAAAATCTGAATAATATCTTAAATGAAATCAAATATGTGGCGTTATCTATGAAAAGGGACGTTGTCGATGGCGCTTCTGCCATTATTAACGATGCTACGATATAAATACAAAGTCGCGTGACGCACTGCGGCGTAAGCGCCATCGACAATAAGGTCCCTTTTCATAGATAACGCGACATATAACAAACTTAAACGGAAAATCATCACGACTAAGTAAAATTGATTGGTTCCTGAGATACAGGCGGCTAAAGTGTTTATACCTACTAAAAACCTAAAAAGTAATTAATATAATCATCAGCTGATATATAATTAAGACTAGCTTTTGCCCGCGACGTCGTTTATCGCTGCTCCCTCGGGATCTGTCAAATTTTCCGGGATAAAAAGTAGCCTATGTCCTTCCCTGGGACTCAAGCTATCCCCATACCAAATTTCAGCGGTTTAAGCGTGAAGAGGTAACAGACAGACAGACAGACAGACAGACAGACAGACAGACAGACAGACAGACAGACACACTTTCACATTTATAATATTAGTATGGATTTTGTTTCAGATTACAACACCTTTGCACTCACACGTGGGTTCACTCCACATCCATCCCTATTGACAAGGATGAGGAGAAACCCGTCATGTCTAAGGTAAGAAATATTTTTTTCTCAAAAATGACCGGAAATGTTGACATTACTATCTACATATTGAGACGCGAAGTACATAGTTTACTGATAGTTCTCAAATCAAAAAAAAAACATTGCGTGCTCGCTACACAAGCCCGCAATGTTGCATACATGGCGTAGCTTATATGAATCCTGAAACTTTGTTAACTTCGCAGTATATGTATACCTATTATAGGTAGTTCCACGAGAGTTGAGGTGAATGATTACACACACAGCTACATGAAGTACTGATTGCAAAAAAAGTGAATGAATGAAATGAGTGAGTGAATGTCAATGTAAATAAAAACGCTTCATTATATTTTTAATAAGTATCAAAAGCAGTAAAAAATATAAAAAAATGCTTTTATAAACAATCATCACTTGGCATAATCTTCATCTGATTCGTTAAGATTACAAGGATTTCGGTAAAATAATTAATCCACCTAGGATTAATTATTTTCTCTTTGGTTTCTACGATTAGTATTATATTCATATACCTACGCATATCTGACCTTTATTTATTCATATACTTAAACCATTTATTTAAATAAAATCGGTCAAAATATTTTATTTTCTGTTTTATTTGAAGTCGATGAATTGTTCTACATAATACTTAACAAAAGAGTTTAAAGAAACTTTTTGGTCTTTCTTGCAGTTCAGTGTTGAACTTGCTATCGGTACAATATTAGAACAGTAATTTCAAAATCCCGCTGTCATTACATGACAGTGTTGTTGTGTGCGTGACCTCAACTCTCGTGAAACAAGCTATACCTCTCATCTATTACCTTATTCTTTGTCGGACTGGTAAAACAGGGGAGTGTATTTGAAACTCGTCAACGTCAGCTCAAATGGTAACGTTGGTCCCAGGTGGGCTGCTCCGTGGTGAAGGAGGACAAGGAGGCGTTCGCGCTGATCTCGGTGTCCCCCAGTGAGGTGCGCGACCTGGACTTCGCCAACGACGCCTGCAAGGTGCTGTCGGCGCTGTCCGCGCGCCTGCACTCCGGCCAGATCGAGCACAACGAGAGGAAGTGAGTCGAGTAAAGTTACGCCCACACCGGTGCTTAAAATACGGTGACGGTACGGAATCGCAGTGACGCGTCGTATCAGCACCGTTTTTGACGCACGCTCCCCACACCGCTGCTTAAAAAACGGTGTCGTTGCTTAAACAAAAGACGGGGTCATAGTAACAACCTGGCGCCGTTTTTGACGTACCGTAATATACGCACCGTTAAGCATTGGTGTGGAGGGCATGCGTCAAAATCGGTGCTGATACGATGCGTCACTGCGATTCCGTACCGTCATCGTATTTTAAGCACCGGTCTGGTCGCAGCTTTATGCCGGCTAGTCATAATATTAAAAGGCCACATATAATAAAGTCGATAGTTTTCCGCGTTCTGAATCTCGATAACCATAAAGCTTATGTATCTGTTCTTTTTATGTATTAAACTTGGTTATATTTCCTCTAAACTGGTAAGCGTGAAAACACGGTTAGAAACAAATTCGTCGATTTACCAAACATGACACTATTTCGCATTTTTTTGGTTGAATCTCCGAAATTCTACGATCTTTAACTATGATTTTTGATCCAATAGTTGAGTACTTATAACTTCTTAATCCTGGTAAACCATTTTTTAAGTATATGTTGTAGTTTTAAAGTAAACAGCATTTATTTGAATTGGACCCTGCAATCAAAGCGCGCGCCAATTATCTTCATCTCAAGTTCTTTGCGCAGAAGCACATAAAGCCATCCCTTTTTATTATTGTATAGGCGGGGTATCATATGTCGCCTCTTAAATGCCAAAAAAATGCTTAAGTGTGCCAAATAATTTATTTTTCATATTTTTTTTTATTGTATACTTTGATTTTTCATTTAAAACTCAAACTATCTCTATCTCATGTATTTCGCGCGGTAGCACCGAAAGACATCCATTTTGATTCTTGTGTGGGCGTCTTATCAAATATGGCCTCTTCTCTTAGTATAAAACAAAGTCGCTTCCCGCCGTCTGTCCCTCTGTATGTACGCTTAGATCTTTCAAACTACGCAACAGATTGTAATGCGGTTTTCATTAATTGATAGAGTGATTCAAGAGGAAGATTTTTATGTATAATTAATTCTAGATTATGTACGGGTGTTACATAAAACTTACACAAAACAAAAAGAAGCTAGGTCGTGTCGCTAGTAATTTATAATTGTTTTAGAGCTCTGACCTGCCTGCTGCAAGACATCGTGTACTTCATAGCGGGCTTCGAGAACGAGCCGAACAAGTCCGAGGCGCTCGAGCTGATCGTGGAGAACCCGAACAGGGACCGGCAGAAGCTGCTGAGGGAGCAGTACATACTGAGGCAGCTCTTCCGGATCCTGCAGGTAATAAAAAGCAAGCTTTAAAAACCTGATTGCATTTTTTGATAATGTCGTCGATATATATTTTAATAAAAGAACCATCCGGTCGGGTAGGTCTGAATGCCAAAATGCACTGGTCGCACTATGTTCAAAACTCAATTTTTTTTTCCCCAATATGACTGATTTTCTAAAAGTATTTGTTTTTGAATATCGAATGAAAACTTAAAAATTGATCTCTGCGTGATTTGATGTATGTATGAAAACTTAAAAGAAATTACTCATTTTGTTATAAACTTTTATGCAATAAGGTTCATTTTGAGCAGCCTAAACTTTAATACAGGTATTTATAGTTTTTTGATATAATAGAATATAAATAATTTATCTTTGAAACAGATTTCATTTCAGATTTTTTGGTCCTTAAATTTCGGAGATAAGGGGGTGGGGTTTTTTGTACATGCTCCATCATTTGAATTTGAATTTCTGTGTTTTTGTACAAGCGATGGTCACCTTTGGTCATTTACTCTTTGGTTTACTCGTGGCAATGACTTCAGCAGCTGCAATTCCTGACCTATCTCACCCACCAGCATAAGTGTTTCATCTTGTTCCAGGGTCCCTTCCAGGAGTCAGACGAAGGAGAAGCCTTCCTCAAGATAGAGGAGCTGTACGACCCGCGCAACGCGCCCTACAAGTACATCTTCCGCCTCTGCTACCGGATCCTAAGGCTCAGCCAGCAGGACTACCGGAAGAACCAGGTACAGGGTTCAGAATATGGTTTGGGGTTTCGATGTACAATGGGGTCCTAATTGGATTGCCAATTTTTGATGATAATAACAAGTATACTTGATTGTAATTGTCTTTAGAGGATGAAATAGTCATGAGAATAATGTTACCAATAATAATAATTTAAAAACGGTTGAATATGTGTATATTCTTTATCATCATCATCATATTCCGATAATGGTAATTTTGACGGTACTTTTCAGTGTATAAGTTGGCAAAGAGTCGCCGGACGAACGCCATAATAAAACGCCAATAAAATTAAAGTTGCTATCTGAATTAAATGGGATTGTAGTGGTCACTTCTACTGCATGCCACGTGAGCTTTGGTCCCAAATTTCCACTTAGTGGAAACAAAACCACCAGAAAAGAATAGGCAGACCAAGAAGGAGATGGCAGTACGAACTGGACCAGGATTCACTGGATTGGGAATTGTAGATAGGTCTGAGGCAGGCTTTTGCCGAGTAGTTCAGAACCAGCTAGATAAAAATGATTAGCTTTGTATCCCTGTCACAATTTTAAAACCTTCATCTATTTCGCAGGAGTACATAGCGAAGCACTTCGGCTTCATGCAGAAGCAGATCGGCTACGACATCCTGGCCGAGGACACCATCACCGCGCTGCTGCACAACAACCGCAAGCTGCTCGAGAAGCACATCACGGCGTCCGAGATCGAGACCTTCGTCGGTGAGTCAACTGAGGGGCTAGACAAGATGCATTACGCTAACCAGCGTTTCTATTCGTTTCGTTTGTAAACCAATCGCGTCACTGGTAGATCACGTGACTTTTCGTATCACGACATCTACAAGTGACGCGATTGGTTTAAAAACGTAACGAATAGAAACGCTAGCTAGCGTATTGCACCTTGTCTAGCCCCTCTGGTTGTACATACGTAGCGAAGCAAGACATACTAACAATGAAATAAAACGATTTAGACCTATTTTTGCGCCTTTTTATAGTAGTTCATGTACCCAAATTTCTAGCCAAGGGAGCTAAAACAGTTTTAGAACGTTTCATTTCTTAAAATCTTTAAAACCCCCTCTGTCGGAATAGCTCGACCATACTGAATAGAAATCTTGATATTCACAATTGGATTTCCAATATTCCAGGGCTTGTCCGAAAGAACATGAAGACGTGGCAGTCCCGTTTCCTCGACTACCTGAGCGACCTGTGCATCTCCAACAAGAAGGCCATCGCGGTCACCCAAGAGCTGATCTGCAAGAGCGTGCTGTGTGCCAACAACTCGGACATACTTATTGAAACCAGGTGAGAAACAGGTCAATTTATGTAACACTATTTATACCATAACATTTTCACTTGTATAGTTTAGGAAATATTAATTTGGCTGTCTGTAATCTTCACTAACTGCTGCACTCAGAAACGTCATTTAAATTTAATACTTGTTTAGTGACGTGTCGTTTTATTCTATTGCTGTAGCAAAGAAAGTGACAGCAGCAACTTTAATCAAGCATTAATTTAAATTGACGTCTCTGAGTGCGGCAGTAAGATCTTGTTGTTAATATCAAACAAAAGTTAATTGTAAAACTGCCCTCATTCTTCAAACAGCACAGTAGGATGAAAGGTTTTGATACTTGAGTCACATTATGTATGTAAGAAAAAAAGATCGCAACGTTGATAACACACGGCCAAATTATATTTCCTGAACTATACCAACAATTAATCTATTGATTAAAAAATCATACTTCATACCTAGCTTTGTTTTAATAATGTTGTACAATTTTCACACTTAAATGTACAAAGGATAGTTAATTTACCCTATTATCAGTATAAATATTTATTTTGACCGTCTTTCTCAAATCCCATTTCTAAATGGCATTTTGATGAAACCGTTAAGTGTCGACAGGCTGGTTGCGACGAAATACGAGAAGAGAAGCGGCTCGCCGCTCACCGACGACGAGGTCACCCAGCACTCGGTGGAGGACGAGGTTATATTACTATGGAATAACAGAAAGGTAATCAAATCATTTAGGTCGCGAACGTGAAGTCAGCGGGCTGAAGGCGGCGGGGGCGGCGCGTTCCAATGCATAAATTTATATGGAACCGGTCACGAGGGCAGCGGAGCGGGGAGCGGGGAGCGGCGCGCGAGCGATGCGCTCCAGTCTAGCTAAGGCCCGCGCCGCCGCTTACACCTGCAGCCCGCTGACTTCGTGTCCGCGGCCTTGCTTTGTTGATATTGATAGAAACATTAACCATGGTAATATACTCCATTTGTTCAGGAATTTAAAATGTAAACAAACGAACCGCAATGGCTCTGTTAAACAGCCAATCGAAACCGTTTCCAGTCCGCCACTCGAGCTTTGACGTAAAGACTGTACACGATAAAATCCGGCTATGCATGCTCTGGTGTATCTTTGCAATGAATGCATATTTTCAAGCGTTTTTTTTTTAACAACTTGTGTAATTATAATACTACATAATAAAATAAAATCATATGATAATGTATGGGTATGTGTGAGTTTTGACCTCGGCTGAACAGATCTGGATGAAATTAGGTATAGAGATAGTCTGGAATACTTTCATTCCGGGGAAATTGCACAGTCGCCGAGGGAATACGCGGCCGAAGACGCGCACAAAAGCAAGTTAGTTATAAACCAGCAAAAGTGTACGGCTGGTCACAATTGGGAATAGCCAGTCTTATAAAAGACGGAGTTAAATACGCGTGCGTGTTACCTGATGCATTGGGAACTGATCCAGCTTATCTAACAGTGATAATTACTGTATGTCTGGTTTCAGGAGCACCGGCTACTGTCAGAGCTGGCGGCGGAGGCGCGGGTGGACGGCGCGGGTACGTCGGCGGCCATCTTGGACTACTACCGCCACCAGCTGGACCTGTTCTCCAACATGTGCCTCAACCGGCAGTACCTGGCGCTCAACACGCTGTCGCAGCAGCTGCACATACAGCTCATACTGAAGTCAGTACATTATGTTCGCTCATTGCCGAAATACCATTTCAAAATACCAAATTGCTCTTTTTACCAGATTTCCAAAACACCAGATTCGAAATATTGGGTTAAGATAATAACAATACCTTAATTTGATTGTATTCCAGTGTATTCAGAATGTGGTATTTCAAAATTCTGGTATTTGGGCAATGAGCGAATTTTTTTTTGAAGTAATGCAAGAGATTAGAAAAAGAAAGAATGCAAAAGACTAGTAGATTCACTGCATATTAACGACGTGTAAAAATGACCTCATGTGGCCGATTTACTGAATAAATATTTCTAATTTTTAAATTGAATTCCTATTATATCGATATTTAATAGCTGCAATAAAATCTTGTTGTAATGAAAAAGCGTGACGACGAGCAATGCGAGAACTTTATTCAATAAAGCTTTAATTTTCCAGAAACTTCTTGTTTTAATGAATAAGTGTGACGACGAGCAATGCGAGAACTACCTTCAATAAAGCGTTAATTCCTCAGATGCATGTCGAACAACGCGCTGTCGCACGAGCTGCGCGCGTCGTTCTGCCGGCTGATGCTGCACCTGCACGTGGACCGCGACCCGCAGGAGCCCGTCACGCCCGTCAAGTACGCGCGCCTCTGGAAGGAGGTGCCCGACCATATACACATACGCGAGTGAGTAAACGGACAATAGAGAACATTCATTACTTCTTTCACAGCTTCAATTAATAGCTGATTCATGTAGCAAACAGTTGAGAAAAATCATTTTTTTGAATAGCTATAATGGGGCTTCTAAACGGGCCATATTTTCTCTGCAATATGTGACCGACAACTATTGGTGTCTTTCTCTAACATACGAGTAAAGGGACACCAATAGTTGCCGGCCACATATTGCAGTGTAAATATGGCCCGTTTAGGAGCCCCTTAATATCAAGATATAGGAACAAATCTCTTTCTAGCAAAATATAATTTAACGTGGAGTTTATATGGCTGATCTGTTACATGACGTCACAGTGCATATCGGATCTCTCTGTCTAATTAGCACTATATAAAATATAAACGACTTCTGCGCTGACGAAGTCGCGAGCAACAGTTATTATCTGTTTATTTAGGTACTTAAAAAAATGTAAACAAAACAACCACGTGATATACAATACAATACAATACAATACAATACAAAACACTTTATTGTACACCAAACAAAAACAGTACAGAGAAACAGTACAATTAAAAATAACACAGGTAAACAACAGGCGGTCTTATCGCTAATTAGCCAATAACAATGCCACGTGGTTTGGATTGTTTACAATTTTTTTAAGTTCCTAAACAAACGGAGGATAGTTCCTAATAATGACTTCCATCCCCAGCTACCAATGCGTAAAAGGCGGTCCCGACGCCAACCGCGAGAAGGTGAAGCAGCAGTTCGCGCACACCATCCGCTTCGTCGAGAACTACCTGTGCAACGTGGTCACGCGCACCTGGTACTTCAGCGACCACGACCAGAACAAGCTGACCTTCGAGGTGGTCAAGCTGGCGAGGGAGCTCATCTACTTTGGCTTCTATAGGTAAGGGTCTTGGTTTAATGGTTTGATTAGGAAAAGGGGAACTAGATGATGGCTTGGGGCGCCAAGGATCTAGGCGTCCCAATAGGTGAACCTGACTGAATAGCTCTGATTAAATGATCTTTACGTGGAACTGAGTCTATTTGCAAAAAAAATGACATTTTTGAAAGTATGAAAAAATATTTGTGTATGTGACCAACTTCCATTTTCCCGATGATAATTTTTTCGTACAATGAAACCGAGTCAACTGCATAAAAAAATTGGTCTGTTTTTTTATTTTACATACAACTTGCACTTGACCAAAACGTCTAAATTGTCAAAACTGTTTTTACAAAAAGGACACGGTGTATATGTATATACGACTGAATATATTTTACATCTTTATTTAATTTAATTTAATACATCTTGGAAACCATAATATTATCTAAATAAAGTATGAAAGTAAATATGTAGACCCATTTACCGTTTAAAATGATTCATTACAGCTTTAGCGACCTTCTACGCTTGACCAAAACCCTACTCAGCATTCTGGACTGTGTGACAGCAATGGACCTGCTCAATGAGACGAACGCATTATCCGGAGAAGTTGAATGTAAGTACCCCATGTAGAGCAGGTTTTACTTTCGGAATAATAGTAGTTTTATACTCCAAATAGAAGTAGTACTTACCCTCAAGTGATATTATAGCTTTATACTACACTAGAGGACGCCCGCGACTTCGTACGCGTAGAATTAGTTTCCCGCTACTCCCCCCATTTCTTCCCGTTGGGGGTCGATTTTCGGAAAATCCTTTCTTAGTGCTCATTACATCATGAAAGGAACCCATGTACCAAATTTCAAGTTTCTAGGTACAGTAGTTTCGGCTGTGCGTTGATACATCAGTCAGTCAGTTTAGCCTTTTATATATAAAGATTTACAAAGAAATAAAATAATTTAGAAAAGTAACAAAGAAGTTCTCTCAAGGAAGAACGAGCGCGCCATCAACCAGAAACAAAAGTTTGTTAATCGTTAAATTTAGCGCGCCGTACAGTTTTCCGCTGGCGTGTAATAATGAAATGAGTAGACAATTATTTGTATTTAAACTTAATAAAAACATGTCATGAAATTTTCACAAAATTTAATTAGGTGCGTACATAATGGGTGATTCAACTTTTAAGGTACTCCCCATTTTCCGACATGTTTCACAAGTTACATGTTTTTTAGAAAAACTATATATATTTTAATGACGTGGCTTACACGCTTATTAAATCAGACACATAGGCTAACATTTGAAATTATTTGATTTAAAATAGCACAGTTTTAAATAATAATACAGTAGGTAACGCAGCGGACAATGTTGTCCCTAGGTTTTGTATGCAAAATGTGCATTTTCCCCTGAGTTACCAGGTTTTTTCGAGGATAAAAAAATATTTGAGGTGTTCAACATGTAAATTTGGTGGTCTGATTTTAATATTCATATATTATTATTAACCATAAGTCACCAGGAAAGTTTTAATACCGCAAAAGAAAAGGAGCACCTTAAAAGTTGATTCACCCAATTATGTTCACATAATTAATAAAGATGGTCGTCATTGCATGCAGCACAGGAAAAGGAGGTTAAGAATCGTAAGTAAATGCCTAAAAAATACGATTTATATACAATTTATTTATTGGTAAAAATGTTACATCTTATTCATAACCGCGCAATAGCTAGGGTGGTATTCCATCTGTCCAATATCTTTGTCCAATTTCTATGTACAATATTTGAACAAATTGCTTTAAAGGAGGCCCATTCTACTTATCCAATATCTTGGTACACGTTTAAATACTATTTGCGTAGCAATTTTGAATTAAATGTCATTCGTAATATTTGATCAAATGTAGGTGTTTCTAGTCAATTTATTGAAGACACCCAATTTCTTTGATCAAATACGCATTGGAAAAAGATATTGAACAGGTGGAGTACCACCCTTAGTTTGCTTGAAAAGGCTTGAAAACTCTGTCCTTATCTGTCATTATGACATTTGAATTTAGGGACAAAGAATTTAAACTAAAAAAATATGTTTTTTGTGCGTTTATGATTAATGGGGCTTGTTTTTAATAAAGATTATTGAATATTGTTATCAGCTGAAGGCGGAGTCCTGCGCAGTATAGGCGACATGGGCGCCGTCATGACGTCCATCACCCTCGGGTCGGTCACCAGAAACGTAAGGACAGCTATCCTGCCGTACTAAGAGCTAACTGCATAGTGGTAGTATAAGCATTTTAAATGTCATGTGGTTACTAATAGAGTATAGAATTCTTTGACCACTACATTGCAGTTAGTCACCTTCTTATGTATGTATGTATGTACAAACGCTTTATTGTACATACAAAAGAAAAACAAAAACAATACAATGAAGCTTTAAAAAAAGAATGTACAAATTCGAACTTATCCCTTTAAGGGTTATCTTCCAATAACCCTTGAGAGATTGAGAAAAGTGAAAAGTTGTGCGTCGACTAGGCAAGTGTACAACTTTATTTAGGAAAAGAGCATACAAATTAAATTATTGTTTTTGCATTACGGCATCTTCTTCTCTTCTGCAGCATTTTATTTGAATGACCACTATTGTTTGTATGCCTCTCCATGCTTTTTTAAAATTCGCTCACAACGTCAACTATAACAACGAAGACGACTATGGTTTCTTACCATCCACTCTTTAAGCCCACTATACAACGAAATTTGTCAATAGATATGCGCCTATTGTAAATATCATAAAGTAAATTTTCTAATTCGATTGTCAGTTTTAAAAACAAAGGGAAATCCATTTTATTACCTTGGCAATGAATTTTTATTCCAATAGCTGTATTATGTACTAGGTCAATTTGTGTGAGTCCCCCCCCCCCCCTTGATATATTTATTTGTCGCCTGATATATGTTTATACCGTTGCAGGCGAGCGGCGCCAGCGGCGCGGGCGTGCAGCGCAGCGCGAGCGCCGCCCTGGCGAGAGAACACCCACTCGTCATGGACACCAAACTCAAAATCATCGAGATCCTGCAGGTACTCAACTTCATACCAGGATGCCTGTGGAAATCGTGACAAGAGAGCACCTTTGATACCCCTGCCACACACGACGAATGGCATGGCAAGTAGCGAGGAAAGGGGGCAGAGACGTAGTGTGGCCCCGTTACTCGTCATGCCGCATGTCTTGCTCGTCATGCCCACCGCTCCCTGTTTTGTCGGCTTTTTGGGCGCGAGTCCCTAGTCGGAAGCGTCGCGAATAATACGAAAGATGTATTTTTAAATCGCACTTCTCAACAAAATATGAAAATACCGTAAAAGTGATCACCAAAAGAGTCATTAAAATTAAAATCGGCCAAGAAATACGGATGATACAAGCATTTTAAACTTCTAATTAGACAGCTATTAGACAGAGAATTGCGATATGCACTGTGACGTCATGTAAAAGGTCGGCCATATAAACTCCATGTTAAATTCTGTTTTTCTAGAAAGAGATAGAAACAAATCTTTGTTGACTTATATTTTGGATATTTAAAGCTATTCAAAAAAAGATTTTTCTCAACTGTTTGATACATGAATCAGCTTTTATTGAAGGTGTGAAAAAAGCTTCTACTGAGGTTATACCACCACTAAACAACATCCAACTTGTTCACCAGTTTATCCTGGACGTCCGGCTGGACTACCGCATCAGCTGCCTGCTCTCCATCTTCAAGAAGGAGTTCGAGAAGGCCGGCGACCGCGCAGACGTCGAGGCCATCGGCCTGCAAGCTGAGGGCATCTTCAGCTGCAGGTCAGTTCAGGGTCTGGAGACAGGGTGACGGTTTTCGGACAGTTAAGAGCCCACGCACCTAACGTTGCGGGGCAGGTGAACTTTGATGCTGAATTTTGTAAATAAATAAATACCTAATAATAAAAATAAGTCTTCTCTGAATCATATTTGTTTGTATGTTTATTGTTTTGTCCAACAGGGCTGCCGTGATCAACCTCGGTCAAAGCCCCTAATTTTTCAAAATCGAAAATAAATAGAAAGCCATATGTCGACCCTGTCTGTTTGTATAAAATGACCCAAATTGGATGGAAATGTATAAAAAAATATATGGCGTATATACGAGTATATATGTATATATAGCGTGGCGGAGCGCGGAGGTGTTTTTGCGGTGTCTTCGTAGCTGCAACATTATATTGACTAATAAATAATCTTAATCTGAGTTGAAAGTTTTGTACGTTAGATTTAAAAAATGTCATTCAGGAATTTAGCTACGTTATATTTAAACTGTGAATATATGTGTATCATAATTTCATAATAGAATGCCTTGTAAATTAGTTACATAGTGACTAACGCATGCAGGTGGCGGGTATGATTCTTGGTAAATAGCATTTTTAATCAAAGATCTTTTACGTATTCACATTAATTTATTCCTATACTCTATTTGTTTAGTTACTTAACTAAATGTAAACAAACCAAACCACGTGGCTCTGTTAAACAGCCAATCAGAACTGTTTCGTCGAGCTTTGACGTATCAGAGCTCTGCTGCTATTGGCTGACGAACTATATCACGTGTTTTTTTTGTTTACATTTATTTATATCTAAACAAATGAAGTATAGATTTGTTTTTGTTCACTTCTGCTCTTATATGTCACATTATTATTTGGTAAAGACATTGTTCTTATAAGAAATAGATACTACCATTTCCGATTTTTTCAACTTTACATTTCATGTACTTCTTAAAAATTGGTAGTTATTTTTTGATATAACATGAACTTTTAAACATCAATGTAGATTTTATATATTCTTCTAAAGTGATTTTCGTGCTTGGTATCTTCTCTCGTAGATAACTTCAATTATGTGATTCTTTCAGAGCCATACAAACTGTGCCCGACGGCTGTCTTCCAAAAAATGTAGATTTGTTAGTAAGATGAATCGTACATCGCATGGTTTGCCGCCTCTATCCACAACGCTCTATACATACTCTTTGGTGAACTATAAAAAAAATGGAAGCATGTCAATTGTATAATAGAGTAGCCGTCCAAAAGAAAAAGGCAGTGTTAAGGTCTCCCCAGACCTATCGACGCGGAATCGGTTTGGGCCTGTAAGAAAAAGTTTTATGTCCATGCAATAAGAGCGAAAACGACGTCGTTTCGAACCAAATTAATTGAGCTTTATTGCCTCGCTGATTCAAAGGCCCTTACGAGGATAACTTTAAAAAATACTGCCTTTTCGATTTGGATGGCAGTTTTAGAGCATATTGTTACTAACCTAGTGTGACCTACCGTGTTTGCATGAGTACAGTAACCACTAATATCGATACGGACATTGCGACAAATATATGTCAACATAGACCTTATTATCAGTGTCATAGGGGCCTATAGATATTTTTGACGCCTTGGGAACGTAAATATATTTATGACTTTGATGTACAGCGCCCGGCGGTAAATATTGCACATCGGCAATTATCGTTTTTCCGAATACAAACGAATGCTAATTTCCATGTCCGTCAATTATTGCATTTGTCATTTATTAGAATTTGAATTTAGAACTGAGTACTTTGTTGTGGTTTTGTTTTGATTCCCGCGTGAATTATATAGAGCTGTAAAACTACTTCTTAAATATCATTTACCCCTTTTCAACATAGTACACCAACGAAATTAATACAAATATTAAACAAAAAAAATGTGTAGTCCATCGCTGGGATTGATTCTTGGTAAAAGCATGCATCCAGATTAGTAAAAAGGGTAACCCATCCCGAGTGCTTGACTATTACGAAACAGGGGCTCTACTTTGAAATCAGTAATTCGAACTTCGGATCGCCCCGTCACTTTCTTGCGAATTAGTGACGCTTGGAGAGCAAAAGGGATAGCAATAGACGAAGTTCGAATTACGGATTTCAAAGTGGAGCCTCAGTTCTAATTGTTGCGTCCAGTAAATTGAAGTATCGACCCTTTGTAGACGTCGTGTTATTAGCGTGCAATGAATGTACAGGAGGGGCTTATTATAATTATGACATAGCGATGCTGTTTATTTTACGGCAAGCGTAAAGGACACAGCTATAGCAGTCATATAGCTCTGTCCTTTTGTCTCAGTGTACCTAAAGTGAACTGCATTGCTATGCTATTTATGTCATAATAACATCCCAGTCGAGAAATTTGATTGTTTAGCGGTTTGATATAAATGTCATTTCCGTAGGGTTTATAACAGTACAGTCTGTGAGAACTTAGAAGGGCTTCGGGTTTGTACTTCTCTGTCATTCGCTCTTAATAAGAGCGTATGAGAGCGAGTGAAAGACAAGTACAAACCCAAAGCAGGTTTCGAGCTATTGCACTGTAATTTACATGGCAGCACCTTAAAATGCCGATTTTTTTTTTCCCAATATTTATTTGTTTTTCGTATTTCCGAAAATTATGTTATGCTCGAGCTAATTTTGATTAAATGCATATATTTAATGGGTATACGAGAGTAAGGCTTCGATTTAAAAGCGATATCAATAAATAATGTCTTCTTTCAAAACATTGCAATAGGAATTAAAAAAATCGGAATTATGACTCTTTGGAATTATGTAGCGTACCCAATTTATATATTAGTCAAACTGCTAAAATATTTTTTTTCTCTACCACACCGGTTTTAAAAAGGATAAACATTGAGCATAAGCATTGTTATTGTTATTGGAAATATTATGCATGCGAAAATAGCTTAAACCATAACCACCTGAAACACGTAACGTGTAGTGTGCAACCGTGTACTTGAAACGTCAGCATGTTTATCCCCGTTTTAACTAAACAAAAGGTCAACTCTAGAGTCCTGCATAGGCCAAAGTGTTTCTAGGTCACCATCCGGCAAGGTAAATTACCTACTCTATGGGCCGTATTTATAAAATCTTGAGTGATATGCCTGGCTTGAGCCGCGCGAGAATTAAATGATAATTGTATTTGAGAGGTTTCATTAGAAACGAATTTGATAATGTTTTGATCACTAATTTAATAAATGTCAAATTACCTCAGCCACGTTTCATAACGACTTTGATCCAAAACGTTTGACTCTTACTCTCGTGCTCTTTACGTACTTTATATATTATTATAATTATAATTAAATATAAACTTATTTTGAAGTGTAATTTGACATTATCAATAAAGTAGTATCCAGTATCTGATTCCCAAAATGCCTGAATACCGATACGAGTGTGACTGAATCTTTGAATAAATCCAAAAAATCTCCAATATCTCCATGGCGAAATGTTATAGTTATATTAGGAATCCGGTATTTTGAGAAAAAAACCAGATATAATGGGTATTTGAGCATTATGATACAACAAAATATAATTAAGTCTTCATGAAACCTACTCTTTTATATGGCTTTAGATTAACTTAAACATGTTTTGAAACTGGAATCGCTCTTGAAATCCTATCAATACGGCCTATAGTCACAAAAGACGCATGGTTCCACCATCTACAAACTACTCCACTAAGAAGCCTGATATTCCAGGGACGGTCTAGACTTAGACGAGTGCGGGGGCCGCATGGTCCTCCGAGTGCTCCTTCAGCTGTGCTCGCAGGGCGCCTCCGCGGCGCTGGTCTCTGGAGCCCTGGCGCTGCTATTCCGACACTTCAGCCAGCGGCAGGAGGTGCTAGCAGCCTTTAAACAGGTATGTTTTTGAAGGATAAGTGATTATTCAAGTGCCTCTCCAACAAGTGATGGTCGACTCAGATCCTGGAATACATCTCTG
The DNA here is from genome assembly GCA_948252455.1 of Acleris cristana. Lineage (NCBI taxonomy): Eukaryota > Metazoa > Arthropoda > Insecta > Lepidoptera > Tortricidae > Acleris > Acleris cristana. The sequence goes on along the minus strand of OX411796.1, from coordinate 2,567,955 downwards.
TCTTTTGCAATGCAGAAGGGTTAGGATGCACTTGCCATCCCTGTCCATCCACCTCTTGCCGGCATCCTAGTCCTCCGAGTACTCCTACAGCTGTATTCACAAGGTTCCTCCGGTGCCCTGGCGCTGCTGTTCGGCCACTTCAGCCAGCGGCAAGAGGCAGCCTTTTAACAGGTATTTTTGTAGGAGGAGAAGTGAGATCTTTGTGCCTCTCCAACAAGTGATGGTCGACTCAGATCCTGGAATCTGTTTCTGCCTTTTGCAAGGGAAGGGTTAGGATGCACTTGCCATCCCTGTCCATCCACCTCTTGCCGGCATCCTAGTCCTCCGAGTACTCCTACAGCTGTATTCACAAGGTTCCTCCGGTGCCCTGGCGCTGCTGTTCGGCCACTTCAGCCAGCGGCAAGAGGCAGCCTTTTAACAGGTATTTTTGTAGGAGGAGAAGTGAGATCTTTGTGCCTCTCCAACAAGTGATGGTCGACTCAGATCCTGGAATTAGTTTCTGCCTTTTGCAAGGCAGAAGGGTTAGGATGCGCTTGCCATCCCTGTCCATCCACCTCTTGCCGGCATCCTAGTCCTCCGAATACTCCTACAGCTGTATTCGCAAGGTTCCTCCGGTGCCCTGGCGCTGCTGTTCGGCCACTTCAGCCAGCGGCAAGAGGCAGCCTTTTAACAGGTATTTTTGTAGGAGGAGAAGTGAGATCTTTGTGCCTCTCCAACAAGTGATGGTCGACTCAGATCCTGGAATCTGTTTCTGCCTTTTGCAAGGGAAGGGTTAGGATGCACTTGCCATCCCTGTCCATCCACCTCTTGCCGGCATCCTAGTCCTCCGAGTACTCCTACAGCTGTATTCACAAGGTTCCTCCGGTGCCCTGGCGCTGCTGTTCGGCCACTTCAGCCAGCGGCAAGAGGCAGCCTTTTAACAGGTATTTTTGTAGGAGGAGAAGTGAGATCTTCTTTGTGCCTCTCCAACAAGTGATGGTCGACTCAGATCCTGGAATACATCTCTGTCTTTTGCAATGCAGAAGGGTTAGGATGCACTTGCCATCCCTGTCCATCCACCTCTTGCCGGCATCCTAGTCCTCCGAGTACTCCTACAGCTGTATTCACAAGGTTCCTCCGGTGCCCTGGCGCTGCTGTTCGGCCACTTCAGCCAGCGGCAAGAGGCAGCCTTTTAACAGGTATTTTTGTAGGAGGAGAAGTGAGATCTTTGTGCCTCTCCAACAAGTGATGGTCAGCTACCAGATCCTGGAATCTGTCTCTGTCTTGTACAAGGTGGAAGAGTTCGGATGTGCTTGCTATCCCTGTCCACCCGGCCTTGCCGGCGACCATGCCCATCATAACTAGTGGGCATCAGCTCACTGGGGCTTAATTCTAATTCTTTTTACCCCATCTTAGGTCTACAGTACGATTGTGATATTACCGAATGATTGTAATTGTGATTGTGATATTGACGACGAGTTTAGCCTTGTTGGTAGTGACCCTGCCGTGCTGAGTGTAGGGGCAAATATTTGTGAGACTTGGATGTTTTTAATGTATTTAAGTATGTATTTCTCTACAGAAGTATCTTTATCGTTGTCTAGTACCCATAGTACATGCTTAGAGCTTGGTTTAAGACTAGGTCAATTCGTGAGAGATTGTGTCCTGATATTTATTTATTTTTATTTAATTTAACATTAAAAATCGTTTTGTTGACGATATAATGGCTCGTATAAGAACTACAAGTGGAATAGATTTGGCTAAACTTGGAGCTGGTGTACCAACGTAACTGACTGCACTCAAATTATAAACCTGACGAAAATATTAAATAAGACAGCAATTCATCAGGTCCAACTGCTGGTATCAGAGCCCGACGTGGAATCCTACAAGCAGATCAAGGCAGACCTGGACCTGCTGCGGCAGAGCGTGGAGAAGTCCGAGCTCTGGGTGTTCAACAAGGGCCGCGCTGGCGTCATGGACGACCATGGTGAGAGCTTGAGTGTGGAAATATTCAAATGTCTCTATGGTCCATTAATTCCGTACTTTCTACCTTCTACAATAATGTACTATTTCAACTCACCTGTTCGGAAAGACGGAAAGTAAAGGTTTTATATCTCATTGACGGGATGTTTTTTTATCCCTATAGGGAAGTGATTTTGTGAAAAGAATTGGTTAAACACGTACCCCCTTACTAATAAACGTTGAGTAACGGTGTTGTAGCTAAACCATGCTTTGTACTTATCTGTCAAATTCAAATGTCACAATGACAGATAAGGGCAAAGCATGGTTTAACTACACTTCTTCGTGCGTTAGCCACACGGATTGCGATCACGTGTAATGCTACAGTTAGGTCGCTTTGTGAGACGAGTATTCGACTACACGCGAGATATAGATAAATTTTCTCAAAGATGAGTCGAACACACACTGAAAACTCAAAACAAAAATGGCTTTTAACGTGTCCGAATATTTTAGAAAAAAGAATTGAACCCGAATTTAGCTGATGGTTTACATTAAATAAAATAACAAAACTTAATTACCTGCTGTTTCATTTAGTATAAAGCTTTTTCATTTAAATTATCGTTATCAATTATTTTCTCATTCAACCTATAGTCGCCATTGCCCTCTCCCCGCACACCATGCTTACCCCGGCTCTTAACTAGTACGCCTATAGCTATTTTTGATTTATCGTTGCTTATTTCAGTATTCTGTACAGGCACGGTTGGTCCGGGAGGAGCAATACTTGAACGAAACGCATCGATGGACAACGTTCTAGACACTTCTAGAACGGCCAAACACGACAACAACGAATACGAGAAAATCAAACATGTAAGTGAACACCTTTAAAACAACGTATTGGACAATGTATTGGTAACATTATGGAATAGACTAAAGATAATAAATGTTTTTTCTTGTATCAAGTAAGTAACGACAACGTAACGTCATTGGCAAAATGTCTATGGCGATTGGAATCAGCGCCCCATGTCCGTATTTAGTACTAAAATGTGATACACGGTGACATTGACGTTGACTTTCGTACAGTTATCGAGTAGCAAAGGTGAAGTATACGTAAAATAATCGAAGGAAACGTGAATCTGTTTAAGGGGTTTGGCGCTACGGATGTTTTTGATCTGTATGTGTGTTTTTACGTATGATTATTTGTTCTCGAAAATACTTAGAATGGATGGCGCGTTTTGATACGCACGGTGTCTTTAGATTCGTCTAAGCGTCGCGAGTGTCACTGGATACTTTAAATTACAAAAAAATGGGGAATTAAATAACCAACAAGTAACTAACCTTCAAAGACAACATTGGATTGAACTTTGTAAAATGGCTTTTGATGTAATACCTTTCGTGAACAGATTCTACAAAGGATGATAAAGTACTCGACGCACGGCAACAGCGGCGGCGGCGGCGGCGGCAAGCCGCGGCGCCACGAGCAGCGCCTGCTGCGCAACATCGGCGTGCACAACATCGTACTGGATCTACTACAAGTAAGTATACTAGTTAAGAACTTTAAAAGGCTTTCGATAAGGTTAATCATGTCATCTTTATTCTAAAAGTCGAAAATTACGAAGTCACATAGTTCTAATAATACATGTTCTTTGTTACATAATTTATTACTGAAAAGAACTGACCAGAAGTTTCGCTTTTAGGTGTTTTATTTAAATTTCATCAGGGGTGCCTCAAGGTTCCCATATGGGACCAAGTTGAAGAACAAAAGAAAGAGCATTTAAAGAGTAGAATCGATACGAACACTTAAAGCCCCGAGCACATAGGCTCCGTGTACACCTAATATACCTTTTTGTACAGTAGCGGTCAATTAATAAAATTGCACATAAAAAAATTAACTGATGCTAAGATCACAACTCCCCTCCTCACTTCTCAATACATGTGTATTAATGTGAGATGAGATATTGTCTGACTAAACTTTAGTAGGTAGTTGGTTGTCCCATGCCAACTATTTTTACACCGATTGACGATTCTAATGCTAACAAAGAGTGGTTTTTCCCCAGGTGCCTCACGACGAAGATGACGCCGCGATGGACGAGCTGCTTGCGCTCGCGCACGAGTTCCTGCAGCACTTCTGCCACGGCAACCAGCAGAACCAAGTGCTGCTGCACAAGCACCTCGACCTGTTCCTCAACGCAGGGGTAAGAACACAGGAGTTGCTTTGATTCTGCTTCTATAATAGCAACAAACCATTTCTTACAGTTTCTAGGTTTTGAAAAACTGTTAAAACTCCGCGAAGGCGGTGGCGGGTTTCCATGTTAAAAGGCGTGCCCGGGTCGTGGTGGAAGCGTTTTGTTTTTAGTATGGGAACTCGCTGCACAGCGCCGCCTCCGCTCTCAGTGCGTTTGTGGCTTAAAAGCCGAAACGGTACCGATAACCTAAACTGAGCGTTTCAATTTCATGCTGATAGAGATCAAGCAAAGACTTGTGTTTTTATCACACTTAAGTAAAATTGTGTTTTTTAATTACTTTTATTTTTTTTGTTTTTTTCTAACGTCGTTTGGTACACGTGCGGAATTGTCTCGCTTGCAGCCCCGGCCAAGACATCTCTGGACTCGTGTAAAGTGACATACTTTCCGCACTTGCATCAAAATGTACTATTAATTTAACACCTTAAATTTTCCTTTCAGATCCGCGAAGCCCAAACCGTGTGCGCCATATTCAAAGACAACACTGCGCTTTGCAGCCACGAGGGCAATGAGAAGGTGGTCGCGCATTTCGTGCACTGCATCGAGACGAGAGGTCGGCGGCCTGCATATCTGCACTTCTTGCGGACCATAGTGCATGCGGACACTCAGTATATTAGACGGAGTCAGGACTTGGTTATGCAGGAGGTGAGTAGGTGTTATTCTGTAGTGACATAATTGTTTGTAGGATGATTAATTGAGATTTGATAGCTATGATACCTCTTCGCTAATATTGTATGAGTGTACGATTTGATGTGATTTTGTACCAATCTACTATGATAATTTAAGGTGGCCGAGTTTCACGATTTGGCAAGCTTTTATTTCTCGTATATAATTTCACATGTGTGTATGTTTGAGTTTGGAACCAATTCCTGTTATTGAAGAGGGTTAGAATTTTATATACATTTGTATAGCCGATGACATCGCAATATTATGGTGTCTAAAAGCCTATGATAATGGCGTCGGAAGATGACGACAGAGGCTCCCACGTAATTAACGTAAACCTACCGATTTGGAGTAAGGAGATGATGACCGTAGACTAAAATAACCTATCGCCGACCAAAGTTTCAATCAAAAATAAAAATTTGACAGAAACTGATCTGGATTTGAGCGGCGTCGAAAAACTTCAAGAGCTATACCCATACCTTAAAAACAGACGTTATTTCACGTTTAGGAAACTTTACTCATTGTTTTGGTCTCATATTCTGACTAGATGGTGAACGCCGGCGAAGACGTGCTGGTGTTCTACAACGACCGCGTCTCGTTCAACTACTTCATTCAGATGATGCGCCAGTTCAAGCAAACCAACGAAATGCCCGAGGCTTTGAGGTAATGTCTTTTGTAATGCTATTGATATCGTGCTTGTCCTTGTTTGCTCAGTGTATATTATTGAAGTATCCCCAGTTCAACTTTATGCCAATTAACTCCGTTCCCATGCATAACACAGGATCTCTTCTACACATAGTTTGAAGCTTCTTTTACATGGCACTAAACTCAACTCTACTTATGACATGTATTTCACAAAAACACACTGCAACACAACAGAAATAGTAGGAACAAAACAAGATATAATTAGAGCAAATTTAGAAACGTTGCACTGTAGTGTGAAGTCAAATAGAACTCAACTCAGCATGGGCTGCAGCCGGAGCCCGGAGATGGTGTTCACCTTTTTATAGCTGAACGCAAGCGCGTGTCGAGAGAAAAAACTAAAGCGCACATTTTTTTTGGGCACCCGTAACATGACTTTCACGGGTCCACAGATAAGTTTGCTAGCCTTGTTTATTTCAATATTATGTGCCATCCGTTATAATTATGTTTTTTTTCCTATCAAACAAATATTTGAGCATCTCCTTTCAGATATCACATCCAGCTAGTGAAGCTGCTGACCTGCTGCACGATGGGCAAGAACGTGTACACGGAGATCAAGTGCCACAGCCTCCTGCCGCTCGACGACATCGTCTCCATGATCACGCACACTGACTGCATCCCGGAGGTAACTGTTGCATTTCAAAAGATGCACTTTTGTTGGCTCCAAATGTAGTTACATGGTAAATTTTAGATTTTAGGTTGTGAGATGAAAGTTATGAGTGTTGGCAGAGTTAGCAAAAAGTGAGAAATTATATTATGGTAGTTTGTAAAAATGATCTATAAAGGTCGTCAGGAAATAAATAGGTCGTACTTGTTTGACTATGTTAATGTAGTTAGTAATTTATTTTGATTAAGATACATGGATGTCTTTTGTTTCTTAACTATGGTTGATTGCTTATACAGGTTTTTTTTAAAGCAGGTTGACCTAGTACCATATTTATTATTATAGTCCTTTCTATAAATACCTTGCACTCCAGTGTGTATATTTTTTTAGTTATTCCTTTCAGATTTTTAGTTTAGTAAAATATTTTCAAATGGATAAGAAATTATGCTTTAGAGCAACGAGTGACGTACAGTACGCGCGCGATTTCATGTCCTTCCTGAGGAATGCGGTAGTCACATCAACCATCAACGAGCGCACTACACTGCGGACGAATGAGGCGAGGCGGGTGAAGGTGGGGGGACATGAATTCGCGCGCATATTAATATTTATTTTCGTTACAATGTTCACCACAATATTTTATCTTTATCCCCTAGGTAAAAGAAGCGTACGTAGGCTTTCTAAACCACTGCTACATCGATACCGAGGTGGAGATGAAGGAGATCTACTCCAGCAACTACATGTGGGACCTGTTCGAGCGGTCCTTCCTGCAGGACATGCTGGCCATCGTGCAGGGTGACCCGGCCGCCGGTGAGTGGAGTTGGCTGTAGCCATATTTGTCCGTCCAAATATGGCGCTTTCAGGACATTTCTACTTGGCAGGACGGCGCAGAATTACTTTTGTTTTCCTTAGATGATTTGTTCATACCTACTACATGATTATGAGTTTACGCGTCGGCAACAGGTGCAAGCGGCAGAAACAAATATATATACATATGTAATTAGTTTTTGCGCGTGATTCTGTCCGCGTGAAAGTCGTTTATCGCTATTCCCTCTAGAACTGTCCAATTTTCCGGGATAAAAAGTATGTTCTATTCCAGACTATAATCTATCTCTGTGCCGAATTTCATCCGGATCCGTTCAGCCGTTCTGGCGTGATTGAGTAAAGAACTTCCAAACTTTTGCATTTTAAATATTAGTAAGATAAGATTTATTGCCACTGTTTGTTCCCCAGATTTATTTGCATTTATTTGTTGCTGTTCGCCACAGTGACCGCAATCATCATCGCGCAATCTCATGGCCAGACGGTTAAAGTTGCTATCAATAGAAAAAGAGTGGGAGGAGGAAACAATTCTTGAATTTTGAATTTTGAATAATATCCTTTTTGTTAACATAGTCGCCGGATCATCGCAAGAAAGCGCCGCCGGCTCGCAGCAAGCGTGGGTCAACTACGTGACGGACGTGCTGGTGCAGACTATATGCACCTTCTTCAACTCGCCGTTCAGCGACCAGAGCACCACTGTGCAGGTGAGGCCCTGCAGCATGACCCTGGTCATCTCCGTGGTCGCGGGTCATCACAGCAGCTCCGCCGGCTCGCAGCGAGCGACGTGCTGGTGCAGACTATATGCACCTTCTTCAACTCGCCGTTCAGCGACCAGAGCACCACTGTGCAGGTGAGGCCCTGCAGCAGGACGCTGGTCATCTCTCCGTGTTCGCGGGTCATCACAACAGCTCCGCCGGCTCGCAGCGAGCGTGAGTAAACTACGTGACGGACGTGCTGGTGCAGACTATATGCACCTTCTTCAACTCGCCGTTCAGCGACCAGAGCACCACTGTGCAGGTGAGGCCCTGCAGCATGACCCTGGTCATCTCCGTGGTCGCGGGTCATCACAGCAGCTCCGCCGGCTCGCAGCGAGCGACGTGCTGGTGCAGACTATATGCACCTTCTTCAACTCGCCGTTCAGCGACCAGAGCACCACTGTGCAGGTGAGGCCCTGCAGCAGGACGCTGGTCATCTCTCCGTGTTCGCGGGTCATCACAACAGCTTCGCCGGCTCGCAGCGAGCGAGGGTCAACTACGTGACGGACGTGCTGGTGCAGACTATATGCACCTTCTTCAACTCGCCGTTCAGCGACCAGAGCACCACTGTGCAGGTGAGACCCTGCAGCAGGACCCTGGTCAACTCTCCGTGGTCGCGGGTCATCACAACTGCTCCGCCGGCTCGCAGCGAGCGTGAGTAAACTACGTGACGGACGTGCTGGTGCAGACTATATGCACCTTCTTCAACTAGCCGTTCAGCGACCAGAGCACCATTGTGCAGGTGAGGCCCTGCAGCAGGACCCTGGTCATCTCTCCGTGGTCGCGGGTCATCACAGCAGCTCCGCCGGCTCGCAGCGAGCGAGGGTCAACTACGTGACGGACGTGCTGGTGCAGACTATATGCACCTTCTTCAACTCGCCGTTCAGCGACCAGAGCACCACTGTGCAGGTGAGACCCTGCAGCAGGACCCTGGTCAACTCTCCGTGGTCGCGGGTCATCACAACTGCTCCGCCGGCTCGCAGCGAGCGTGAGTAAACTACGTGACGGACGTGCTGGTGCAGACTATATGCACCTTCTTCAACTAGCCGTTCAGCGACCAGAGCACCATTGTGCAGGTGAGGCCCTGCAGCAGGACCCTGGTCATCTCTCCGTGGTCGCGGGTCATCACAGCAGCTCCGCCGGCTCGCAGCGAGCGAGGGTCAACTACGTGACGGACGTGCTGGTGCAGACTATATGCACCTTCTTCAACTCACCGTTCAGCTACCAGAGCACCACTGTGCAGGTGAGGCCTTGCAGCATGACCCTGGTCATCTCCGTGGTCGCGGGTCATCACAGCAGCTCCGCCGGCTCGCAGCGAGCGTGAGTCAACTACGTGACGGACGTGCTGGTGCAGACTATATGGACCTTCTTCAACTCGCCGTTCAGCGACCAGAGCACCACTGAGCAGGTGAGGCCCTGAAGCAGGACCCTGGTCAACTCACTCTGTCGGTTTGCAGCGACCGAGAGTCAACTCTGAACAACACGGAGCACTGTGCACCGTAGTGGGAAAACCTTTCCACAAAAGTCTATGAGACGCATGCGCAATAGACTAAGAATCAAGTTGTAAGTTCAGAATTAACACAGTGTCTTTTAAGGTGCGACCGCAGCGCTGCTTAACGGTGCTTATGCGTCAAAAACGGCGCCATGTTGTTACTATGACCCCGTCTTTTGTTTACGCAACGACACCGTATGTTGCGCAGCGGTGGGGTCGCACCTTTACTTGAAAATACGTACGTAAATAAGCATGTCAAGTTTACTACAAACTACTAAAAGTTTTTTTCTTGTTCTTCATGCCTCTTGGGATATTTTGCGTAAGTACCCGATTGAATGCTCCGATTGGGCCTTAGATCTATAAATTATAGCTTATATCCTAGTTACTGTATGACTCCCTATGCAAAAACTACTTCATTATGTCATTTCCTTTAGGGTGAAGCCAAACGAGCGAAATTTGTGAGTTGTGAGTCGCGTATTTTCCGTCGCGTAATTTCTGCGGCATTTGGTTTCATACAAAAGTCATGTGTGTTTCACACGGCGACGCAAAATCAGCTGGTCTCTTGCATGCAGCAGCAATTACGCGGCCCACAACTCGAAAAATTACGCTCGTCTAGCTTCACCCTTAACGAGAAAGAACAAACAAACACGTGTTTGCAGTTTTAAATGAATCAGACTTGCTGTAACTAATGTTTTCTAAATCTTTTTTCTTTTTATAATTTATGACTATAAGTTCCTTTTAAAACTAGTTTCTTCCTAAAACGCGGTTCCTTCAGGAAACCTTCTGTCCTTTGACCGAATTCTATTTAGCGGCCGTGATAGCGCAACAAACAGATGAACTTACTTTTGTATGTATAATACTAGTAGAGATGCTATTGTAGATGTACCTATTTGATCCCCAGACGCGGCAGTCGATCTTCGTGAAACTGCTGCAGACCACGTTCCGCATCTACCAGTGTCCGTGGCTCACGCCGCCTCAGAAACTCAACGTAGAGAAATGTATACGGACGCTCAGCGAAGTCGGTAAGAAATGCTGAATTAGATAGATAGATAAACATCTTTATTGTTCACAAACCGACGTGGTTGATAAGGTTAAACGTAATTCACAAAAATATGCAGCGTCATGCAATACAAACGTAACGTTGAAATAACTTAGAAACTAAGAATAATTATTACATTTGGAAAGGTGTCACGTGATGATGCAAAGAAACGGCGCTGGCTCAGCATAAAAATGCGGAGACTCTGGTGTGCTGCCACTGGTATTCTGCCAGAACCTTTAAATCACTGATGCTAGCAATGTAATGAAGCAAGAATTGTGCCTGTGAGTCGCAAGTGTTAAAAAAAACATTCTAGTTCTATCTATCTAGGATCTATCTAGGATCTAATAGATCGTTTTTAATTTTTATATATGACTAGAGAACGCCCGCGACTTGGTACGTGTAGAATTAGTTTCCCGCTACTCCCCCATTTCTTCCCGTTGGGGGTCGATTTTCGGAAAATTCATTCTTAGTGCACACTTACATCATAAAAGGAACCCCTGTAACAAATTTCAAGTTTCTAGGTACAGTAGTTTCGGCTGTGCGTTGATACATAAGTCAGTCAGGTTTGCCTTTTATATATATAGTTGACAAAAACGTGTGTGTTAATGTAAAAGCTATACAAAAAGGAAAACCGTACATTCATTCGAACATAAAACCTCCTTTTTTTGAGTCGGAGTTTGAACCTTACCCGACCTAACCTATCCACTAGTCTTTCAATTTTAACTGTACATTGTTCTTAGACTTAAACGCTTCTTTACCATCTCTTGTTCCAGCTAAATCCCGCACCATAGCAATCCCACACGAGTTGGAAGCCAAGATCCTGACGGTGTTCGAGAAGGCGGCCGCGCTCTCCCGGCAGACAAGCAAGTGGCTGCTCAACTCCAAGTCTTCCAAACTGGACAGGATGGTTTCACAGGTAATCATCATGTTTATCTAAGAGGGAAGTCCAATTTTCGATCACGTCAACTGGGACGGAAATCGGGATAACGGGATACAGGAATAACGGAAGCGTTATTATGTGCGATGAGCATAATAATGCTTGTACTTGCATGTAGCTGAGGCAATAAAGGCGCGGGCTACTTGCGTGCTCCCACTTTATACACCAGTTACGAAATAGTCCAACCATTAAGAAAAAATAACCGTTACAGGCTTTTTATTAGTAGCGCAAAATCTTTCAGGGTGACAAAATCGTATGCTTTTTAAGATATTGCCCGTTTTATTATTTATTTATTTACTATGACCGTGCCGTGAACAATCTTTTATTTTTGTTTTTATTGTAATTTTACCGTTACCTTTATTTTTTTCTAGCAGACAGACGAGGTAACAATATTTTTCTTGCCTCTATCAGTTCCCGTCACTTGCTTTATCATCAATAATTGCTGTAATCAATAGTTTTATTTGCCACTAGGTCTGGCCACGACTCGTAAGATATAATAATGGTGGTAGCGATGGAACCTGCACAAAGTCCTACCACCAGCTTTTTAGCGAAAACGTTTAAAATTTGATGGTTTATTTGTTTTTGAACTATTTATCCGTTACCAAAAAAGCACGCTCCTCACCGTTAATGCTGCAGGGGTGGTCGGGTTTCCAAAGCTTGTTTTCGGTTAAACTTTATTTCACCGATCAAAACTATGATGGTAAATTTTCCGCACTAGCAATAAAATTATTGTTTGATAATTTTAATGAACACACTTTATGATAGGTTTTATTTGACCGTACCTTATTTTTTTTAGCAAACGGAGGAGGTAAAAAAATATCAAATATCTTTCTTCTAAGCTTACTTATTTCATTCAAGACTAGACGACGCCCGTGACTTTATACGCATAGAATTAGTTCCCCGCTACTCCCCCTATTTCTTCCCGTTGGGGGTTGATTTTGGAAAAATCCTTTCTTAGTGCATCCCTAGGGTACCCAAGGGATACCTACTCCGTCCAAATTTCAAGTCCCTAGGGTCCAGCGATTCAGGCTGTTGTCTCTCAGTCAGTCGGAATCCTTTTTTTTATGAACTGCTGCTGGACTGATTTGGACTTTCTTTTGTTTGAAAGGGTCTTCCCATGAGGTCCTGCTGTTACCAGGTCAGAACCTGATGATAGGATCCTACATAAATCGAGGGAACTCGTCAATTATTACAGACACACCTATAGTGATAATGTTTAGGGTGATTTTTAGCTAGATCAGCTCTAAAAAAAGCGCAACATGCAGTTTAAAAAAAAATGGCTTGTGGTGCTAACGCGTAGAGGACACATATATATTTTTTTAAATCTAATTGGTAATATCCGCGTCTCGCTCTTCGTTTGAGTGGAAAAAGTACATAATGTCCTGCTATATTACCGTCGTCTAAAACTTCCTTGTCCTTAAATCTCACACTTTCTGTTCAGCTTTCTTTATCTTTATCTACATGATTTAATTAATGTATTTACTCGTAGTGCTATAGAAAAATGCTCCTTACAGTCAAACCTCCAGAACGACCGCTCAGTGATGGAGGGTCTTCAGGAGATAGTGGCATTACTGGAGGAACAGCTGCGGCCGCTGCTGCAAGCGGAGCTGTCTCTCCTCGTGGACATACTGTACAAGCCGCACCTGCTGTTCACTAGTCCGGGGGAGGTGACCCAGGCTGACACCAGCGGGATATTCATATCCAGGTGAGGATAGTGACAATACTGGAGGAACAGCTGCGGCCGCTACTGCAAGCCGAGCTGTCTCTCCTCGTGGACATACTGTACAAGCCGCACCTGCTGTTCACTAGTCCGGGCGAGGTGACCCAGGCCGACACCAGCGGGATATTCATATCCAGGTGAGGATAGTGGCAGTACTGGAGGAACAACTGCGGCCGCTGCTGCAGGCCGAGCTGTCTCTCCTCGTGGACATACTGTACAAGCCGCACCTGCTGTTCACTAGTCCGGGAGAGGTGACTCAGGCCGACACCAGCGGGATATTCATATCCAGGTGAGGATAGTGGCAGTACTGGAGGAACAACTGCGGCCGCTCAGGCCGAGCTGTCTCTCCTCGTGGACATACTGTACAAGCCGCATCTGCTGTTCACTAGTCCGGGGGAGGTGAACCAGGCCGACACCAGCGGGATATTCATATCCAGGTGAGGATAGTGGCAGTACTGGAGGAACAACTGCGGCCGCTCAGGCCGAGCTGTCTCTCCTCGTGGACATACTGTACAAGCCGCACCTGCTGTTCACTAGTCCGGGGGAGGTGAACCAGGCCGACACCAGCGGGATATTCATATCCAGGTGAGGATAGTGTCAGTACTGGAGGAACAGCTGCGGCCGCTGCTGCATTTTCACGGCGAAGAAAGACTTGAACTTCAGATTTAGGATTCTAAAACGCAACGCATTTGCTGCCTTTGAAAAGCCAAATGTCTATAATGGTTCTTAGATCACCCTTAGCATCAGCTGGCCTTTGCACTCGTTTGCCTTATACATACATACATACATATCTTCACGCTTGTCTCCCAATGAGGCAGGCAAACTATGCAACGCCAGGTGCACCGGCCTAGACGTGCAACTTTCACTTCCTCTACATTCATCAACCTCATGCACGTAAGTCTGTTTTCGGTGCTTTTAATTTGACCCTTCAGTACATCGCGAATCTGATCACTGCCTTCTCCTTGTCATAAAAAAGTATTGATGGTTAAGTATAAGTAACCTGTGTTTCCAGACTCATCCGCCACACGGAGAAGCTTCTAGAAGAGAAGGAAGAGAAGCTGTGCGTCAAAGTTCTGCGCACGCTCCGGGAGATGATGGCCGTCGATCCCGAGTACGGAGACAAGGTAACATATCACACTACCATAATAATATTCGGCTAGTTTTTTTATGTAAGTACCGTGTAGTAACTTAATGTAATTTTTGGCCTCGATGGAACACCGAAATGCCTTTTGATAATGATTCTGCATAATGATATAAGTTCGTTGAAAGGTGTTTTGATAAATAATAGGTATCCGTGTCAAATAAACTATCTTTCATAATTCATATCTTTATTTCTGTGAACCTTGTTTATTTCAAAGTTGTTAATCTCCCAGGGCAACCAGCTGCGGAACAAGCTGCTCTCGCAGTACTTCGTGAACCGCAAGTCGGAGCCCAAGATCAGCGCTCCCCTCGGCTCCGTGGTCGTCATGCACGGGCCCGGCGGTGAGCGGACACACAAACATACACACATGCATACATTATACGGTTACCTATTTTAGTTCAAATTATCGCTGCGCAATTTTCATATTTTTAGAAGTTAGAAATGCTTTTTTTAATCCGTTAAAATTTCAGAAATAATTGCATTTCTAACTTACGAAAAATTGGCAAATGTGAAAGTTGTGAACGAAAATTTTAACTTACAATAGGTTTACATATACAATTGATTAAGGATAGGAAAACTGGAAGTGGCGTGGAGGTTAGGTGAACCAGAATAAAAGTGGGAATCAATCTATACAATAGATTGACAAGTTGTTGTGTCACCTTATGCTTCACATGGGTATAAACATCCGCAGGATAAATTTGTATTGTAGAAGCATTTGAAACTTGAGCCGACTAGAAAATTCCACACCACTTTTGGTTATTAATTTATAAATAAATATTGATTCATTTAATTCGTTTACAAGTTACTTTAGAAAACAGTTCACATAGATTTAGTTTAGCACAAAAACTAACTTCTGTATTAATAAAAATGTTTTTTTAGAAATTATATTAGAAAATACCTATGTCAAACTAATTTTAGATTTATTTATTGTGAGATATTTTTATTTTTCAATGCCGTTCTTTTTACGCTAAAACTAATATTTTTTCATTAAATAGTGTTAATAAAATTGTATAAATACTGATAAAAATATCTTACTTGAAGTAACTTTCGTCTTTTAGCAGCAATTATCATTCAAATTAAATTTTTACCATAATTCTCTTATTTAACTGACCATGATCTAAAAATAATTCTCAAATTGAAATCTATCGTTCTGTCTCCCTCACTTTCATCAGTGAGGTAGACAGGGCATCATAATGTCATCATAGTGAAGTGGAATTTCTTTATTTCTCCACGCATGCGCCGCAGAATCTCATCTCAACCCGCAGAAACCAGGTGGGTCCGTGCACCGGCTTTGTGTGAAATAGCACGCGCGTGTGGCACAGTTTCACGAGGGATATTCTGCCCTTATAAGCCAAACAGTATCCTCTTCTCTTAGTAATAAGGTTGTGATTGCTACAGGAGTCTTGTTTGAGATGCTGATATTTGGTTTAACAGGGCAGTATTTATTTTAGAGGACTCTGTCGTTTGGGCGAAATACCGCCCGAATGTATCGATTTCCAAAAAGTTATTCCCCGTCACACCAGTTTTTTTTGTAGTCACAAATGTAACCTGACCTTGTGTTCCGGTGTAGAGATAAGAATTCCGGTGACATTACTAGCATAGAAGCATTCCTTCCCAGTCCTCAGGGATGACAGCGCAATTGCGGTCGTAGAATTGCAATCGTTTGATTGTAGCTTTGAGAAAGCATATGTCTATGGTTCACAGATCCCACTTAACCCTTGGTATGTCTAAGCACTGATCAGTTCACCCCCCGTTGTCTGCTTAAGCACTAATCAGTGCAAGGTCACATGATCAACATTTTATTGAAACAAACCGAACGTGTAAAACTGTGCCATGTGTACATAATGCCATATACAATGTATATCTGAAACGTAATATGTAATGTGCATGTGTGTGTTACGTTTTACAGGTGTTACAAGCTTTTGTAGTATTCACATCACTGTTTTTTTTTTCAAATATTTTCCTTTTTGTTGCAAGTATCGATTTGAGTGCTGTTTGTTTGATAAAATTTTTAGAGTTGTTGGTAATTCTGTAGCTCTGAATACCCCACTGGGAATGAAGGCGTGAGTTTATGTATGTATGGTTTGATTCACAATTTTGGTGTGTCAATTGGTTTTGTCTTCCGTCTAAATATGAATACAAAATACTTAAATCTTTTATTTTAATTTTAAATGCCATTTGTTGTTAACGGACTTGAGAAGGCATTTAAACAAATAAAAGTCAGTCTAAAGTGGCAGGCTTTCCACTGCGCTGTATTAAGAACTTTATTCGTTTTTTTCACATTCTTGTTCTAGCATCTCAATTCTGCAACGTTGGTAACACATTTGCGGTATTGAGATTTTGACCTTAAGATTACTAATGTATATGGATCTCAACGCTTACTTACTATTAGTTTGCATATGTGATCGTTTACCTTCTTAATTATATTAAAAAATAACATCGAAAATGTTTATGCATGAAGCCAAGGTCCTGATGCGTACGGGACAGACCCTGGCGCAAGTACAGGCGCACCTGGACAAGGAAGGCGCCTCCGACCTGGTGGTGGACCTGGTCATCCGCAGCACCAACCGGCCTGCCATCTTCCTCGAGGCCATCCAGCTAGGTAAGAAGGAACAGCTGGGTAAATGTTCTAACTCGTGGATTTTACTAAGATATACGTTCTGAACGGCAGATTTGACAAGCAAAAGTTGATCTCTATAATTATCAATTAACGTTTAAAAATAAGAAGCCATTTCTCTGCAATGATGGTCTTGATTGAAGCGGTACCGTAAAACGGGGTAAATAGAAATATAACCTAAAATAAAGCATAACTTGTGACAAATTAGAACAAGTATTGAATGAAAATAACGTTTCGTTCTATTTACGTATTTCAGTCTTATAGTTAGTAACATATGCTTCATTTTAGGTTGTGTCCCTATTTACCCCTTAATTTCTATTTATCTCGTTTTACGGTAGTAGATTCACTTAATTTTACCAACGTGAAGAAGAGCCCTGATGTGTCTAATATAATCTATATATATAAAAGGCTAAACTGACTGACTGACATATCAACGCACAGCCGAAACTACTATAAGTACCTGAAATTTGGTATATGGGTTCCTTTCATGATGTAAGTGAGCACTAAGAAAGGATTTTCCGAAAATCGACCCCCAACGGGAAGAAATGGGGGGGAGTAGCGGGAAACTAATTTTACGCGTACGAAGTCGCGGACGTCCTCTAGTAATATAATATAATATTTTCATGCTTTATGGAACATAATTCAGCGTGTCTTTATTTTCAGGTATCGCTTTGTTAGAAGGAGGCAACCCGATCATCCAAGCGAGTATATTCGCTAAATTACAAAACGGAGAGATCTCACAGGCGTTCCTTAAGGTATTGACATTTAAATAGACCCCTTTATAATTTTTATCATGACCACGTTTCATGTACACTTTACAGTCACCCAATAATAATGTTCATTGAGCATACTTAGAACCTTGTCAATGTGATTGTCATTGTCAATATCATTGTCATTGTCTATTGACATTTGAGCATGATATTTCATGCTTCTTGTTTGATATTCAGTTTATTACGACAAGGCACTAAAGTACGTGTGTTTTTGTCAGGTATTCTACGACAAGATGCGAGAGGCCCAGCAGGAGATCAAGTCGCTGGCGGCGAGCAGCACGGCGGCGGCCACCAGCGACAAGCAGCGGCAGGCGCACGCGGAGAAACACAAGCAGCCGAACACTGACGGTAATTTCAATTGATAAACAGAAGGAGAGAGAAGGCCAAGGTAGACAGAAAAAAGAAATAAAATACAATAAAATAACATAAGATATCTGTTGTGGCGAAACTGTTCCAACTTAACACTTGCTGGCTGTGAAGTGTGGGCAGTGGATAGTAAACCAGTGGTTTGTTCCAGGCAAGACGGCGACCGGCCCGCTGGTGGTGGGCGAGGAGATGGACGAGGAGGTCACCACCGCCTGCGGCTCCGCCGTGCATGCCTACTCGGATATACACACCATGTCACACGGTAAGTGAATATGTGTACCGTACAAAAATGTAAACGTAGTCAGCGGGCGTAGAAATAAATTGTATTCTAACGGCCGCATCCAGAGTCAGTTAATAGTGACGATCTTTCATACACAAGTTTGAAAAAGGAACAAGTTATTTGTCTGTTAAATGTCTGGGTATGGAGGTAAAAAGCTAACGACTTTTTAAAACGGCCAAAGTATGGAATCGACAGACAGACGCTACTGAACGACAGCTTACCTCAGTCCGATACATTTTCTTTGATTTCAGGCAGTTGTTATAACGATGCATCTTGTCTACGTCTATTCGTTCGTAAATCTAATCTCTAAATCTAATCGTTGCGTAATGCTACCATATTTCTTAATCATTCCAAAACAAAATTACTGTCTATAGACGTTGAATTTTCTATAAACACTTTCCGTTCGATCTATTCACAGAACAGAAAAAACAGTAGAAGTGTCAAGTGGGCGTGTAAGGTGTGGCATAGTTATGCGGAGTTCCGCATAACCTACCATACTTTTGCCGCGATCGCTTATTTCGATATTTCGATATTTCTAAAATAGGAAATAAATCCATAAGCATGCCTTATTGTGCTATTTTGGAGTGTAAAAACGATATCCGCACCAAAAACATTAACCATGGTGGCGTGTTGTTTTTATGATAGTTTGAGTATTGGCGACAACAGGTCTGATACTAAGCGAAGCTCATGTCACTTTCACTATTTTTTTATTCTGCGGATCTATTCGTGTTATTATTGTTGCGTCCATCCCTTCCCCCTTCTTATACTCCTGTCCCACAAAATCACAAGTACAACTAAAGCTCTGAACACCGTCCGGTGACTCTTGACCTTGGAACCCACAGGCACCACAGTCCTTGAAGAGATAATGGCGGAGAAGAAGCGCGAGACCGGCAGCGCGGACGTGCTGCCCGCCAAGGTCTCCGTCATGAAGCCAATTCTTCGGTTCCTGCAGCTGCTGTGCGAGAACCACAACCCTGACCTGCAGGTAGGTTTTAGAAGCTGAAGTGGGAGTCGATAACCCCCATAGTTTTGGGTAAATAGAATATATCCTGACCTGAAAGAAAGGAGGTAAAGAGGTTTTTTTTTTTTCATTTCAAAGAGGAAAATTTAAGGAATTTAATATTAATGTTCTTATGTTTCCCTCAACATGATCGCTGTCTCGTATTACCGCAAATACAACACTGGCATAAACTTCCTGAAGTATACTAAAAAGAAAATCTTATTTTTGAACTTTAAAACTCTAAAGAGGAGGGATGAACACGCGATCCACCTGCATGATGTTACTTTCCAGGGTTGTTACTTGGGTTACCAGTCATTACATACTGACCACGCTACAACCTGCCTCTCTGGTACGTTGTTTTTGGTAAAAATAATCAAATTTATTGTAGAATCTACTGCGCAACCAAAACAACAAGTCCAACTACAACCTGGTGTCAGAGACGCTCATGTTCCTGGACTGCATCTGCGGGTCCACCACCGGCGGCCTGGGGCTGCTGGGGCTGTACATCAACGAGGGCAACGTGGCGCTCATCAACCAGACCCTGGAGGCGCTCACTGAGTACTGCCAGGGTTAGTTTACTTTTCATCAGATATTGAAAAATGACTGAAACCAGTTTCCTTAAATAATCTGTTTAAAAAAGACTGTTCAGAACTAGGAGAACTTGGGAGACAGGCGTAAAGGTATGTATGTGTTAAAACAATACATTTTTAATTTCTTTTCTCCAGGTCCATGCCACGACAACCAAAACTGCATAGCAACCCACGAGAGCAACGGCCTGGACATCATCACGGCCCTGATCCTCAACGACATCAACCCGCTCGGCAAGACGCGCATGGAGCTGGTGCTGGAGTTGAAGAACAATGCCAGCAAGCTGCTGCTCGCCATCATGGAGTCCAGGAACGACTCCGAGAACAACGCCGAGAGGATCCTCTACAACATGAACCCTCGGCAGCTGGTGAGTGTCGCCACAGCACAACACGCGCATGGAGCTGGTGCTGCAGCTGAAGAACAACGCCAGCAAGCTGCTGCTCGCAATCATGGAGTCCAGGAACGACTCCGAGAACAACGCCGAGAGGATCCTCTACATCATGAACCCTCGTCAGGTGATGAGTGTCGCCACAGCACAAACCTGTGCACCTGGGAAGATTATTTAATTATTTATTTTATTTAGATCCTGGCGGGTTGGATACAATCAGGAACAAAACTATTTTTTTTATTTAACAATCCAGATTAAAAATATTTACTTTCTGCTCCACCTTTGCACAGCGCGGCCGACGCATTCTTTCGTAATTAACTTACTTATTTATTTTGATTTCCCCGAAGAAGACTTGACACCAAATTTAACCCGTATGGTCGCCTTCATCGCGGTGGATAAAGCAGAGACACGACTGTAACATGTTCCTTGTCCGCAGGTAGATGTTGCGTGCTCAGCGTTCCACCAAGAACACGCGCCGGAGCCCGACTCCGACTCGGAGGACGACGCGCCCGTGCAGGGCGTCTCGCCCAAGGAGGTCAGTTGTGAGGGAGCCGAGTTTGGGACCCGTTTGTGAGGTCCAAGTATAGGGCTACCAACGTATAGTTCGACTACAACGTACAACTTGATTGAGAGCCGGGGGAATGATAGAAAGAGGGCAATTGCGCCTGGGCGAGCTTTACCGTACCTCACCCCCGCACTAAGTTGTACGACTAATGCTAAGCTGACAGAATCTTGAGAGATGTACGGTCACGAGCGTTAATTTGTGACCCATTTCAAGAAAAATATGCTTGAAGTCATCAATGTCATTAGTATTAGAGATGTCAAGTCATTTGTAACTTTTAGGAAACTCAACCTTATTGTTGTGTAATGTCAGATTGACTTTGGACCTAAGGTCCAGTGACCAGCTAAATAAGTGGTCTTCATTTATTTCTTTCTACTTTATTCCATACACAAAGTAAGGCATTCTCAACTAATAGGCCATACATAAACAATTTAAGGTTGGTTGGACTGAGGAAGATATGTTTTTTAATTCATTCGAATATGACACAATTCCAAAAAAAAAGTCCCTAAAGTCGAGTATTCAAATTGATATTTACATACACTGCCCAATGCTACCGTGTAACGTCCCTTTGAGGGGCGGGGCGCTCCATCGTTCGCTAGAAAACACTATCGCTCGCACCAAACCTCACAAATTGTATACTAACCAATTTAGGGCTGATTTTCTAATCCCCAGATAAAGCTATCCAGAAGGTAAAATTTAGCTCTGTCCTTTTCTTTCATATGACTTCAGAAAAGGATAGTAATACATTTAACTGACAGATAGTTTTATCTGGGGATTGAAAAATCAGCCCTTAAAGTACTAAGATTAAACAAATAAAGAATGCTGATGTTTATGGGCGACGGTGACTGCTTACCATCGGGGGGGTTATTACGACATGGCAATGCAGGTCATTTTACGGCGAGTGAAAAGGACAGAGCTATAGCAGTTATATAGCTCTGTCCCTTTCTCACAGCGTAATCTGAACTGCATAGCTATGTCATAATAACCCTCCAGGTGGCCCGTCTGCTCGTTTGCCTTTTACGGCTATAAAAAAAAATCCTCTTTGTTCCAGGTGGGCCACAACATCTACATCCTGTGCCACCAGCTGTCCACCCACAACAAGGAGCTCGCGGCGCTCGTGCGCGCCACGCCGCCGCCCGGCGCCGCGCACGCGCACGCGCTGCAGTACTACCGTACTCACACGGCGCAGATAGAGGTCTACTAGTATTTATTACTTCGTATTTACGAGTATTTGTACTTTTATACTTGGTATTAATTAGCAATACTACTTGTTGTATGTTCATATTTTGACACGTTATTAAGTAGTTAGTGTCACTTGACAATACTTCCTGGAGCACTGATGATTCTTGCACACCGTAACAATACACATGCAAATTACTCCGTCCATCGATCACGTCATCCTTGGTCTCCAACCATCACCATCGTAAATGGGACCTTGAGCACACGAGCGCTCGTGTGCCTTCTCCTTGCCAAAAAATCGACAATATGAATGCGATGTAGAGGCTAGATGGGCTGAAATGAAATGGAATAGATGCCCTAATTGACGGCCTATATTGATAGGCGATATAAAAAAGCAAACAACAAGAAATAAAAATCTAACATTTTTTAAGCAGGAAGTATTTAAAAACAAAACAACTCCATCAACCAAACATTAAACTTGTCCCGTACAGATAGTCCGTACTGATCGAAGTATGGAGCAGATCGTGTTCCCAATCCCGGAGATCTGCGAGTATCTGCCTGCCGACAGTAAGCACCGCGTGCTGCAGACCGCGGAGCGCGACGACCAGGGCAGCAAGGTGGCCGACTTCTTCGCGCGCCTCGACAATCTCTTCCACGAGATGAAGTGGCAAAAGAAGCTACGCGGTGAGGAACGGGGGAAAATACTTGGGGTATTAGGGAATTCTTCATAAAATTTGGTAGGGACGTGTAAGAAATATTAGTTTACTTTTATTCGAATGCCAGTATAACGCTGAGACCATTTCGTGACTACATTCTGTTTGTGCGTATTTCTCTGTCCTTTATTGTTTGTCATGAATAAATTATTTTCTTTCTTTCTTCTTTCTTTCTTTTTAAAAAGTGTCAAATCTAATCGGTGTGAACATTGTCCGCAGGTCAACCCTTCCTGTTCTGGGTGTCATCATACATGTCTTTATGGAGCAACATCCTCTTCAACTTTGCTGTTCTGATCAACGTCATTGTTGCTTTCTTCTATCCCTTCCAAGAGGAAACACCCCGTAAGTACAATGTCAGTGTTTTTTATTTAGTTGTGTAGTTTTTTTATGGTGTAGAGAAGACAAACGAGCACACAGGCCACCTGATGGTCAAGAGGATTCTGAAGCATATAGACATTTTTAATCGATTTTGGGACGACGCGTTGGTCTAGTTGGTAGTGACCCTGCCTACAAGGCTAGCGGTCCTGGGTTCAAATCCTGGTAAAGGCAGATATTAGTGTGATTTGTCTGTATCTTGAATGTTTTCTATGTATTTAAGTAACTATTTATCTATATAAGTATAAGTAAGTTCATCGTTGTCTAGTACCCATAGTACAAGCCTAGAGCTTAGGTTGGGGCTAGGTCAATTGGTGTGAGATTGTCCCTTGATATTTATTTATTAATCTCAATATTGCTATCTTGCGATATGTTGCCAACCCTGAGGACATACATGGAATGCTATTGTGATAGTCATTTTGCCAGTGGTTTTATGAGAATCTGTCGGGCCGTTTCAGAGATATCAGCTCATAAAGTGTGTGTCACTATTATTTCAGGGATTTTTGTCTGTTTAATTGATTAAACTTTTTGAAAGCTCTATTATTACCCCCTTACTAATGAACGTTGAGTAGCGGTGGTATAGCTATACAATGTTTTATCCTTATCTGTCAAATTCAAATTTCACAATGGCAGATAAGGACAAAACATTGAATATCTATACCACCGTTACTCAACGTTTATTAGTAAGGGGGTTAGTTTATATTGATGAATCACTGGCTCGCAAATTTTTCAGTGTTACCATTATGAAACACCTGCTGAACTGTTTTTTTTCATCCTAGAGCTGGGCCAGCACCTGTCCCTGGTAGTGTGGTGCGTGTCGTGCACCGCGGCGGCGCTCGTGACGTGGCTGCCGCGCTCGTCCGGCGTGCGCGCGCTGCTGGCCAGCGGCATCGTGCGGCTCATCTTCAGCGCCGGGCCCGAGCCCACGCTCTGGACGCTCGGCATGCTCACCGTGAGTCCCCAGCATCATCAACATCATCCAGCACCTGGCACAGCGTCGATGGCGGTCCGAGTTCGAACCCCGCGGTCACCATATACCAATGAATTTTTCTAACAAGTACATTAGCCGATGCTCTTACGGTGAAGGTAAACCATCGTGAGGAAACTTGCATATTCGAACAGCTGTGTTTGTAAGTGGGAAGTTATACAAAACGCATCAAATTTGCCCACAAAGTATTACAACAAATTAAACTCTATCAAATTATGCGAAGATAGTGAAACGTCTAATGTATTCCAGATAGTGGTGAAGGGGGTCCACTTGGTGTCCATAATGGGCAACCAGGGCACGCTGTCGAAGGCGCCGGGGCGCGTGCTGCGCGACCCCGAGCTGCTCTACCACGGCGCGTACCTGGTCTGCTGCTTCCTCGGCATCTGCTGCCATCCCTTTTTCTTCTCGGTGCTGGTGAGTGAGGGTATAAGGTTCCGCAGGGGTAGTGTAGCTTCACGGCTTCTCCTGACAGACTAAAAAATCTGAAGTTATGCTTCTTCTATTCTTCCCTAAGAGTCCTGAATCCCTCAGGATTTACTCATGGCCCATAGAACCTCGAACTCCCTCGGTATCTGCAGCCATCCCTTCTATTGTAATTGGACAATTTTAAGATATTAAGGGCTATTTTGGTAAATTAACTGTATATAGCCTTATACATGTTTTGGTTTGTTGCAGCTTCTAGATATTGTGTACCGCGAAGAGACCCTACTGAACGTGATGCGATCAGTCACCCGCAACGGCCGGTCCATCTTGCTGACGGCCGTGCTGGCGCTAGTGCTGGTCTACATGTTCTCCATCGTCGGCTACATGTTCTTCCGCGACCACTTTCTGCTGCCCGTCGATCAGCTGGACGGTAAGTGACGCGGTCAGTGACCCCGCGGCCGGTCCATCTTGCTGACGGCCGTGCTGGCGCTAGTGCTGGTCTACATGTTCTCCATCGTCGGCTACATGTTCTTCCGCGACCACTTCCTGCTGCCCGTCGATCAGCTGGACGGTACGTGACGCGGTCAGTGACGCCGCGGGCGGTCCATCTTGCTGACGGCCGTGCTGGCGCTAGTGCTGGTCTACATGTTCTCCATCATCGGCTACATGTTCCTCCGTGACTACTTCCTACTGCCTGTAGTTCCTGTTGATCAGCTGGACGGTACAATGGTATTTATTATGGTGATGGAAAACAAGCACACATGACACGTGTTGTTAACGCGCTGGCAGCCCTGAGGACTGAGATGGAAATGTCTCTATAATAGTCATTTCGCTGACTGTCTTACTTGGCAACAGATAGACTCTTCACGACCTGCCTAAATCGCTGTCCTGGACGGCCTAAACCGCTGATGGTCTTATTGTTGCTCTGAAGGTTATTTGTGACGACAGCGACGTCTTGTGACAAGTAGAAGACGAGCATCTATGGCAGCGCCTCTCGCAACTAGAGTGATGATGCAAAGATCATAGTTACTGTTGAAGTTTCCCCAGTCAGTTGCTATATGTATATAGAATTTCCAACTTCATCCCAATGGACTTCGGTCCCCTGGCATAACACCTGCCTGGAGAGAAGTCTTTCAATTGGTTAGTTTTCCTATGGTATAATATGAATATTGAATTTAAACGTATATTCTGCCCCACAGATGACGAAGACCCTATGGCAAAGTTCACGGATGACCCGTCGAACAAGTACCTCGCCGAGTCGCCCCAGTGCACCCGCGGGCGATTCGTGAGCGTGGGCGGCGCGATGCGCGAGCGCAGCTGCGACTCGCTCATCATGTGCATCGTCACCACGCTCAACCAGGGGCTGCGCAACGGCGGCGGCATCGGCGACGTGCTGCGCGCGCCGGCCTCCATAGTGAGTATTCACACAGTGTCCACACCGCAAATGAGAACAGTCTCCATTTTTTTTAAACATTATTTGCCTCCATAATGTTTTCCAAGTCAATATTGTAATTGGTGTGTCTCGCCCTCAGGAACCGCTGTTCGTGGCCCGCGTGGTGTACGACCTGCTGTTCTTCTTCGTGGTCATCATCATCGTGCTGAACCTGATCTTCGGTGTCATCATCGACACCTTCGCCGACCTCAGGAGCGAGAAGCAGCAAAAGGAGCTCATACTCAAGAACCATTGCTTCATTTGCGGTAAGTAGTACCTACTCTCCTCCCTCTTCCCTTCGCGTATGGTACCTACTAAAGTTACATGTGTACATTTTGTTCCAGGCTTGAACAGGTCAGCGTTCGACAACAAGACGGTCTCGTTCGAGGAACACATTAAAAGCGAACACAACATGTGGCACTACCTCTACTTCATGGTGCTGGTGCGGGTCAAGGACCCCACTGAGTACACCGGGCCCGAGAGCTACGTGCACTCCATGATCAAGGTCAGTATTCGAGGACAATCTCACACATATTGACGTAGTCCCAAACTCTAGGCTTGTGCTATATAGGTACTATCGAGAAATATTTACATGAAAAAATGAAGACTCAAGAAAAAAAAATCACATTAAATTCACAGTGACAAACACTATAATGGTTCGAAGATTACAACCCAGCCAAGCTTTTTTTTTTCGCTTCAGTCCAACAATCTGGAGTGGTTCCCGCGGCTGCGCGCCCTGTCCCTGATGGGCGGCGGCGAGGGCGAGGGCGGCGAGCTGGAGCTGCGCAACCTGCAGGCGCAGCTCGACCGCGCGCAGCGGGCCGTGCACACGCTCACCGACCTGCTCACCGAGCTGCGGGACCAGGTGTGTGTCACGACATATATTTATGCGAATCCGAATGACTTATTGAAGTCAGTTGAAAAAAATGCACTGTACTTTTCCTTAGAATAGCAATATGTGCCCAAATATAAGGTTCAAACGTATCTCATTTAACAATACTTACAAACTTGTCTCTCAACAGATGACAGAGCAGAGGAAGCAGAAACAACGGATAGGCCTGCTCAACTCAACATCGGCGTACCTCCAGAACATGCAGATGAATCTGCCACCGTGAGCGACATGCCTCGTGCCTCACACACACCCGACTAACACCGGATAGGACAGAGACAGGTATACGGCACCGTCACAGACAACCAAAACTCACCACCATAGTAGTTTCTTACAGAAAGACTATGGTTTATTTTGATGTGTTTTTTTGGGATTTGGTTTTATGTTATGATAGATGAAGTCTGTGATGGTACTAAGAAAGGCGTTAGAAGAATGTTTTATTGATATAGACCAGAAAGTGAGTAACGCCTCTTGACAAAATAGAAATTTGTTACAAAGTAGCGGTAGAATGTATATTTTACTGCCGTCAGGGGACTTCCAGACATGATATGAAACTGTGGTTCTAGTGTTACAAATAGCTCGTATTAAAAATGGGTGTAAATCGTGTACAAAGTATACTTAGACTTAGACCGTTTTTCCCTTGAACTTTGAACGACTTACCCTTTTACTAGAGCCACAGTAAAGTGGGAATCGTTGATGACAAGTTTTAAATGTCAGTTTTGCAATATTTAATTATTAGTTACTATTTGTAATAATAACTCACCATCAATATTAGATTTACTCCCTTAAGTTTCAAGTTAGTGCTTTAAGGTTATTGAGATTTTATAAATAAACCACTGATTCTCCTAATTATTGTTTAATAGTTTAGTTTTTATTTTTGTTAGTATTTTAGCAAACTGATTTTTAGCCAACAGTCTAGGTTTTTTGCCTGAGGCTGGGCTAAGGTTCCCATTTATTTAAAAAAGTCCCTAAATTATTAGTACAAATTATCATTATACGTTTTACTTGGTTTCTCCTATCCGGTTGACGGTTACCTTTAATTTACGTAATATCGTACGTACGTGGTTGCAGCAAGGAAACATATACCTTACGTCGCTATCGCTAAGAATACATTTCCTATTCGCTCTTATGATCTTGGAATAATGTAATGTAAGGTACTGAATCATTAGACTGTTATAGCTATATCATTTGACCTCAATGCCATATAAATGCACTTAAATAATATAAAGAACAGTTTCTTCCAAACTAGTGTTGTGCTTACGTAATATCGATGATCACAAACAATTAATATGTCCAATATGTTTGTTGTTTAAAATGTCATCTAACGCTAGTTATTTGTGATTTTTATCCACAAAGACGCGCCCCACCATTAATTTCGAAGTTGCTAAATATCACTTGTTTGAAACAGCAACAGATGATCTGGACATTAGTGAACATAATTATTTTTTGTGATATTCAAGTGTCTAATGACTCAGTTCGAATGATAGATTAGTTACGCTCAATCTTAAAAAGCAATATTTATTATAAAATATAAGGTAACACGTTGAAATATAAATTCTGGTGTGTCAAACAACATCCAACCTCTCGCACAATCGAATATAGACTTTAAGTCCAAGTAGGAAGATTTCGATTAGAATTAACATTAACATGATTCCGATGTACGTATATTATAATTGACGATTTCAAAACACTTTATGACTAATATGAAAAACTGGCTGTAACGAATCGTAAAGTAAGAAAATATATCATAAATATATGAAATATGGTGTCATAAATTAATCAACTCTACAAATATTATCGTAGATGCGTGATAACCCAATTAGAACCAAGTAAATCTTTGGCTGGGTAGGATAAATGTTATTTTATTAGATAAAGGAATTGGGTAACGATGGATTTACACCGTACGTGTATTAAGAGAAGAGAGAAAATATTTATATTACTTAATATCTTGTGCACGATTATAAATAAACATACCTGGGAATTCTCGGGCGCGGATGCTACAGTGATGTAGCTAAATGTTTTTACGAGAAATATAACAATATCGATATTACCGTCAACATCAGTGGACCTAATGTGGTTGCGTTTATCGATTGACAAAATGTGGATAAAGCATCCGTCATTCTCGTGCTTACATAAGTTTCAACAGTACGATTAATATTATTTTCATGTTAGTCTGTAATAAAGATTGCCTTCTTTATGAAAATATATGTTATCGTGCCTCTTTATACTAGTTAAGGAGATAAAAATATCGACATCATATTTATCGATATCAAATCATTAAAACGTGCTCTGACATATCCCAGGTTTGTTAATAAAATAAAATAAAAATATCAACTTTAACTCGAATCAATCTTATGAGGTTTATAGTTCGAGTCAGGCTTTTGTACAAATGGGATATCTTTATATTATATCAAATCGTTCTTATGCCGAAGTTAACTATTCATATTAAGATAGTTGGTGTAGGACTGTAGTGGACATATCGTCGATCAATGATATTTAATAGCTCGTAATAATAATAGCATATATTACGACTCGTTAAAAATCTATCATTAAAAAACCCAATGACAATGAAAAATTACAAAAAAAAGGTTTCGTTTTTTTTTATCGAAAGTGAAATTTCAAACTTTCTTTAGGTGAAAGTTGATTTAATTATATGACAAAATAATTTTAAATTTTATTAAATGTAGTATCTAAGTTTCTTCGCCGGAACGTCCAAAGCATTATCTGTGCTCGAAGTCGTAGCAACTAATAATACTGAATATTGTAATAATAACTTTATTAACGTAGTGTCTTAAAACGAGGCTTAGCGGCAGTCAAAATTGCTACCTTATCACAGCAACCAATTTGTGCTGTGAAAAGGCCCTTTAGTAAAAAAGACACTAATAAAAACCAGGCAACTTCAATTAAAAAAAAAACGAAAGTGTCATAGAGTAATAATATCTAATTATTTTATCTGCTTCCATATTTAACGTCATAAAGACTACGACTGACTGTACATAACTAGGATGGTTGTAAGAGTACCCATCGATTCCAAAGACAATAAGATGGAATTGACTTAGGTACAATGACGTTAGAAATACGGGTCTTGTTTAAAGGTTTATAATCCATTGAATTATGAAAAAAATAAAATGAAAATATTTTATTTGGCACATAAAAAAAACAGTTTACAATCATAAAAATGTCTTAACCTATTATCTCTCTTATTATGTCTATTATATCGTTGTTGGGGCGTAGGTAGGTAGAATCAGTCATAAAACCTACTCGACGTAAAAGCGGAGGTGACAGAGATAGATAGATAGACGTAAGTAACTAACAACCCAACACTAAAGTGATGGGCGATTTCCGAAACATTGAAAAACTTTCCTTAACTGCGACAATATCAGCTTCTGAAAGTTACAGAATTAGATGGAAATAACTCTGACACAAAAAAAAAACATTTAAATTTCATGATAAGTTTCCGTTACTCACGTGACATGTGAAAACTATAGTAATTTTCAGAAATTAAACGATTTCACTTTGATAACTTTCAGAATATTGCATGAAATTTTAGGTGAAAGTTTCACTTTTGAAACTTTCAGAATAATGCAGAAATGTGAGTGAAAGTTTCGCTATTGAAACTTACAAACAGCCCATCACTACCTACTCCTGTCCACCGCTCTAATCTACCGCTTCTAAAAAATTTATAACAAATGTCACATGTCACTAACTAGGTGATCACAAAGATGCGGTGCCTGACTTTTATTTAGTGTTGCAAGCGTTTTGACTGTCTCACACCTCTAATTAGAACAAATTTGATAATTGTTCTGTCCTTCAGCTTTGTGATAGAAAAGCTGTTGATTTGGTAATTTAAATCCTAAACAGATAGTCAATAACTTGTGTAACCTTCGATCTTAAGAGTATTGTGAAACTATTAAATGTCCATAAAGATGCGATAACGTTTCTCTTCCCCTAAACCTAGTCCGATTTTTACTATTTTTGAATATGTTGTAAATATTATGAAAAACTAGGTCCAAGAAAAAAAACGCACAAACCTAGTTTTTCATAACCTCCTGCGGCCCACGTCAAATTTCATTAGTTAGAAAAAGAATCTTGAATCAGTCAACTAAAGTCAAAAGTCACTTTGATTAATGTCCTAAATTTAGGACTTTGGGCCGCAGGAGGGTATCAACAACATCATATTCAAAAATCGTGGAAATCAGTCTTGATTCAGGGGTTGAGAAAAATTATTGCCCGTAGTTAAATTTGTACGGATTTTTTTACAGATACGCTGTTTAAACGTTTGTTCACAATGCTCTTAAATGACATTTATTAATCTTGTAAATACTTTTCTATCACAAGTGCGGTTAGTGTTCAAAGAATAGAGTATAATTGTTATTGGGGGAGCTTTCGTTATTTCTCCGGGCCGGCTAGCGCAGTGCTAGTAACACCAGTAAAGCTAGTAACACTAGTAACGCTAGTAACACTAGTACTAGCGCTAGACAAGCGCAGCCCATAGTTATAGTGTTGATTATTACGTATGATATTGCCGAGGGCCAACTAGCGAGATTCTACTCTAGGATTACTGCCGCAGTTTATGTTTGAAATGTCTTGTTAATAAAGTATAATTGTTACCGCCTGTTTCACAATCGACAAGTAAAGCATATTTGACAGATAAAATAAGCCCTTTCTCTTTCTTACACTTAAAAATAGACAAGGAGAGAGACAACTTTAAATTTCAGATAAATTTACTCGTCCATTGTGAAACAGGCCCTTAGAGTTATACAGCCATCAAGAGACCATACATTCGGTCATCATGTGATATAGTCTCAGGGCGAAACCGACCTAAAACTAGTTCTTCACGTAACTATTCTGTCTTCCACTAACTTTTCTGGTTCGAAAGTATATTACTTAAGTGCAATGTTATTTCTAACCTGTTTTTTAGCAATTGAAATGCAGAAGCGCCCTTTAAGCTTAGGTTATTAGTATTCGAAGTGATATTGAAACTACCCGTGACTGTCAACATGTAATGTAACAAGTATATACCGATATTACAGCGTCAATGAAACCCCGCTTTGCGGAGCTCCTATTCTGTATGATTTGGCCGAAGGCAAAGTTACTTAAACAATTGTCACTATTAAAGATGCTGTATAGTCAGAATTACTGTAATCAAAAATAACTTATATTTCTACTAGTTTTAAGTCGGTGTCAACATTTATGATTAACCCAAGTGCATGGTCTTTTAAGGCCCTTATTACCTGTTAATATAATGGTTTCGATATTTAACGTTGACTGTACTTGTTACGTTTCGTTTTCAAAAGCTCCCCCGCTAGTTTCGAATGTGCAATATGTAATAGCTCAAAATCTGTTACCTATTTACAGTAGTTAGAAGAAAATCGAATTTTATTCAATCTTTTAAAGATCTGAATCTTCTCTATATCGTGTGGCTAGAGTGTATTTTTGTTATATTTACTTTATTTTATCGTAATATACTATATGGGTATAGTTTGTTGAGAGCGACATGCTCGGGATTTCTTTTATAATTAATTAAATAGTATCCTGTAAGGTAGTCGTTTATTGGTTTAGCTCTAGACCATCAATATATTTTACTAGTTAGTATAAAATAAATACAACAATATTGATCAGAAGACTGTTGAACTAGACATTTACAGACTACGCTACGCTTCATCTTTCGAACAACGACAAAGGTGCAGCTGATTATCAAACAACTAATTACTATGAATTTATATTCCAATTGATTAAACAAAGATTATTAAAGCTGTATTATTCTCAAAGTTAACTTTCCATATCATTTTACGGATTTTTTTTAACCTAAATTTTTTTTTATACAATGTTTTTATCAATTTGTATGTGAGGGGTCTAGTGCTAAACACATAGCGGCATACAGATTTAGTTTAAGTGTATGTTTTCGACGAAACAAGAGGTTGTTCAGCAAATGACAAATATATGTATGACCACGATTTAAACATAGAATAATTAATTGGTACATAAGCTGTTCCTCAGTGGTCACTGTTTTGTTTAGAACTTTTTTACATTCAACTTATGTTAAATTAATGTATAAAATGTAGAAGAAAAATATCAGAGTGTATATTATAGCTTTTCTTAAATATATATCTTACCAAAACAGTGGCCACCTATCAAACTCGTGCCATCTCTCGTGCCGCAACACAATTCCAAACATGAAATATATGCCAAATAACGTTCCGTTCCTCACACTTGTGTACTTAATTCTATCTTCATATTGTTAAATGTATTTTAAATATTTTAGTCAAATGGCTATGATATATTTTATCGGTGTGACTGTTTGTAGAATATTTCTTGTTGATTGTTTACCTCTGAGATATCTTCCATTATACTTTTTTATCTACGTATTCTAGGTCTTGACTAGCATTTTGATTAATCACTACTGACGACAGGACCACACAAAACATATAAATATAAATATCTCTCTTGCACTTACGTGTCTTTATGGACAGGCGAAAAGATAAGCAATATCTGTTGGTGGAGCCCGAGTAGCTATTATAAAACGGTCCATAATGCAGTAAGTGATATGTCTTAATGTTATGCTAGCAGAACATAGAAAAAAAATATTTTTTACTAATACTACATTCCCAGTTATACCTATACTTCTTTATTATATTTTTATTGATCTGTTCCCGGTGATCCATCTTCTAGATCTCTACTCGAACCATGTGAATCTTTATACATAGAAAAACTTTTTTATAACTTTTTTATCATATTTATTGCACATATACATTCCTAGTGTATTTTTTATATAATTTATTCTATCTAAACGTGTTGATCTGTATTTTGAAATCTAGAATCTAAATTATTGAACTTTATATTTGTACTAACGTAGGTGCGGGGTGCGGCGGGCCCGACACGAGCCCGACACGACTGTCGTGACGTCGTGTCGCGTCCGTAACACTTTGCTATGTTTTATTGTGATGGCCGTTGTGATGTATGCAATAAAACGTTTTGTTTTACTGAAAAATAAAGATATGGCACAAGTCCTTGTTTTATTATTATCCTTGATTATTTTAACCGAAAGACACGACAGTTAACGAGCAATGTGCCCACTGACACTTTAGCTAGCTCATCGAGTTTGCAATGGCAGAGACGCGTGGAGCTAACCCCATGTGCTTCTGTTCAGTCCACCAGAGTAAATCTCTTTAACCGAACAATTCTCCTCGCGTGTGATATCCATGGACTTGTTTCTCTAAAAGTCCATGGTGATTGTCTAAAACTCGATACTGGCGAAATACACCTTGTTAAAACAAGGAGTGAAAGCCATTAATTAAGAAAAAAAAGTTAATGTTACCTATTGCCGCTCGAGCGCTAGGTTTGCGTCGATGCGCCTCGCTCGATACTTATATGCACGCAACTGTGAATTTGCTTTTGTTGGCTCGCGGCGCGTACGGTCGAGGCACGCACACATGCAAGCCGGTTTGTTTCAAGACGGGCTACTGTTTATACTGTGCCTCAAACTAAGTATCAGTGGGCGGGTACATTGATAAAGTTATAGACTTGTAGCTCGCGGATCTACTCATAGCGTATGTCGAAACCCACTTAACAGATTTGTTGACAGATATACCCCAAAGTTGAATAAAACAAGAAATATAGTTAATTCAAGTACAAAACATATATTTACATAATTATCTAACATAAATTTAACACTTATTATAATTTGTTGCCGACCACCGTACTGACTAGGAAAGAGAGCAGCAATATGCAGGCACTGGTGTGTCCGAGAGAGGGCGCTGTGTTTTGCGTAACCTGTAGATACAAGCAAAATTAACATTTAACGCCAATGCATAGGACTTAAAAAGTCCTAATCGGAGACATAGTCACACAACCGTCCATCTGTCGTCCGTCCGTCCATCCACCCTAATTTTAGAGAGCTTTATCTTTTAAAAAGTAATAGATTGCATTACTAATAAATAAACAACAAAAATTTGTCAAGATCGTAGCAGGTGGAAAGAAGTGGTCTCTGCCTACCCCTCTGGGAAACAGGCGTGATTTAATGTATGTATGTATGTAAACAACAAAAAATAAAGTGAAATAATAAGGGTATACATGACACATTTTTTTTAATGTATTTTTATTTTTATCGATAAAACATAGAAGCGTAAAATTCGGTATGATTATAGTACAAATGCTTAAACAAAACAACAAAAAAATACGCATGTGAGTTGGGCTCGCGCTGATTGTACGGTGGTACGGAACCCTCAGCGCGCGAGTCCAACTCGCAATTGGGATTGATCATAATTTTATAATTACTCTAATTCGAAAACCATTTCAAAGAAAGGGGTTTTAAAGCCGTTTTGCATTATTATTTTTTTGAAATATTTATCTATTTCGGATATTTTGACAAAAGTATATTTAACCTTTGACTTTCGTTTTTAGCTTGAAGCCCTCCTAGGTGTATCTTACGGGTTAGACGAAAACCGCTTGAAATAGTATGTTTTAATACATTGTTACAATCACTTTTTATCATTAGATATCATTTAATTGTTGTAATTTATTAGAAAATGCCAGCCCAAATTTAAAATAATCATGTTATCCATAAAATGTCTGCTAAATAAATAAAGATATTCAAACAAAACTATTGGAAACTTAATGAATTAGAATGTAAAAACAGTGTTTTTAATTTTTTTGGTCTATCCCAATTGATTTGTTTTTTTTTTTCAGAACGCCTCCGCTCATTAAAAAAACATTAGCGGTTTTGCTATCCTACTGACCGTGGTATTGATCCAGTTGGTGTACGCGGAGACGCGCGCGTTGACGCCGGGGTAGGTGGGGTGCGCGCAGCCCTCCCCCCACGACGTCACGCCCACCACGATGCCCGCGTAGATCACCGGCCCGCCGCTGTCGCCCTGGCACGCGTCTCTGCCTGTAATCACCAAATATTTTCTCATTTTTTAGGGTTTCGTACCCAAAGTGTAAAAACGGAACCCTATTACTATGACTCCGGTGTCTGGCCGTCTATCTGTCTGTCACCAGGCTGTAACTCATGAACCGGTAACTCATGAGCTAGACAGTTGAAATTTTCACAGATGATGTATTTCTGTTACTTACAACATTTTTTTTTTCAACATATTTCTATTTTGTTGTAACAACAAAATACAAGCGTCAAATTTTGTATGATTATAACAAAAACCCTGAAAAAAAACAAAAGATACTAAAAAATGTTCAAGTGTGAGTCGGGTTCGCGCTGATTCAATTCGAAATTAAAATAAAATCAGAATATAATAATACCTACTGTGTGGCAGTACGGAACCGTAAGTGCCCGAGTCCGACTAACTAGGTAGCTGAACTGAGTCAGACCTTCCGGTATAAAAACTATGTAGAACTCATTGTTTATTGCTCTATCTGATAGGAAATATATTAGGCTGATAAACGATTTGGGTGAATCAACCGCGCTTTATCAGATAAAGTACAATCGCTGACTTTAAACATTACAAATTACACCTGAACGTCGATACATCGAGCAAGGTGGCCTTTCAATTGTGACAATTTTTTATCTCGAGCAGTTATAGAGTTTGATCCCCACTTAGAAATAAATAGGTTATGATGTAGGTATCCGTTATCTGATAAGTGTTTTCACAAGAAACATTTTTTATGACAATGAAGTCAAACGAGCACACAGGCCACGGTACGGCCATGGTACCTAGATGAAATTCGATATAAATGTTAGCCCTTCTAGATCAAAGTTCCTGTGC
The DNA here is from genome assembly GCA_948252455.1 of Acleris cristana. Classification (NCBI taxonomy): domain Eukaryota; kingdom Metazoa; phylum Arthropoda; class Insecta; order Lepidoptera; family Tortricidae; genus Acleris; species Acleris cristana. Next base: position 2,531,619 of record OX411796.1, on the reverse strand, counting down.
TCTTGCAGGGTGTCACATGTATTCCAACATGTGTTTTCGAAATGTGATACGCAATAAACAATTTGAATTTGACCCATAGACATTAGCATTTTGAAGACAACAATCACAGACTACAGTCCTAAGACTAATTTGAGGACTAAGATGGAATGCTTCTATGCTAGTAAATTCACCAGTTATCTCATCTTTGTGGTAGGCTAAAGGATAAGATGGGAGTAGCGACGCGGACGAACCGGGCACAATAACAATTGTACAATTAGTCAATTTTGTAAAAAATAACACTTAAAGGATCCCTTCTTTGTCCGTCTGTCTGTCTGTCTGCTGGAAGTTTGATATTTTTCTTAGAATCGCGTAGAGGTATAAAGTTGAAATGAATATCAAATTAATTCCGCTATCCTGCAATCCTTTGCAGCTGTGAAACAATCAACTATTTACCTACGGCCGTTTATGCCGCTAATTTCGACACTCGCCAGGGTATTAAAACCCTATGAGATACTTCGGGTTGGCCCAGAATATATGTCCTATAGCACAAGTAATGGGAACAATCCGAAAACCGTTAATTTGAAGTTACATCACAAAAAAATGTATTCTTTTGCAGTTGGCAAACTGACCGCGACCTATGTCGATGTATGGGGACAGTTTTCTCAATACAGTGTAAAGCAAGGTTCGGTGATTTCTTTATATATCTACAAGTTTGTATGGAACCCTCGGTGCGCGAGACCGACTCGGGCCTGGCCGGTTTATTATTTGTTATTTTTAAAGCATTATGTAGAAACCACGTATGCTGCGCTGTTAATGATTACCTCCGACGTCGAGGATCCCAGAGCACATCATGTTGTCGGTAACGGGGAACGGCTCATTCTTGATCTGCTCCAGGAAGTGGTAGCGAGCGGCGCAGACGCCGGTGTCGATGGCGTACACCCCCACGTGGTTCAGCACCGTCGACGCTTGGTTCACGTTCGCCTGGAACACCACAATTAACACGTTAAGACCCGATACACATTGGGCGCTTTCAAACAGAACAAACAAACAGAGTTCTGTTGATGTGTACACACCACAAGCGCACGTCTAATACTTTCACTACTGCATCGGGTGGAATAAGGTCGATATTAGCATAGTTTTCCGGCTCTTTAGGAGTTCCTGATGCCTATTGCCCCTCGGGCGCCAGCAGGCGGTTGCAACCCCGACTAACGGCCAAACCCTATATTCAAACCGCGGACAGATAAGGCTTACTTCGGGTTAAAATTTGACATTTGCCCATACAAAATGTGTCAAATTTTAATCCGAAGTAAGCCTATTTATCCGCGGTTTGAATATAGGGTTCGGCCATAAGTTAACCGACTTGGCGTGACTTATTGAGTTTGCTTGTGGTGGGTCTCGGCGCATAAGTCGAGGCACGCACATATTGCAAGCGCGCGACATTATTGTTTGATAACGAATAAATTTCGATACTATGTTGATAAGTATATGGTTAGTTCCAGTTAAGAAGGACCAAATTAAAAAAGCCCAAAAATGACGTAGGTACGTGCGTGAAGAGCTTGATGAATCTAAAGGAAGCGAAAGGGGTATGTTCGCACCTACCGCTCGCTCGCTCGTTCGCCGTTGGGAAACAGGCGTGAAGTTATGCATTATTATGTAATTTACAGTTACATGCTTTGCCGCCGTGAAGGTGTAATGTATTTATGACAAATTGTTCATGCGATATTTTTCATCGTGAAGGTTTACAATTTTTATAAGTCCTAATTAATGCTTTATTAGTGTGAATTATGGTTTATTCTGAGGCAATTTCCACTCGATTTTTTCACTTTTCACTGTTGTAAAAGAGAAGAGGGAATTTGGAAAAACTTTGCTAATTCGATTCATTAATGTTAGGACAATTTTTTCAGGCATAAAACCAATTTTGGAAAAGATTCAAAATTAAGTTGGCAACATGATCCAATTTCATCCCTGCAGCCGAAACCCATCAAAGTTTTCAGGTACATACGTTAGTGGTCCCCCAGCCGATGACGACGAGCCCTGAGTTGTGCGGCACCCGGTTGCCTTGCGCAGGGATGGTGGCGAGAGCCGCTCGCGCGCTGAGGGTCACGGCCGAGGAGAGGAGCAGGATGGAGATGTCATTGTCACGCGCAGCGCCAACATTGTAGAATTCGTGGTTAATGATCCGGGAAACGCTGTGCGTTGAACCGCCTAGGAGAAAGACAATATTTATATCAGAAAACAATCTCACGTAAATCGACCGAGTCCCAAACTAAGCTATAGGCCTGTACTGTACGATAGTCACGAACGAATGGCGGTCCGGCGATTTTCGCAGTGATTTCGCCAGTGTCAAGTGAGTAGAGTAAATAAAAAAGTAAAAGTCCGCCGCCCATACTGTCAAGAAAATAAGAGCTATCAACACGTTGACAATACGATAGCAGGATAAAAACTATATTGTTTTGACCTTGTTGAATAGAGGCACAGGAAACTCAACCTTTTTGTTGTAGAATGTCAGATTGACTTTCGACCTAAGGTCAGGGTCGTTTTCACCCGCCGCCCGCGGCCGACAGCGGCCCGCCGCCCGCGGCGTCTGAATGGTATGATCGGGAATGCTCCGATCGGGGACGCCGCACGCGGCGGGCGAAAACGACCACTCCCGAGCATTCCCGATCATACCATTCAGACGCCGCGGGCGGCGGGCCGCTGTCGGCCGCGGGCGGCGGGTGAAAACGACCCTGGCCTAAGGTCTTTTGAGATCGGCCTAACAATTAGAGCTTTGTCACTTTAACGTCATGTTTGAACCGCCACACTATTCGTCAAAGGCATTGAAGCGACAAGGTACTAAAGTGTGCAGCTACTTATAAAACCCACTGATACTAGGTACGATATGCACCTTATTATAAAGAGTAATAAATACTTAAATACATTAAAAACATGCAAAACTATTAATATTGGCCCTTGTCCTTCCCGGGGATCAATAAACGGCGGGTCCGCTAACTCCGTGGGCTAATGGCGTCGTCAAACCAAGTACCCAACTATAAATTAGCTTGATAAGTTTTAAACAATAATTTTAAACTTTCGCCATGTTTAGACGTGCTGATTTAATTTAAGACGAGACTTAGGGTGAAGCCAACTGAGCGTAATTTTTGAATTGTGAGTCGCGTGTTGTCGGTCGCTTAATACCCTTTGTCACACAAAAACATAATATTTACTACCATATAAAGTAAATACGTTAAATCATGAGTAGGGTTACCATTTAAGAATTTGAAAAGTCCTGTCAAAAAGGCTGACATTTCGATAAAAGTCCGGACTTTTTAGTCACGCGAATTGATCTCTTAAGTTGATTGTTAGAGAAGATTTTATATTTTGTTTTTAGATAAATAAGAAGTTAAGATTAAAGACTTATTATTGATATTACTTAATACCTATGTGGTTTTATAGCTCATATTCCATCTAATAAAAAAAAACCGGACAAATTAAAGAGCCGGACAAAGTCTGTACTAGAGTCTAAAAGTGCGGACATGTCACGGATGGTAACCCTAATCGTGAGTCTGCTTTCCCACGGTCGTCGCGTTGGTCAAAACGTCGTGAATAGAATATGTTTGTTTTATTACTTATATTATTTCGATCGCTTACCGCTGTTGAGAGTAGCAGTGCCCGCACGGATTGAGAACCGCGACGCAGCGAAGAGAACGCCTCGACTGAAAATGAATATGAATTTAATTACAAACGCCATTCAGAAATTAAGCAAGTCAACTAGCCTAGAATTCTGCGAATGTTAAATTTATTCCAATTTGTTTTAGCTTATCTTGCTTCTATAATCATAATTGTTGAATATTGACAAACTACTTACCCTAAATAAAAGATATCCTAAGCGTTAAAGTATAGGTATGTATGAAGATACTCCGACCTAAAAATATCGTCCCAGTGGCACGCCTTTTGTGTAGCGTGCGCCGCAGATGAATTCCACTTTTAAGTTGTCAATACAATATTAACAGCTATTTACCACGGACCTAAAAAAAATACGGACGTAACGTTGCACTAAAAAGGTTTGAAGCATGCAAGGTTCGCACTTTCGTTCTTTATACACGACTTACCGCACGTACACAGATACCTACACTAGGTAAGACAACGCGCTGAGCCACAGCACGAGTGACAGTTTACGTATGTGCGTGTGCACGCACACAGACAGCCATTTTGCATGCTTCACTCATGATTTGAGGAGGTGACGTCCGTATTTTTTTTAGTTCCGTGCTCTTTACGTCATTTAATAAACGCAGTATGAAATCCTGTTAGCTCTAACAATGTAGGTACTACGTATACTCACTTGTCGACGAAGCAGTGCGCGGCGGAGAGCACATGGCGCCGCGTGAGCAGCGTGCCGCCGCACGACAGCTGGCTGCTGTGCAGCACCTGGGGGGGGCGAGCTCGGAACATAAGTAAACAACTAGCAACAGCTTGCGACTCCGTCCGCGCAGAATAACAAGACGTATAGCCTATGTTACTGAGGGTTAATGTAGCATTCTAATGGTGAAATAATTTTTAATCGGTCCTACTTTTGAGTTAACAAACATACAAAAATACAAATCTTTCCTCTGTATAATATTAGTGTAGAATAACAGGGGCAGTCAATCAGGACACGAATTGACCTACTTCTAAACTAAGCCTATAGGCTTGCAATTAAAGGCTCCGGCACACCAAACGCGTGGCAGCAGCAGCGCGTAGCGTCGCGTGGCGTCAGGGAGTTGTAAAACAACAAAACAAATGGAACCCCGGCACACCGAGACGCGCGTGTGCGGCGCGTCTGCAGCTCGCGAGACGCGCGCAGAAGCGGATATAATTTACATAATTATAATCTTGGTTCAGCTACGGACGACTAGTCAAGACTCTAAAGTACTATTTCGAATTCGTATGCATGGGATTAACGTGGGTTATTTCATTCATTTTGATAGATTTACACCAGCTATGTTTTGTTGGGAGCAAACGATGGGCTAGATAAGAAAGATCAAGGTCACTCAAAGGAGAGGGCTATGCTCGGAATTCCTTTGAGCGATCGATTCAGAAATGAGGAAGCCCACGCGAGAACCAAAATCACCGACATAGCCCTAAGATTTGCTAGACTTAAGTGGCAGTGGGCGGGGCACATCGCTCGCAGAACAGGTGGCCGATAGGGACGAAGACGTCTCGAGAGGCGTCCGCGTACCGGAAGACGCAGTGTGGGTAGACCTCCACCAAGGTGGATCGACGACCTGCCAAAGTTTCGGGAAACCGATAGATTCAAGCGGCGCAGGGCCGGTCCTGGTGGAAAACCTTGGGGGATGTCCAGCAGTGGACGTCTTTCAGCTGAAATGATGGTGATGATGATGATGATGATGATGATGATGATGATGATGATGATGATGATGGTGATGATGATGATGATGATGATGATGATGATGATGATGATGATGATGATGATGATTTGTTGAATCCATCTCGGCTAGGCTCATAAGCCTAATCCAGCCGCAGACATACCTGGACGGCGTAGGGATAGCTCTCAATGGTGGCGGGCGAGCCGCCGATGATGCGCCCGCCTGCCCCCGTCGCCCCCTCCTCTCCCGCCGGGACCTCCGCGGGCGTCGCGGGCATCGTCGGCAGCTGAGCGACTGTTATGTTAAACTGTTCGCCAGACGCTGCGCACAGAAAGTACAGTCAAAGACTTAAATTTAAGATGCACCTTAGGACCACATGCCACGTCTGCAAACATGGCCACATTACGCACATGGCACGTGCGAATGGAGAGTCTGCATATATACGGCACGTGATTTACGCGCAAGCGTATCACTCACGCGTATGTGGACGGACATATGGGCGGCTAGTACACCATCGCGCGAATCAAAACACGCGACACCGCTCGCGTTTAAAAAGACTCATCAGGGTCAACGTTTTGATAGCTCTTATTTACTTGACAGTAATGGCGGACGAGTGAAAAACGGCTCCGTAACAGGTCAAATACGTTATGGTTTTTACTGCCTTGAATAGAGGCGCTGAACCTGCTCTTACTGCCGATAACACAGGACGCTCAAGCGAGACAATCTGCGTAAGATGTTTTTGACTCCAAATAGCACAGAACAGAAAAAACAGTAGAATTGTCAAGTGGGCGTGTAACGTGTGGCACGGTTATGCGGAGTTCCACATAACCTTCCATACTTTTGCCGCGATCGCTTATTTCGATATTTCAATATTTCGATATTTCTAAAATAGGAAATAAATCCAGAAGCATGCCTTATGCTATTTTGGAGTGTAAAAATGATAGCCGCACCAAAAACATTTTCCATGGCGGCGTGTTGTTTTTATGATAGTTTGAGTATTGGCGACAACAGGGACACGTTTTATAAAGCTACAAGTTACAATTTTACAGGTCTAAACTGGCAATACTGCTGAAATGGCTGGTCGTCATTGGTCGAGGTTGTGTCAAATGGAAACTTGTAACCTGTAAATTGTAATTTGTAGCTTTATAAAACAGGCCCCTGGTCAATAAATACTAAGCGAAGCTCATGCCACTTCCACTGTTTTTTTTATTCCGTGCCAAATAGTTACTAAGTAAACCTAGTCATAAACTTACTATCAGAGATGGTTTAATCTTAATCTACATAATACTCGTATGGTTGGTTTAGTGGACGGGCGTTCAATTTTAAATTAGACGATCTCTACTTTGGTGATTTTGTAAATAATTGTTTGAGAAATCATAATATTATTAAAATTAGATTACGTATTAGTTAGAACTCTAAAATACACGCGATTTAGGAAATAGGAAAAATCATAATCCTAGATAGCAGTTAATTATGGACATAAAAGTACTGTTTCTTTATTGTTGTTTATCTGCGCTTGTTTTACGCATTGTTATCGTATTAGTTTATCTGCGATATGTGATTAGGTGCTGAAAATTAAAAACAAATAAAGGAAGGTTTTATGTACTTCGATGACTAATTGATAATTCACGGAAATCTAAATCTATTCACAAGATTATAATTATGAAAAGGTATGTTCTTTAGGAATGTTTTTGTGTCGATAAAGTACCTACCTATAATTATGTGTTGTCAAATGCAGATTTTGTTTTTCAAAATAATACTTAGTGTCAATAAAATTCTTTGTGGGTCTGACCTGCCTATAAAACGGATATTTATTTAAGTTGTCGGTTAAATTTTGGGAAGTCAAGTAAAAATTATCGATACGCAACGTTGCTTAATTATTACATTTTAACGCCTACAAAATAGTTCATCTATGATTTATGGGTTAATTAAGACCCATATTTCATTTGGTTCCGTTATAAAATTCCTTTTTAATGCAAAGGTCGAGTAAAGGTAACCGCTGCATAAAATACGTGTCGTTGCGTAAACAAAAGACGGTGACATAGTAACCACATAGCGCCATTTTTGACGCACCGTAATATACGCAGCGTTAAGCAGCGCTGTGTCGCCGTACCGTACTTTACGCAGCGGCGGAGTCGCACCTTAGGCCGGATTTACACTTGTAAGTTATTACTGTAAGTTTTGAAACAAAGTTATATGTAAGACAGAGATGCAGATATTTGCCACTCACTCTCACCCATAGTTGCGTCTCAGAACTTACATAAATCCGGCCTTACGGGCTACTTAGTAGGTAGTGTTTAAATCTTGTTTAAATCCACGTCGGCGCGTCGCGCCCCGTTCAAAAAGACATTGCATAGTAAAATATGATTCTTTTTTGCCTAGTCGAAATAAACTCTATGTGTCTCTATGGAATATATGGTAGGTTATTAAACATACTCACAGTAACAACTCCCGACAGCCAATAATATTAGAACTTGCCACATTTTTGTAATGAACCCACACACGGACGGACGCGATCAGACGGGCGCCGATGCGACGAGGGCTGATATACTGACCTTATCAGATATCAATTACTATCAGCTATCATTCGAAGAACTATCATTAGATTATTGTGCTAATTGTGTTTGATGTAGAACGGATTTAATCTTTATCAAAAATTATAAACAAATTAGGTAGGTACTTACCCTTGACATCGCACAGTAATAAAGTAGTACCATCTTACTCGCTAGTCTGCCACTAACCAGCAGTAAGTATTCACGCTGTTGTGTTCCAGTGATGAAGTCAGATACGCGGTCAAAATGACTAGCACAGTGGAATTCCATCTCTTTCATCAAGGCTAGTTTGGACTACTCGTAGGTACATTACCTAGTAATTTAGACGAGCAGCAATCGAGTATCGAGTATTTTACTCACCAAATGTGTCTGAACAACGAAAATTTAGTCCAGTAGATTAGTAAATTATTTAGGCCGCATTTCACCAAACTTGGAATAAGACTTACTCCGGGATTAGTCTATACAAATTCGTTGTTTAATCTGGGTATAAGACCTTATTCCACTTTGGTGAAGTGCGGCCTTAATCGCGTAGATGCATTTCATTTTATTGTTTAAATACTCGCTACCGGAATAAATTATTAATGTAGTGCGAACCAGCCTTCAGAGTTAGCAATGCGTTTGCGTATTGCTGTATAGGCCTTTGAGTCTACTAACTAACACCAACCAATGCTGAACATTTTTTTGCAATGTAATAACTTAGTGATTCGGAAAATATCATCTATATAATGAACTGATTAACTCGCAGTCACTTAGAATTAGGATCACGACCCTAAAATCGCCCTGTAGGTGCAACTATAGTAATCTAAAATACTAACAAAAAAATCTTGGAGCGGAATCAGACGCGATGCAAGATAATTAGGTACGAATAATATAAAGTGTGTGTTTGTTTATCTCCATCTTGAGTGGTGGTAGGACCCTGTGCAAGGTTCGTCCAGAGGACTTATTGCCTAACGCACTCGCAATCGGAATCTTTTTCATTTTGACAGTCCGAAGTCGAATGTGCGTACAAAATGAAAACAATTGTTCCACTTTGAAGCCGATTGCGATTGCAAGTGCGTTAGGCAATAGCGACGCAGGTCGCTACCACCATCTTATCCTTTAATTTAACCCATCGCCAAGCAGCAGTGTTCGCATCGTTATGTTCGGGGGTGAGGATAAGACAACCGGTGAAATTACTAGCATAGAGGTATTCCATATTAGTCCTTCTTACCATTAGATGGCCTGTGTGCTCGTTAGTATTCCCCATGCCATAAAAAAAGAAAAACAAGTCTAAGCAAAAGCATGCTATGAAAACCCAACTGCTGTTTGAATAATGTCAACATAATGTTAGTTGTCATGCCGCGCAATATAGCTCCGAAAATCCGCCATTTCGATTTCCAATAATTTTAAGCCTATGACACTTAAGAAAATTCTAACCACGAATAAATTATTAAAATCGGTTTAGCCGTTTAGTAGTTACGAGGGAACATAGAGTCGGGCATACATGCTGGTCAAACAGATAACCCTCCTTTTGGGCTTTGCCGCAGTCGGGTAAAAACGCCTCTTTTACCGATCGATGTGACTGGTAAAAGATAGTTCATAGCCCAGAGACGGATAAAAAGTGCCTTTTATTCCGGAAAATCAGTTTCCGGGGAAATACGGACGAATTCGCAGCTAAATCTACCTCTAGGTAATACCAATAGTCATAATTTTGCCACTGACGTAGAGGAGTGTCTCGTATCTCTTGCTTAGCTTATTGATAAGATAACCCCAGGAATCACCGAGAAGGCGCATCCACATGTCTCGCATCCATCTGACATTCTATATTCAAGTCTCAGCTTATCTAGATGTGCAATATTGGAAGACTATATTTATATTTATCTTTGATAAAAGTGCTTTGACCTATTTATATCTTGTCTACGTATTATGGTGAGTGACCGCGCAGATCCTACTGCGTTGGTAATATTTAAAAGTGTTGCAACGAATAAGATGCAATTTTATTCGTTGAAGAGTTGCACCTAGTTATTTTGCCCAGGTGCATGATTATTGGATTAGCTTTATAAGTTAGAGCACTTCACTTGCCAATAAACTCTGTAACTAACCCCCTTACCAATAAACGTTGAGTAACGGTGGTATAGCTATACAATGTTTTGTCCTTATCTGTCATTGTGACATTTGGATTTGACAGATAAGGACAAAACATTGTATAGCTATACAACCGTTACTCAACGTTTATTAGTAAGGGGGTAACAGTTTAGCGAGTGTATAATTACATAGTAGCTACAACTTGCTTTATAGAAAAAACAACTTTTAATTATGTTTTACAATATTGGTTGTCCATCTCTATCAGTCGCATCTATTCATTTAATCATAGATACACAAATAAATCCTATAGCTATTAAGGAAGTAGTGTACTTCGATAGCCAGTAACTAACCAGCGATAAGATTACCAACACGCGTTAGTTTAAACGGCAAAATTATTGCGAATTACCATGGGATAGATCCATTATGGACACGGCGGGTGACAGCGGTGAGACATATTATTATTACACTAATGGGGCTCTGTTCCACCCAGTCAAATCATATTATTTTTGACATGTTAGCGTATTGTCAACGTTAGTTAGGGTAGAAGTACCGTTTGTGGTCATTGTACCCTTTTTGGACATTTAAGGTTATGAGCATCAAAAATATTCATAAATAGTTAAGACTGAAAATTAATTTTAAGGTAAAATATAAAAATATGTTTGTAATTTCATAATTTCGTAAAGATTGCCAAAACCGGTACTTCTTCCCTATATAGCGGCAAAGACAATACAATATCATGTCAAAAGCAATATGATTTTACAGAGTAGAATAAAACCCCTGGAAAACCTCAAAACTGACGGGACCCAACCCAACCTGTCCCCGTAATTCTGGCCAGCCTAAAATAATTTTTCACTTTTCCCCTGAGAACTGTTATATTTTTCCGGGTCGAAAAGTACTATATGTCCGCCTGTGGGGAGTAAACTAGTTTATCTAATTTTAGTGATGGGACCCTTACGCAGGATCCGACCTGATCGCTACCACCGTATTATAATTTGACCTACCGATAAGCAGCAGTTCTCATACTAAAAGCGTGCCCGAAGCGTGGTGGAGGCATTTTTAGTATGCAAACGCGCCACCTTCGCTGTCAGTGCGATCGTTCCTTTTAATTCAGATGAAAATCAAATAAAACATGTAGTCTAGATATCACATATGAATATTTAATTTACGAGTAATGATATAGATATAGTATATGGTACAGCGCAATAAATATAAGGTACAAGGTGATCTACACGCGTCATGACGGGCCCGGCCGCAGGGCAAGCACCACCACCTGCCGGTACAAGGCTGGAACAAAAAAGATTCCGTCAAATATTAAATTTTTGCGACATTCTTTTGTTGCCGACTGTACTTCTTATTGCACAGTCATCATCATCTACTCGTCAAGACGATTGTAACGAGCCCTAACACGACGGGTTTATCATGAGTAATTTACGTGTCCAGACCAGCTCGATGGTGCACATTGGTGGTCGATATTATTGTATGGTCATCAGAACTTGAAAATTAAATAAAAGCTTGTAACATACAAAGTAATCTAGTTATACTACTATATTGATTTTCGATTGTCATATCATAATGTATGGTTTTCGACATAATATTGTTTTGTCAAGGTCCCCCGTGAAGGGTAATACTTTTATTATTTAATCACCGTTTTTTTTTTATAAGTATTTGTATCAATATGGACCAGTTAAATCAGGTAAAATATTTTCAAGTCATAAATATCACAGCATGGTTTTTGATGGGAATAATTTACCAATAGATTTCCGATTGGGATTATAATAAATCGGATCAGCGTTAGATAATCCGGAAATTATCAAATCAAACAAATATTGAGATTACGTAGTGTACTCGGTTTTTGATATTAATAGAATTCAAGTTCTTTCTTGATTTTACTATTTACTCACTTTACTATACTCCATTTGTTTAGGTACTAAATAAGTGTAAAAAAGACAAACCACGTGACACTGTTGAACACTGCGTGACGAACTATGTCACGCGGTTCGGTTTGTTTACATTTAGTTCTGCGTAAACAAGTGGAGTATAGGCGAGGGTGCAAGATAAGAGAGGTATATCGGTGGTTAGTAATGGCCGAACCCTATATTCAAACCGGGGACAGATAGACTTACTTCGGATTAATATTTGACACATTTTGTATGGGAAAATGCCAAATTTTAACCCGAAGTAAGCCTTATCTATCCGCGGTTTGAATATAGGGTTCGGCCGTTAGAGTGTTACAAAAAGAATCGTAGCTGACCTCTGTCGGTGAGCGTCTCGTCGACCAGCAGGTCGGCGACGAGGTCCCCGCGCCGCGCCGAGGCCCGCGCCGCGCCGCGCCGCGCCCGCGCCGCGCACTGCCCGGCCGGCGCCGCGCCGCCCTCGCGCCACTCCGAGTCTGGACCGACACGACACCATATATACAGGGTGTTAGGCAGAAGGTTGGACACTTTAGGGACTAACTAACTCTGAAGGTCATACTCATCAACTTTTATTATGGGACCACCATCCAAATCGCGAAAAAAAAAACAGCTGTTCCATACATTTCGGCTGTTTATCTCTCAAAGTTTGTATGGAACAGCTGTTTTTTTTTCGCGATTTGGATGTTGGTCCCTTAATAAAAGTTGATGAGTATGACCTACAGAGTTAGTCCCTGAAGTTTGTCGAATCTTCTGCCTAACACCTTGTATAGTAGAGGTGAGCCGTCATGAGATGTGGTCGTTTGTATTAAGCTATGACGATGTTCAACAAAGTTATGCACAATACGTTATTTATACGGGAATCACCTGTCAAGACTTGTCCTGTTCCCTGAAAAAAAACAGCAGTAGGAACTTGCTGATTTTATTATGTACTAGCTGTACCCGGCCTGCGATGCTACGTAAAGCAATATCAAAAAAAACCGGTCAAATGCGAGTCGGACTCACGCACCGAGGGCTCCGTATTTAAAATAATATAATTGGAAAACTTAAATCTAACGTGAATTCTTAATATGAAAGTATACTATTTAGATCTTTAAGTAAATATATCTACCCACGAATTCATTATGGATTAAAACACAAAAAAAAATCAAAATTAGGTTTGAAAAAATGCTCATTTTGTTCTGAACTCTATTTTCCTTGCAATCTTTCAAAATCCGTATTAAAATTAAGGCTAGGCACAATGGACCTTCATTGTGCCTAGCCTTAATTTTAATAAAGATTTTGAAAGATTTTTTTCCATTTTTTCCATAACTGTAGAATTAATCTTGATAACAGTATAAAGCTATAGACTGACCGATGTCGACGGCCTGCCACTTGGCGAGCTCCTCGCTGGCGGAGCGCGCGGCGGCGCCGGCGCCGGGCTGCGGGCGCGGCTCGGGCTCCACGAAGGGCGCGAAGGCCTCGTCCTCGTGCAGCGGCAGCCCCGCCAGCACCGTCACCGTCAGCGCGCGCGCCCAGTCCAGCACCAGGTAGCTGCCCGCCGCGCCGCCCGCCACGGCCTGGCCCGGGGGACCCTGGAACAAAACATACACTGATATTGTGGAATCATCAGCGTTCATGTGTTTATAGAGGCATAGAGCATAGAGGCATTCCATTTATCTTCAAGGTTTGTAACCCAAATTAATTTACAAAATGAGTAAATAAGTCTAAATAAGTTTTTTTTTCGCGATTAGGATGTTGGTCCCATAATAAAAGTTGATCAGTATGACCAACAGAGCTAGTCCCTAAAATTTGGCCGGACATTTAAATTTCATCGTGTACAGGATGCATCCTGCATTATGCATTTAAGGGTTAAGTTAACATACAATCGAACAGCTAACCGACCATATTTTTTTTAGAACCGTAATTTGAATGCGATATAGAAGTACTGTTGAACTCGGGCTCGGTCGCACGCCGACTGGTTCTGCTCGTGTTCCCAGCCTCACCTGCTGGCGTCAGCACGTACGTGTCGGGCTCGTCGCCGGAGCCCTCGGGCTCCGAGCACGAGGACTGGTCGTGGTCGTGTTCCGGCCTCACCTGCTGGCTGGGGTCGATGACGGTGACGGCGGGCGCGCCGAGCGCGTCGTCGACGCGGTGCGCGCGCGCGCGCGGCCCGCCCGTCAGCACGTACGTGTCGGGCTCGTCGCCGGAGCCCTCGGGCTCCGAGCACGAGGACTGGTCGTGGTCGTGTTCCGGCCTCACCTGCTGGCTGGGGTCGATGACGGTGACGGCGGGCGCGCCGAGCGCGTCGTCGACGCGGTGCGCGCGCGCGCGCGGCCCGCCCGTCAGCACGTACGTGTCGGGCTCGTCGCCGGAGCCCTCGGGCTCCGAGCACGAGGACTGGTCGTGGTCGTGTTCCGGCCTCACCTGCTGGCTGGGGTCGATGACGGTGACGGCGGGCGCGCCGAGCGCGTCGTCGACGCGGTGCGCGCGCGCGCGCGGCCCGCCCGTCAGCACGTACGTGTCGGGCTCGTCGCCGGAGCCCTCGGGCTCCGAGCACGAGGACTGGTCGTGGTCGTGTTCCGGCCTCACCTGCTGGCTGGGGTCGATGACGGTGACGGCGGGCGCGCCGAGCGCGTCGTCGACGCGGTGCGCGCGCGCGCGCGGCCCGCCCGTCAGCACGTACGTGTCGGGCTCGTCGCCGGAGCCCTCGGGCTCCGAGCACGAGGACTGGTCGTGGTCGTGTTCCGGCCTCACCTGCTGGCTGGGGTCGATGACGGTGACGGCGGGCGCGCCGAGCGCGTCGTCGACGCGGTGCGCGCGCGCGCGCGGCCCGCCCGTCAGCACGTACGTGTCGGGCTCGTCGCCGGAGCCCTCGGGCTCCGAGCACGAGGACTGGTCGTGGTCGTGTTCCGGCCTCACCTGCTGGCTGGGGTCGATGACGGTGACGGCGGGCGCGCCGAGCGCGTCGTCGACGCGGTGCGCGCGCGCGCGCGGCCCGCCCGTCAGCACGTACGTGTCGGGCTCGTCGCCGGAGCCCTCGGGCTCCGAGCACGAGGACTGGTCGTGGTCGTGTTCCGGCCTCACCTGCTGGCTGGGGTCGATGACGGTGACGGCGGGCGCGCCGAGCGCGTCGTCGACGCGGTGCGCGCGCGCGCGCGGCCCGCCCGTCAGCACGTACGTGTCGGGCTCGTCGCCGGAGCCCTCGGGCTCCGAGCACGAGGACTGGTCGTGGTCGTGTTCCGGCCTCACCTGCTGGCTGGGGTCGATGACGGTGACGGCGGGCGCGCCGAGCGCGTCGTCGACGCGGTGCGCGCGCGCGCGCGGCCCGCCCGTCAGCACGTACGTGTCGGGCTCGTCGCCGGAGCCCTCGGGCTCCGAGCACGAGGACTGGTCGTGGTCGTGTTCCGGCCTCACCTGCTGGCTGGGGTCGATGACGGTGACGGCGGGCGCGCCGAGCGCGTCGTCGACGCGGTGCGCGCGCGCGCGCGGCCCGCCCGTCAGCACGTACGTGTCGGGCTCGTCGCCGGAGCCCTCGGGCTCCGAGCACGAGGACTGGTCGTGGTCGTGTTCCGGCCTCACCTGCTGGCTGGGGTCGATGACGGTGACGGCGGGCGCGCCGAGCGCGTCGTCGACGCGGTGCGCGCGCGCGCGCGGCCCGCCCGTCAGCACGTACGTGTCGGGCTCGTCGCCGGAGCCCTCGGGCTCCGAGCACGAGGACTGGTCGTGGTCGTGTTCCGGCCTCACCTGCTGGCTGGGGTCGATGACGGTGACGGCGGGCGCGCCGAGCGCGTCGTCGACGCGGTGCGCGCGCGCGCGCGGCCCGCCCGTCAGCACGTACGTGTCGGGCTCGTCGCCGGAGCCCTCGGGCTCCGAGCACGAGGACTGGTCGTGGTCGTGTTCCGGCCTCACCTGCTGGCTGGGGTCGATGACGGTGACGGCGGGCGCGCCGAGCGCGTCGTCGACGCGGTGCGCGCGCGCGCGCGGCCCGCCCGTCAGCACGTACGTGTCGGGCTCGTCGCCGGAGCCCTCGGGCTCCGAGCACGAGGACTGGTCGTGGTCGTGTTCCGGCCTCACCTGCTGGCTGGGGTCGATGACGGTGACGGCGGGCGCGCCGAGCGCGTCGTCGACGCGGTGCGCGCGCGCGCGCGGCCCGCCCGTCAGCACGTACGTGTCGGGCTCGTCGCCGGAGCCCTCGGGCTCCGAGCACGAGGACTGGTCGTGGTCGTGTTCCGGCCTCACCTGCTGGCTGGGGTCGATGACGGTGACGGCGGGCGCGCCGAGCGCGTCGTCGACGCGGTGCGCGCGCGCGCGCGGCCCGCCCGTCAGCACGTACGTGTCGGGCTCGTCGCCGGAGCCCTCGGGCTCCGAGCACGAGGACTGGTCGTGGTCGTGTTCCGGCCTCACCTGCTGGCTGGGGTCGATGACGGTGACGGCGGGCGCGCCGAGCGCGTCGTCGACGCGGTGCGCGCGCGCGCGCGGCCCGCCCGTCAGCACGTACGTGTCGGGCTCGTCGCCGGAGCCCTCGGGCTCCGAGCACGAGGACTGGTCGTGGTCGTGTTCCGGCCTCACCTGCTGGCTGGGGTCGATGACGGTGACGGCGGGCGCGCCGAGCGCGTCGTCGACGCGGTGCGCGCGCGCGCGCGGCCCGCCCGTCAGCACGTACGTGTCGGGCTCGTCGCCGGAGCCCTCGGGCTCCGAGCACGAGGACTGGTCGTGGTCGTGTTCCGGCCTCACCTGCTGGCTGGGGTCGATGACGGTGACGGCGGGCGCGCCGAGCGCGTCGTCGACGCGGTGCGCGCGCGCGCGCGGCCCGCCCGTCAGCACGTACGTGTCGGGCTCGTCGCCGGAGCCCTCGGGCTCCGAGCACGAGGACTGGTCGTGGTCGTGTTCCGGCCTCACCTGCTGGCTGGGGTCGATGACGGTGACGGCGGGCGCGCCGAGCGCGTCGTCGACGCGGTGCGCGCGCGCGCGCGGCCCGCCCGTCAGCACGTACGTGTCGGGCTCGTCGCCGGAGCCCTCGGGCTCGCCCGCCGGCTCCGAGCACGACGACTGGTTGTCCGGGTCCTCGCCGCCCACGAACTCTTGCGAGACCAACTCGTCTTTGGCTGGAACATTTCAATTCAAATTACATTTGAATACTTAGATATGTAAATACTTCTTAATTTTAAGATAGGGGTTGCAATTCATGTTTTTAATTTGTATTACTTGCAGACGTAGGTACCTACAGTAAAGCATAATTTTGGTCATAAGAATAAGTTTATTTATTATTTTACGTTTAATATAGGAAACTATAGGTCTATAATTAACATGTAATGTAAGACTGTTTTTTTTCTAAATAATAACACATACACATATAAAATGAATTTTTGTTTGCATCGTATTTTACTTTGTTTTTTTAAATGCAGGAAAATTCGCCGTAATAACACATTGGATTATAAATAGATACAACTCTTTAAAGTTAAGACGAACGGACGGACAGCGTAAGAATTTCAATAGGGTCCTTCGGATCCGGAGCCCTAAGAACCCCTGGCTGGGCACGCACCGTGCAGCAGGCGGCACATGCGGTAGGGCCGGCAGGGCTGCGCGCGCGCCGCCCGCCCGCGGCCCCACGCGCCCTCCGCGCCCTCCGCGCCGCCCGCGCGCCCCGACTCTGCAACCACACCACACGTTCCTGTTAACTCGATACTCTTCTTTGTAAATGCATGGTTAACTAACAAGCGACGGGGTAATAACGAACGGATGACGGATGCGAATTAAGTCAAAATAATGACGGACGATATTCGTAGTATGGATATGACTATACAATTAATTTAAAAAGATAGAGAGATAAAGAACATTATTGCAGAAAAGTTATAGAACTTTATTGTTGCAGTAATTAATCAAAGTTTTTTCTATACCAGTTATTTTCAGTCCATTCCTTTTATAAAGAAAATGACCTCTCTACACCTACAGACGTAAGACGGGCGTATTCCTAAAGTGATACTTCAGTACTTTCTTAATATACAAAATATGTACTGATTTATCCTCATACCTTCCAATGTATCTCACATTGTACAAAATGACACTTAACATAAACGCCCAGTGAACATTATACTGTACTCATGAACTATTTGGGCATAAAAATGTTTTGGCTTATACATTGCACACTGGGCGTGTAGCTGATCTCGCATTTTGTTTTCTTGGGCTTCACTGGGTTATAACAAAACTTGCATATATTTCCATACATAAATAGTACTCGAAATGTAATAAGTCTTATCCATCTTATGCTTTCGTCACCATATTCTCCGCTTCCGTCAGCCACCCTTTAGTCATTAAGCACTATACACACAGCCGCCGATCCGTCTCATTATGCAATTTAAACGCATCTGTGTAGGGAATTAAAAATGATAAATTTCTTATTCCCAAAACAAAAAGAGGTACCCGTATGTCTGTCTGTAGAATAATAACTCATGGGTCGCCATTTGTCGGGGTTTTTTTCTATTTAGAGGTTATGTACTAGTGCCCATCAGTGGATCGGCTCGTCGGCTGTGTACCTCATGGTAACCCCTAACCCCCCCCCCCCACACACACACACACACACACACACACACACAGAGACACTCACCGCCATAGCCCGCGGCCGCCAGCAGCGCGTGCGCCGCGCCGGCGTGCTCCAGCTCGTCCTGCGACCAAAACAACGTTGAAACACCATAGTCAGAGATACCAAAGATCAAATTACTTACTTTTGACGAGCTGTCAAAACGATACCTAGTATGTATTTTTTTATAACCTCCTAAGGCCTACCGTGCGACGAAATTTGCCAAGGAAATATGAACCTATTTCAATTGCAATAAAGTCAATTTTCCAATTTAATTGTCGGTCATAAAAATAAATCTTTATTGCAACGGTCGTATTATGTTAAAAAAAAAACGGGCCTTACACGGCTAAAATATCGAAACGTAACGTCACCCGTGCTACTGATCTCCATACTTTTTATACTTTTTGGTAATCTTAAGAATTGAAGATGTTTGGTCCCTTTGGGAGAGGTATATTCGGCAATTCGCATAATTTGATTGGCTATAATAAACATCCCTATTACCTATTACAAATAGGGAAAAATTTGTAAGCGGGAATTTGAATCTAACCAGCAATGAAATAAAGTTTAATCTAACTTTGCTCTTAAATGACATTTTCAACTTTAAAACAAATAAAAATGAACTTACTAAAATAAAGTTTAAACCAGAATTCGTGTAACCTTGTGGATTTTGTAATGTGTACCTTGGGCGGCGGCTGCTTGTAGTGCAGCGAGATCTTGCTGAGCTCGTGGTCCAGCTCGGCCAGCGCCGCCACGTGCCGCTGCTTGTGCGCCTCCGCGCCCGCGCCCGCGCCCGCTTCCACCTGTGCACACCGCGGAGTTGAAGCAAGGCAGTAGTCAACGAGTTAAGAGATCAGATCACATTCCCACGTTATATCAAGCAGTGACACTATGCAAAAACGTCAGGTATAGTTAAGAGCAGTATGTAGCAGTACCTTGTGCGTCTGCGGCATGCGGTGCGTCGGCGACAGCGCGGGGCTGTACTCCACCGGAGACTGCGGGGAGAGCGGGCCCTGGAATACATACAACAAATACTTCAAGCTATCATCTTTCTGTTCTACTTCTTCACATAGTATAAATAACAACAAAAACCAAGCTTTAAAAAACCCGACTGTTGTTGCTAACGAACTTTAAATCGATATAAATCCTAAAATGATCGTTCAAAATGAAAAGTGATAAAACAAACCTAGATGATTTTTAAATACCTATTCAATGATTTGTCATAGTTCGTCGACATTTTACAAAGTACTCGTTAATAGATAACATATTAATTTGATGCTTTAACCATATGTACAGACACTTACGCTGTTGGAGATGGAGGCGAGCTTGTGCTGCAGGCTCAACATGTACTCGCTGTACGAGTGCGGCTTGTTGGGCGTGCTGGGCACCGAGGAGCCCTGCGACCCCACCGACAGACCTGCCCGACAATACAATACAAATACTCATGTCAAGTTTCGCAAAGTCGCATGTGTCGCCGTGATGCGATACACCCGACACCTATTGTGTGATGCCGCCTGATATTTCCAAAGTACAAGCCTAAGGGTTTCCCCAGACCTATCGACGTGGAATCGGTTTGAGCCGGTAAGAAAAAGTTTGATATCCGGGTAGTAACTGATAAAGGCGTCGCTCGGCTCGGCTCGGTTCGGTTCGATTCGGCATCGCGAACGGAGCGACGTCATTTTCGCTCATATTGCATGGATATAAAACTTTTTCTTACCGGCTCAAGCCGATTTCGCGTCGATAGGTCTGGGGAGACCCTTAGTTTCCAAATGCGTTGTCAACTCTGAGAACTAAGATGGAATGCCTCTATGCTAGTAATTTCACCGGTTGTCTTATCCCCACACCGGCAAACAATAATGCGAACATAGCGATCCGGATTTACCCCACACACCATTCGATTCAAAGATGATTTTCTAATTAAATTTCTGCACCCGTTTGTGAGCTGGACTGTCAAGTGATTATCAGTCTTACTGCCGCACTCGGAGACGTCAATTTAATTTAATGCTTTATTAAAATTGCTGCTGTCACTTTCTTTGCTACAGCAATAGAATAAGACGACCCGTCATCGTCGTCGTCTCTGAGTGCGGCAGTTATACACTAATAAATTGTAATGAGTGTAGTGTGTACCGACCGGCCATGTCGTCGCGCGCGCGGCGCTGCTGGTGCGCGAGCGCGCGCGAGGCGGCCAGCTGCCCCAGGTTGGGCCCCACGAGCGCCAGCCCCGGCGCGCCCAGCCCCGCGCCGCCCAGCCCCGGCGCGCCCAGCCCCAAGCTCTGCGCGCCCATGAGGTTCTGCCCCGCGAGCCCTAGGTTCTGACCCGCGAGGCCTAGGTTCTGACCAGCTAAACCTGGAAAAAATTAATAAAAAATCAGGGAACAATTACACACGATCTATACTCTCATTATACTAACTAACTAAGGATTTTTTGGAAATTCATCGTCTATGGAATCAAAAGTCAAAACAAAGATTAAAAAAAACAAAACAGTAAAACTACTGTACTGGTTATACAGTAATACGACAAATATAAGTTACAACAATTAACCTGCGCAGTAAGCATTTTTTTGGAAGGCGCGAAAACGTTTAAGCCTATTAGAAGGCAGTGCGTTTGCGCGGGTAAAATCTTCGACGGCTATTTGCTCAAATGTTCGGCAGCCATTGCGGGGACACTGTCGACCGCCATTTTATTTAGCCGCACGTCATTTGTTATTCGAGTTTAGCTGTCATTGCATATTCTACCTTACGCGTAACACGATATGGTCAATATTGAATTCTTCGGCTTCAAAATCTTCGGCATTACCAACCACGAAGATTGCCGACGTAACTTATTTTTGTGGTTTTACTGTAATGCGGAGTTAAAAAATAATTTCAGAGACAAAACGAATTAGATACGATGGTTGTAAGTAGAGCGTGCGACAGACCTCTGTTCTGCGCGAGGTTCTGGTTGAGGCCGCGACCGGGCGCGGCGAGGGCCAGCGGCGGCAGCAGCGGCGGCGCCAGCGCCAGCCCCAGGCCCAGCACCGGCGCGCCCAGGGCCTGCCCGCCTGCCGCCGACAACCATACGTCACCAAGGATTCTATACCATATGTCTCAAAACTATTCTTCGACCGTTATTTACAGTGTTCGTCACAGTGAGCATAGCTTAATATTATTTCTTTTGTTTTCATCTGTTGCTAATTTTAATGGTGATTCAAAATTAAAAAGAATTTCAATTGACGACCTTTTTTGAAAAATTAATGGTTAATTAACAAAATGTGCACGACTAGCTCTAGGCTCGTATCGTACAACAATAAATATAAAATATGTATCGTTGTGGTATCACAGTGATGGGAAATAGGTGAGCTAATTTACCTAAACTTGACGCATATTCATTCATGCGTGAGTGAGATGGGAATACATTATTGAATGAACATGCATCAAGTTTAGGTAAATTAGCTCACCTATTTCCCATCACTGGGTATCAGACAATGATAATGATATACACTCAGTCATAAATATATACGTTCCCAAGACGACAAAAAATTCTACACGCCTCTATGCTACTGATGATAAGGTCCTAAACATATTTGGCGCAATACCCGAAGAGATATTAATGCTTTTGACCGTACTTACGAGTATATAAAGAAATACATACTTAAAAACATCCAGGACTCACAAAAAAATACGTTCTGCTACTTTGTTTTGCTCTTTTTTAGAACGAATCAATATAGTTACAAGCCGCTAATTCCTTTTCAACGATATGTTAAATGCGAAAGGCGTTTACAAGCCAATGATAGTTGAAATTCAGCGCGAATTTTATCTAAGGCAAAAAATGCAGATCTGTATTGCGCTGTGAACGAAACGGAGCAAGCGTTTGGCTTTTAACCTGTGGCGCAGATATGTCCATCAACGGAAAAGGTTAGGTTTTCAAGGAGTTAAAAGTCTGGAGCAATCATTTTGTACAATACAATTAATAACAATTACCTATGCGTCCTTACGTTTTCTTTATTTTGATATAAATACTCTTTCATTCCCATCCGTTCATTACATACCGTCTCTCCGCCTTTGCCTCTTAAGAGAATTGTGAAGCAAAAAATGTCCGACCAAATGCGATAACGCTCCTTTTTCCTTAACCTAGCCTGTTGTTCTTGGTTTTTGAATATTTTGTATGAAAAATTAGGTCTGTACGTATTCCTTTCCAAGAAAACATGTCTTCAAAAAAAAACGGTAACTTACAAATCTAGTTTTTCATAATAAATACATGATATTCAAAAATCGTAGAAATCATAGATTTTACTTAGGGAGTGAAAAACGGTATCGTAAATTTGTATGGAATTTTTTGGACAACTACGAGATTTTTAGCGTCGGTTCACAATGCTCTTAAGTTTAAAAATGAACTTTTAATACATACTATCTCACCATAAAATTATTGATTTGACCATAAGTAAAACATCTACATAAAGAATAAATACAAACTTGAATAACAATGTTAAACTACTACATAACACAAAAACGACAACACAATCGCAGTAGCTTCTAAGGTCCAAGGACACTAGGGTACTATAGGGTACTCACCGTAGAGGTCGTTAGCGGTGGCCAGCATCGGCTGGTAATACTGCTGGTGCGCCAGCCGCCCGCCCAGCGCCGCTGCACACACCGTTAGTCACACACACACACGGGCACTGTGGCTACTAACACGATGGACGCGACAAGGCAACATGCTTGCGATTCGAACATAAAAAAATAAAATTTGAATATTTTTTTTTATGGTTTAAAAAGTAAAACGATTTCAATCCACGACGACGACAGTCGGCTCTGGCTGACAACTGAAAGTCGAGCCACTGACGCCAGAAGCGACTGCTATAGCCGACACAAGTTGAAGATTAAGAGACTTTGTTGCGTACGAATTAAGTTGTAATTTGCATAGCATAGCAAACATGTGTAGCGTGTGAGTGACAAATTTTTCATTCGACGTTAGGCGTCAATTTAGCAAGCGGGTCGAATCGTCGTGAATTAAAAACACAATAGGGTAAATCTTCAATAACTGGCCACTTGAGAAAATGTCATTTAGTTACTAGCCACCCATTATATATACAGATGCCGTTCGTAAAGATACTTTGGCAGGTTAACAACTCTGGATCTAGGTATTTTAGTTTAATCGCACAAATATCAGCATAATATCTTTTGCTTCAAACAGATTATTGCAAAGTGGCCAGTTACTGACGGTGGCCAATAATTGACGATTTACCCTAGCTATCTCTATATACAGGTGTCCCAGAAACTGACGTCAACCCGCCTAGGGCTGATAGAGCAGCTAAAAAGCTAACGATTTAACCCCTATGTATTTTTACTAGTTTCGGAGATTTTGAGCATTATAATCAGAATTTTTGTAATTTTCCCTCATGTCCTTTGTTACGAAAAATCCTTAATTTCATGTTTTATTTCAGAAGTTTTTTTAGTGGTATCTTACATAATTAGAATCATTACAAATCAGCGAAGTTTTAAAACCTATTTATTTGCACGATTATTTTTCCCTAATTTGTTACTGAAAAAAAAACGGGCAAATAGGTTCGCTTTTCGCTGATTCGTAGGCGGGTTTACGTCGCTTTCTGGGATACCTGTATATATTTCTCACGTAATTTAGTACTCAATTTAGAGCACTTTTGGAAAATCAAGGCAACGATTCTAGTTAAGACTACAAAAGAATCGCAAGCGTGTTGTATTGTCTTTGAGATAACAAGGCGTTCAAAAACTATTTCGAATATGCTTACTGATCCACATACAATTATAGTAAGAATTTTAAAGGTTGATGTTTTCGAGGAGTAATTTGTATTTTGGTCTTTATCATCATAATAAGTGGGCGATATTTGTGGTTGTTACTGATAATTATGACGCCTTGTATGCTCAAAACAAAATGATGACTTTAGTTTTTCAATATGTATTTGTAACATAGATAGACGGCATTGCCCAACGCAAACACATTGCCTATTTTTCAAACCTCTGCTTAAAATACTTGGTTCATTGTAATGCCGTATATGATGTTAACGGATCATGGTTCCATTTAAAAAGTGCTGATAGACTTGAGCATTTACGCGAGATGACCCCGATTGGGTGTTCGAAATGAATAGCCAATCGAAATGTTCATTTCGGCAAGCATTCTAGCGAATTTGCTCAAATCTATCAGCACCATTACATGCTGTCACAAACGGTGGTACAACTGGTACATGCTTATCTATTAAACCTATGGACTGTGAGTAAATTCATATAAGTATTGCAATAGCCTCAGAGAATAAATATATTATTAAGTTTATTTTCAACCGGGCGCTCAGTTCAAACTGATTATGTAAACGGTTTATTAAAATCGTGTGTAACCTGTGTAAATGGCGCACAGTATTTTTACTAATTTTGTATATTTGATAAGGTTTCAAAACGTCTATTTCATACTCTCTGCACCTCGCAAAGGTTTATGCTAAATCTAGACACGCGGTAGCGTGTCAAGCCAAGTTCAAGCTAACAGAACTGGCAAGCAGCATTGTTTTATCTCACGAAAGCGGGTGTGCCATACGTGCACGCTGTCTCTGAGTGCGTACCTTGCTTTATTGGTCTAAGATCCGAATAGGAGACGACCTTCACCCAGCTGTTTATTCGATAAAAAGTATTTTATACCAAATGTAATATGGTAAGTAATATTATGGCGAATAGGTTGAGTGAAAAAATTCATACACATACTATCATAAATAATGACGTACAATCGAACTCAAAAGTAGCTGTACATTTTAGTACCTTGTTGCAGAAACATAATTAAAGTATGAGTGGTTTTAATTAAGTATACCATAATTGCGACAAGGTACTAAAATGTACAGCTACATTTGAGTTAGACCGTACAAGTGGTAGATTTTTTCAATCTTGAATTAGAAATAATAGTTTAGTGGATACTCACCCTACAGCTAGTGTTAAGGGTCTCGTACGCACTGTGATGTGTGTTGCATGTGTATTGTATGTATTGTGTGTGTTATACACATGTGTTGTGCGAGTTACCTGGCGGCGTGTTGTTGAGCAGCATGAGCTCCTGCGCCGGGAACTGCGGCTGATTCAGCAGCCCCAGCAGGTTGGGGCCCGACAGGTTCTGCTGCTGACTGGGGAGAGACAAGTCACTAGAGTAAAGTGCTTTCATTCCAAGTTGTATCCCACTTCTGAAGTTTACTTTGAACTTCTAATTATATTAAGTTTTCGCAACGATAATCAATGGAATAAGTTTTCTTTTTAGAGGTTTTTTACATCGTTATGACACGAATAGAATGTTTCCATGAAATAAATAAGGTCAAAATCTTAAGCACACCAAAGTAACTAATCTCATCTAAGAAAGGTTTAAGTTAAGTACATCAAAGAACTTGTTGCTTTCACACACATCAATTTATGGTCAGGATAATACCGGGTATACACCTTTACTCCAAATTTCAGCCTATTCTAATAACTGGAACTGGTTCAAAATTTACTTGCGCGATTCTAACTAAGTACTGATGTAAAAATCAAACAACAATACTCACTTCATTATATTCTGCTTCAACAGCATCCTCTGTATATTCTCCGCGTTGGGAAAGCTGTCCTGCAACCCAGGATTCGGAGTAAGCGTCTGCGGCACCAGCGGCGGCCGCGCCAGCGCCGCGTCGGGCGCCAGCCCCAGCGCCAGCTCCGCGCCCATCGGCGTGCCCACCTGGCTCAGCAGCAGCGGGGAATCCGTGGCTATCTGCAGCGGCGTCGTTAGATTTGGTTGCAGATTATTCAGCAGCGGGTTCAGATTTTGAAACATCGGCTGAGGTATCGCCGCTTGTATGTTCGTCGGAATAGGGGTCGGTAACGCCTGCTGAGGCGTTATCGTGCTAGGTATGCTGGGGCCGTTCATTTCTACCGGCCGGTGGTCGGTTAGAGTTTGCGGGGCGTGCGCTTGTGGAATAGAGTATTGGTGCGTCGGGATGAACTCTTGAGGTATTTGTTGTTCTTTTTCTGGAAGACCGTTGATTTCTTTCTCCTTCGGTTCTCTGGCGACTTCGGAGTATAGCTTGGGCTCCGGTTTGTCCTCGATGGCGTCGGCGCGCGCGACGACGGGGCTGACCACGAAGCGCGAGATCTTGCGGGCGGGGGGCTTCTTCTCGCCGTTCTGAGATTCTGTGCTGCCGGAGCGGTCGGGGGCGGCCGACCCGCCGTCGGATTGATTTGAACCTGGGGAGGGAATAATAAATAAATAAATAATAAATCATGATAATAACAATGCACACACACAAACTCACGCCTTCATTCCCAGAGCGGGATAATGCTATAATAATTATTAAAGAACTGTTATTACCATGGCAACGCTCATTATAGAACTGTTTTACGCTTTGGTTACGCTGTACGTGGTATTCTGATACCGTTAAGGATATCAATATGCGCGGTTTACAAGATGCGAGTAGAATAAATAAATATAGTCACCAATGGAAGACGCCGTGCTAATTTTTCTAGGAATATTGTCAGGCGGAGCGTGTGGCGGAGCGGGAGCGGGTGCGGGCGCGGGGGCGGGCGCGGGCGCGGGCGGGTCGGGCGGGTCGAGCGCCAGGTCGGCGAGCGCGAGGTGGTCGTGGCTGGCCGTGGGCGTGGTGCACTCCGAGTTGTCCTGGTTCGAGTCCGTCAGGTTCTCCTCGCGCTCCGTCGTCTCGCTGTCGTAGTCAGTCTGATCACAACAATCTCATTATTCTATGTGTATCTACAGCTAAGTAATAACATAATAAGGGAAAAAATCGCTCAGGTACATTTTGTTCACATTCCCATTTCGTTGACATTCCCATTTCGTTAACATTCCCATTTCGTTGACATTCCCATCTCGTCCACATTCCCATTTCGTTCACATTACCATCTCGTCCACATTCCTACTCGTTCACATTCCCATCTCGTCCACATTCATATTTCGTTCACATTCCCATTTCGTTCACATTTCCATTTCGTCAACATTACCATTTCGTTCACATTCCCATCTCGTCCAAATTACAATCTTGTCCACATTGCCAACGCGTCCACGTTCCTATTCGTTTGTAACAAGGTTGTTACAACATTTTTTTGATTTCGTTCCTGGGCACTCTTAAGTTTCTTTTATTGATTTAAATCCTTCAAAATTCAAAATTTGGTATTGTGATCGATTCAAATATCGATCGATATTCTCATTCTCTTAACAACCTTAAAAAAAAACCCAGGTTCCGTGGAATGGAACACTAGCTTAAGACAAATAGTAAGCGCAACAACGGAGCGAAGCGAGCAGAGCGCGTAACTGTCTATGTGACAGTCACACGCTTACAGTACGCGCGCGATCTGAGTACAGTCGAGGCCTGACGTGAAGGGCGCCACGCCTCTCCTCTCCCGCCTGCAATGTGCACTACACTGCATAGCTCCGTCCCGTACTAACACATTGCTAAGCTCGGCACTCAGATCGCGCGCGTACTGTACTTCAAGTTTAGCTCGCGCTCCGCTCGCGTCCTGTGGGTTTCAAACCTTATCGAGCTGCAGCCGGAGCGCAGCGTGGTGGGGGTTGAGCACGGGCGCGGCGCCGGGGTCGGCCACGAGCTGCTGCACGATGTCCTTGATCAGCTCGATGAACGTCGCGCTCTGCCACTCCGGGAGCAGGTTGTTCGATACCTAAAGAAACAACTTATCATGAGGGCCTGCACGCGCACGATACGAAATATTCATATTTTTAACAACTTTAATAAAAGCTGTTTCTTGTAGTTACGAGTATAAAAATAACCAAAATTTGTTTTTCTTTTTAGCAAACCAGAATTCAACATGGAGTTTATCTGGCCGATATGAAACATGACGTAATATGGCGTATGAAAATGAAAAATGAAAATTCTGACAAATATTTCGGAAAAAAAACGGAATGTTAAGGTGTTCCCGAATTCGACATATCAAATCAAAATACTGACCAGGTTGCTGGCGATCTCCTCCGGGTTGACGTCGGTGACGTCGAACTTGAAGGTGACCGTCTTCGACTTGGACTCGAGCTGGCACTCCACGACGGTGGCGGTGGCGTTCACCTCCAGCACCGACAGCTTCGGCAGCTTGCTCTCGCGGGACCGCTTCTTGGAACCGCGGGACTTCTTCTCCGACGCGATCGGAGATGGGATTGCCGTGCCAGCTGCAGAGTTAAACATCAAGAAAACTATACTTTGGGGCAAGTACGTTTGACAAGCGTACTTGCCCCAAGGTTTATGCAAGGTGTATCCTGCTAAGGTAGCATCAGCAAACAAACTCACCTTCCTGGTCCTGCTTCTCATCCACCGAGGTCAGATCAGGAGGCCGCAACGCCGCATCATGCGTGGCTCCCGACGGAAACTCCGTCAACGGAGTCAGGAACTGCTCTTTGCCTCCGTTGACTACACCCTCACTCTGCTCCAGATTCAGCTGCTGAGTCACCGGCACCTCCTGAGATACTGGGGCCATTGGCATCTGCACTGGCATAAGCGTCTCCTGTGTCACAGGCACCATATGCGGCTCTTGAGATACTTGAACTGGCCTGATCTCCTGTGGTAAAGAGTTTGGTATCATCGGCATCTCCTGTGGCATCGTATTTGGTATGGTTTGCATAGGCATCTGCGAGACCTCTGACGAGGGTATAGGTTCTACGTTCTGATAGTGCATCATGTTTTGGACGGGTTGCGACTGGGCCGGCTGGTACATCTGCAGCGGGTTCGTGGCGTAATTCTGCACCGGGGTGCCTTCATGACTAGATATCTGCCTGTCGCCCGCTATTGAAAAATTCATCATGTTGTGTGGAAGAGACTGGCCCTGCATTTGGTGCATGGGGGGGTGGTAGCTGTGATCTTCGGGGACCGATATTTGTTTCTGCATCTGTATATCGACGTATTGATTTTGGTATTGGTCCATAGACATTTGCGGTTGGAGCTGAGGTTTCTGGTACTCTTGGGTGACTAGATCGTGTTCGGTGCTGACGTGGCTCTGTTCGGAGCCCTGCCTATGGTACATGGGGCGCTGGGCGCGGAGTATTTCCTCGACCTTCTGCTGCTGCTGGCCCATGATCTGCTGCTTTTGTGCGAGGAGGGCGAGGTTCTGCTGGTCGATGAGATTCTGCTGGTTCTGGAGCTGGAGCTCCTGCTGCGCGAGGTATTGCTGCTGCTGCAGGTTGCGGATGTGCTGCGGGGAGAGGGTCTGGCCGGCGGCCTGCAAAGGATACCATCACATTTTTTCATGTCACGATTTTTATTTTTCAATTGTCAGGAACGCGGGAAGAGTTCGTACGAGTCAGGTAAGATTCAACCGCTGGTCAGTCTTAATAAAATAGAAGCCTAAGATTATGTTCAGGAATTTTCAAAACTCTATCTTTTACCTGCATGTGTTGGTGGGAGATCATCTGCTGCTGCAGCGCCCGCTGCTGCTGCGCCAGCACGTGCTTGTGCACGTTGAGCTGATGCTGCGCGTGCGCCACATGCTGCTGGGCGTGCGCCACGTGCTGGGTCTGAGCCAGGATGGTCGGGTCCTGTAGGATGCTCTGCTGGATGTACTGGTTCTGCTGATATATCTGATTCTGCTGCATCTGCATCATCTCTTGTTGTTGCTGGAACAAACAATATATCCATTGGAATCCCTACATCATCAAAATCGCTCGGTTTCGACAAATAAGCTTGAAAACAATATTTACAATTTCTCTTTGATCGGTCTGCAGAGTCCAGCTGGTCCAGCACTCTAGCTGGTTGAACTATACCTGCTGCGGCTGATCGGACTCGGAGCCCTTGCGTGGCGGCAGGCTGTCCGGCCGCTGGATGATCTGCGACAGCACGTTCTGCAGCATCTGCAACGACGGGTCCAGCTGGTCCAGCACTCTAGCTGGTTGAACTATACCTGCTGCGGCTGATCGGACTCGGAGCCCTTGCGTGGCGGCAGGCTATCCGGCCGCTGGATGATCTGCGACAGCACGTTCTGCAGCATCTGCAACGACGGGTCCAGCCGGTCCAGCATTCTAGCTGGTTGAACTATACCTGCTGCTCGTGGTCAGGCGGAGGCTGGTCGGACTCGGAGTCCTTACGCGGCGGCAGGCTGTCCGGCCGCTGGATAATCTGTGACAGCACGTTCTGCAGCGTCTGCAACGACGGATCTAGCTGGTGCTGCGCGACCGGCACCGGCGCCGCGTAGCTGTCCTGGGTAAGCTGTTCTTCTAATTGCTTCTGCTGGATCGCTACTGCCTGGAAAGAAACTTGTATTACTATCTTGGTCAACATTATCATCAGCAGGATTCGAACTTTTGATGCTGATGACGTCATTTTCCAGATAGGTGATTAAAAATCAAAGACTAGGTAGTAATAAAAGGTTGAAATTTGGTCCTAGTATCGCGGAACCGGTTCTGCATAAATCCATATCAAACTTTCTGAGTTCATTGATGCTGAAATTGAGATGGGCAGTAGCAATAATCATAGAGTAAAAATAGTAATTTAAAAAAACTGTCCTTATGTTGAAATAAGAATTTGCATGTTGAAATACTATGCTGGTATTATTATTTTGACCAATTTTCGCCCATTTGACATTCATAATAGAACATTGACTCATTTTAATTTTTAGTAATAAATGGTGAAAAAAGTATTGTGATTGCGATTAAGCTGTATTTTACTATAATTTTACCACTATTTATTTTACGTAATTTATTTATTTTTACCAGTTAATACCACACACACAATTGCACAATGCACATTTTTTTAATTTTGACGTCATCGACACCAAAAGTTCGATCACTGATCATCAGTATCAGTAGCATCGTCATTGCCAACACTAGCAACATTATAAACGTCATCGTTGTCTCTGTTCAGGTGACATACACAGTTACCTGCTGTGCAATGATGTTCTGCTGCTGCTGTATGATCTGCTGCTGCAGCGCCTGGTGCTGGTTGCTGATCTCGTTGGCGATGCACTGCTGACTGAACAGCGCCGAGCTCTGCAGCTGCGTCTGCGAGCTGGGCTCCATCGGCACCGGCTCCAGCTGACCTTGGGTCTGTTCCATCATCTGCTGCTGGTTGCGAAGGTTCTGCTCCATGATTACTTGCTGCTTGATGTTCTGTTCCAGCAGGACCTGGGTAACACCAGGACATAATTAAAGCTAAGTTATTTGGTAATGTAAGTGCAAGAGGCCTCAATTGACATTTAAAACTAAAATTGTATGAGAGAGAAATACACTCGCCGGCAAAATTAGCGAAAGGAAAAAACATGGTGTAATCTTTGATGTAACAATTGAGGATAGAAACAGCAATATTTATTTTCCTCACAAAAAAAACCATCTGTTCATTGAGAAGTCAGTCATTTTGTGTAAGGACAATACATTTTGTTGTTTTTTTTTTCTTAAATATGCCGGTGAATATATTTAAGAAATGTACGAAAACAAATTAAATGTGGCGTTATCTATGAAAAGGGACCTTATTGTCGATGGCGCTTCCGCCATTATTGACGATGCTCCGATATAAATACAACGTCGCGTGATGCAGTGCGGCGTAAGCGCCATCGACAATAAGGTCCCTTTCATAGATAACGCCACAAATATCTCTTTGTTGTTAAAACATTCATGCGAGACGACACAATTTACCTGTTGCTTGTGTAACTGCTCCTTATAGAAGCGTGCATAAAAAAATAAGTACGATTCATATGATATTTACAATATTATACAAAGCATTTGTAAACCCTTTCAGAATATAAATATCCATTACGCACAGACTAGCCGTTAAAATACACATTTCAACAATGTGAATTTGGTTTGAATAACGATTACTATTACTATTTTCTACTATTTAACTATTTTCATTACGATTTAAGGCGTTAAAGCCGCAATCGCACTGTAAACGGACGCGGCGCGTTTCTATACTTAACCTCGTATGGCCCATCATACTACAAACAGGGCGTTTTTTGTGAGTGGGACTTTAAATCTACTGTCAAGGCAATAAAGTTCAACCATGTTTGTTCCTTAATGCCGTTTTCAGTTTTTGAAAATAGGAAAATAAACTGTATCCTATTTGCAACAGTTCAAATTAAATTGCCTTGATTATGTCCTATAGCGCCCGGCCGATAAGAAGTCAATCCTGCCACATTGCACAACCATGAAGTTTCTGAATATGGATGTTGGCAGCAGTCAAACAATGCTGTTATTACTGTTCCTTCACACGCAACAAATAAGTTGTTTTACAGCTGTCAGCAATGTCTCCGGTCGTGCAATGCGTCAGGATTGACTTCTTATCAACTGAAAAGAATTGTACTGTAGCAACTTTCCGACTTTATGAATATCGGACTGTCGCTGTCAGGTCGAAGAAATAGGGGCCTGTTGGTACAGCTGGAACTGTTTTTGTGCTTGCAACGGCAACTGCCGGGCCAGTGCAGGTGCCAGTACCCTTACCATGACTTACAATTATCGTACTTGTCTGCGAGTCGAATGCTCTGACCTTCGTACTCTATAAGAATACTGCGAGAGCATTACTCGCTAGCGAGTACGGTAATTGTAACTCATGGTAATGGTACAGCTGCTAATCCAGCATGTAGCCTACCTGCTGGTGCTGCAAGAGCTGATGAGGCGCCGGTGCGGGCGGGGGCGCGGCAGCCGGCGACAGCCTAGCCTGCTGCCGAAGGTTGTGCTGCAACAGCTGCATGGCTTCCTCACTTTGCAGGTGCTGCTGGAATTGCTGCTGGAACAGCTGTTGCTGGGCTTGCAAGAGTTGTGACTGCTGATCCAGCCTGCCAAGGAATAGTAAAGGCTTGAAGTGGATATGGCACTTAATCTTTTAGTGACGAGTACAACTATATATACATTGTACTATACTCACGAACAACAAAAAGGGTTGACTATAGCCTGAAATTGTAAATGGACCCGTTTTATGGCTCGCCATAGTACACCCCCTTGCAAAAAACGGGCACTTTTGATTTTATCAAATAGTGTAAATATACTGTAAAGAAATGAGATTTTATGCTACAATGGGCAATGTGAAAATAATAAGTACTTAATTTTGTTGCATAACATCTAATTTACTTACACTATATTTCAACTACTCGAAATGATCGTAAGTGTCAGTTTCCTTTGCAAGGGTGTTCATTATAAGCAAGACTTACTGAACACCTTGAGAACCGACGCCGTTGAGCAGTCCCGTGTTCACCTCCACGGGAACCACCTGCTGGTTCTGGATCATCTTCACCTGGAAGGCCAAAAGCATAACATAAACAAAAAGAAAAAAAATATTTATACGTGACAAACAGACATACAAAAGGAACAGAATACTGACATAACAATGTGGTCACGAAATGGGTTCCAAATCAGCAATAGGTTTCATTTGTATAGGTCGATTTACAAGAGCTGCTACAAATGAAACGAAATAAACTTATGTCATCTGTGATTGAGCATGGTCAATCGACCTTATAAACTATTCCCGAACTTAGACTATAAAACTAAATTTTTCGACGGAGAAATTCTAAATAATTTGTACTGAGATTTACTGCTTCTCAGATACTTTCGGTCATAAAAACATGCTAAACATAATAATTGATAAAGATTTTAGATTATAGCGGAAAACATGAGTACCAATTATAAATATAAATATTATTATTACTTGCCAAAAATTAATCTCAAAAATTGTATACAAAAAAAATCCGAGACAAATATCTAAAAATACAAAAAGATTTTGCGCCCCCGGGTGGACTCGAACCACCAACCTTTCGGTTAACAGCCGAACGCGCTAACCAATTGCGCCACGAAGGCCTTGGATGACCCGGCGAATCTTTTTATCAGGTTATACGATGCGTCCGTCCTACAGACTACTTATCTAAGTTAGCAATTGTGCGAGATTGTGCCTTGTAAACTTGATAACATATGTTTTCATTTATTGTAACACGTTTTTCTTGAGTGAAACAGAAATTCTAAAAAAAAAATCTTTTTAGCAATGATTTGAGTTTCTTGCGGCGCTTCTTCTCAACAGTGGTCTCTTTGGAAGCGCTGGTAGACTCATACTTGTAAAGGTGCCTGCAGGGCCTACTTGCTGAATAAATTATTTGAATTTGAATTTGAAATTGACAAATTCATTTTGTCCATTTTTAAGTTTTTTTTTTATATTAGGTAGGCAGAATGTAAATATAGTTTTTTTATAAAAGATGCAAAACAAAAAACTGTTTTTTTTTTTATTTCGAAATATTGTTTTAAGGTATAAAATCACCCAAATCGGGTTTTAAATTAACTTAATATTTGAAAAGATAATTGTAGTAAAACAATGTTACGCCTACAATATTTAATATTGTTTTGTTAGTGGTATTGGTTACTTTAACCTATTAACAAAAAAAAGTACTTGTGTAACGCCTTAAAAAAAAACTACCGTGATACAGTAAATTCAGAGTATTAATCGTACTCGGCATCGCTGTTACACTCTCTCCGATATCTGACAGTACATTTTAGTCGCGGCGTGGCACATTAAAATTCATGAAAAAGTTTTGAAAATTCTAAAAGTTTTAATTTTAGTTTTTTTTTATTAAATTTTAAAACGGTGCTTTAGGTATTTTTTAGTAATATTGCGTGTTAAGTATTGTATAAAAAATAAAAGCTTGGACAAGGCCCATGTCCAGCAATAGCCTGTTTTCTGGTGACATCAACTAAGTGAACCAGTTGGTCCGCGTGCTCACCTGCCTGAGCTGCTGCTCCAGCAACAGCTGCTGCTGCCGGTTCTGCTCGTTGATCAGCTCCTGGTTGAACAGCATCTGAGCCTTCTTCTCGCTCCTCTCTCTGTGAGAAAAACAGGGACAACGTTATATAGAATAGAATAAATTTATTTCAGGCAACAACGCCCATATTTACAAATACCTTACAGACTAACGTACATAACAAGATATAACTTAAAATTAACATGACTACTATTACACTATCGCGGTGTCAGCTAGCCGGCGGCCACAAAATCGTTGAATTATGACAACCCTCGGCCAGAATTCCTCCTTTAAAAAGGTCGACAGATCTTTGGTCGGTACTCTCACCATAAATGACTTAAAATTAACCTTGTGGCAGGGCTCCAACCACTCGATCCTAGGGGTAACTCGTACATACTCTACGAGCTCCTTCGCCTCCGTAGAGTAATGTAAATATAATGTAGTGTAGCTACTGGAGGGCTGGACGGTGCCGTGCATTACGGCCCCAA
Organism: Acleris cristana; assembly: GCA_948252455.1. Taxonomy (NCBI): domain Eukaryota; kingdom Metazoa; phylum Arthropoda; class Insecta; order Lepidoptera; family Tortricidae; genus Acleris; species Acleris cristana. The sequence goes on along the minus strand of OX411796.1, from coordinate 2,496,060 downwards.
GCTCAGATGGCCCTCGGACTAGCAAAGCTCAAATTAAACTGGAGGAAAATGCTTCCACCTTCGAAATTTGTACAGAATAGGTTGCAAGTAGAACCTATTTTTTGCACCCGGGCCTTTGGTTACCTAGCTATGCCTCTGCTTTGAGAGCATTTAAAAAAATGGTTTTACATCTTCAAATTGCAATTCCAAGACCGCAAATGCGCTGAGGACTTACATGTAATAGCGATTAAGTTACTCTTGCGCGGCAAAATCCATTAAGAAAAATATTTCACCAACGCAAGCCATCATTGCTCCACATTATAATAACCATCAATAAATAGTCATTAACAACAGTTATCGGTGAAACACACGAGTAATAACAAAGCTAAGACCCTATTTATACTTTCCGCACGCAAGGTCAGCGGTAAACAAAGATGTTATCAGCCAACAACTATCGGTGAGCAATAATCAATCTTAACTTGCAGCTTTTACTGTTGTTATTAGTTTGAGAGGATAAGGAGCTGTGGTTGCTGTGGCAACCGTTTTCATGTTGGTATGAAATTATGGAGAATCTACGGTCGGTTATTTAATAAAGGTAACTAGACGTCTGACATTGGAAGTTGATTTGTGTAGAACCTTATGCTACAGTAAATGTTTTTTCCAATTAAAAAATGATATCAACATATATCTCAAACTATAGAGTTTAAAGAACATTTTTTCAAAAATTCTTTACCTTTTCCAGTATTTTTTATATATTACCCTGATTGTAACCATGAATTAATATAATCGTTTTTTATCAAGACCAGCTTCACCAATATTTGATAAAGGTATTACTGATTCTGGTTCTGCGCTGTTTTCCCATGGCGATGCCAATTTTATCTTCAAATCAATATTATTTCACAGCGAATCGTATTATTTAGGCTATCGCTATCGCCCTATGAGCTTTCAACGTGAGTTTTGACTCTAATCTCAAGTACTTCTAAATAGTTATAATATTAATTATTTCAAAATCCATCCATCCAATCAGCCTGCATCCACCCACTATTGGGTTTGTCCTTTTCACGCCACTCTCGGTCCAGTGGTCCGATTCAGTTTGATCATAATCGAAACTATATATTTTTTTTCAAGACAAAAAAATATCGTATTTTTTTTCCAGGATATGGACTATCCATGTGGAAATTTTTATCCAAATACGTGCAGCCGTTATTGACAAACATCAAAAAAAAAGATTCAGTAAGAAGGCCGCACGGCCACTTTTACACGGCAAAAATCTACCAGCGCTTCCCAAGAGGAGACCACTGCTGAGAGGACGCGCCGCAAGAAACTCACTAGTCAGTCACACAAACTTTCACTTTTATAATATTTTAATACGAAAACACAAACGAAACAAAATAAAAATAGAGCGATAATAATGAATTATTTGGTTTTTACCGCGACCTGCAAAACTCAGTGTGTGATCAACTCCAACAGGGAAAAACCATCGTTGGTAAATGATAACCAACGGGCGAAATTCCGGTTTATTTATATGACAATACTTTGAGGAAAAAATACTGCTGTCGTTATCCTACCCTAGCAATAAAGGTAAGTACACATAGGTTACTACAAATAAATATCAGGGGACAAACTCACACAGATAAACCTAGTCACAAGCGTTTGAAGTTCCGTATCAGAACGCCTAAAACTAATAAGCCTAATGTATCATAATTCCTAAAAGTTCATAATATCTACTAACTTCTCCTCCGGCCTTTCAGCACTGGCTGAGGTAGTATCCGCGGGAGTTTATAACTTCATTCACAACAAGGGGCATTGGTGTTTTTAGCCGGTGCGAGCCCGGCAGTACCTGGGCCCTCCATTCCCAAGTCTCCGGAAGGGATTTTCATCTCTGCCCCTTTTAAATGTAAATTTCAATATCCTGCTAACAAAAGCAAGGACTTAAGTCTTTGGCCCTTCAGGCGACAACCCAAAAAAATAATTAATTAATTGGGTTTTTTCTGATACCGTATACTTTTCAGGATTTTTTAAAGAAAAAAATCTTTTAGGGATTATGATATATAAGGCTTATTAATTTGATACGTAACCCTGATAATAAGGACTATGTTTCCATAAATTTGGCGCGATGGCCGTATATATACACCGTGTTTTTTTTGATTTACGATAACTTTAAGGGAACGTTCTTTAGGTCAAACAAAGTTAATTTCCCGAAGACAGACAAATGATAACTCTAACGGTTTTAAATATATTTAATTTTAAAATTTAATCAGTTAATCACGTTAAACTAGTGTAAAAGGTTCTTAATTGATCACAACAATTTTCTTTTAATACTTATGAGTAAAGAGTTTCCAATTGTTAGGTTTGTATACGCGTCAATTGAAAGTGACAATGTCACGGAATCGTCGTAGGAATAATCATAATAAGCGATCTTGTACCTGTCAAGTGTTATCTTTACTTGTGTGTGTATGTCACGCCAACATAGACGTATTTGACACTGACTATTAGTTAACTCTAAAGACCCTTTTAGAATGACCAAAGATAAAAGATTTAATTATTTTGTACAGAACAGAAAAAAAATTTGCAATATTTAAAAAATCTAATATACCAATTAGTTTCTATGGATATACCTAGTAATATGCCGAAGTTATCGTAAATCAAAAAAAACACGGTGTATTAGTGCTTTTGACTGAACGATAAACACGCATATACAAAATAGCGAAGAATTAGAAACAAATACACGCGCTCTTCACAGAAATATTTGCAGAGTCATCAACTTTGTCTAGATAAGTCAGCATGATACATGCAAGATGCAAGACGTTTGCAGATCTTAAGGTTTTTTCAATTAATTAATATGAGTGAAACCATATGAAGCTACTGAATCACGCATCAAATTGCTTACAGTTTTGAATAAAATTTAAACCAGGGTATCGAAAAGCGAGCTTGGAAGAGAGACGGGAAGAGGATATTTATTTATTGCTAGAATTCACAACGGCCGAAACTTTACCTGTATCTATTGTTTTGCGTTAAAACGAAGCGGACAAAGAAGGAATTTTTAAAGTATTTCGGTTATATTATCCGTACCTACACAATTGCAAAAATAATATTGCACGTGCTATATTTTTCCAGAAAATTATGTCATAGGCTCATAGCACTGGCAATAAATTTATGAGCGATAAAAAAAGAAAATTAAGTGTATATTTTATAGTCTTTACTACAACATTAAAAACCTTACGCCAATAAAACTCAAACTTACCAGTTTAAAAACATCAAAACCAATCCAAAAAAATAATCCCAAAAGCTGAAATCACTTCACATTTCACGGAATCAACTTGGTATACACATATCGGAATGCAATCTCGGCACGCATGTTGGCGCGACCGTTGTGTCCCGCGGGCAGCGACAGACTAGCATATAGCATATAATTATGTAGAAAAGGTTTGTTGTAAATTGAGCTGTACGATTACAAGATAGTTGTAAACGTTATAAGGCGCGAATTAATGAACCGTGGGTCATGCAGGTCGGTTGACTGGAGTAGGCGCGTTCATTCACGTAATGCCGTATTGGCATATAACAAAGTCGTTATCAACGTGTCTCTTTGTTTGGCCGCTTATTCCTTCTTAACTAGGCAACGGATTTTGATGTGGTTTTCACTATATTTAGAGAATTTCTTTCGAAAGGTTGTAAATTTATAATACGTAATTTAAACTTATTGACCTTCATATTTGTAATGTTTTTGTTGTGCTAGTTTTAATAATTATTTTTTATTACTTAATTACATAGTAGTCGTTTTCAAAAAAAGTTTACATAGTTAAGGGCTTTAATTAAAACAAAACTTAATTGATTCCTTTGTGTAACGAAAGTTACCCGTATAGCTTGTATGAATAACTTTCGTTACACAAAGGATGCGATCGTGATTTTGTTTTCATTAAGCCTTTAATTATGTACAATATTTTTGAAAACGACTCAGTAATGTAACTTAATTTTAAGTATTATTGTATTTTGTGATTGAAAAATTGACCTTCTGTTCTGGCAGCGCTTCCTCTCCGCAATGATGGTCTTGTCCGAAGTGCGGGTTTTTGTCAGTGTAAAAATAATCCTATTGATTTCCGAGTTATTTAGCAACATATAGGAGTTTTTTCCTAAAAACCAAGCACCTGAACCATCTAAAAAATCTTAAATTTCCCAATACGATGTGTTTGTCGAAAAAAACCAGTACGGCCGTCGGTCCGCTTCGTTCGTTACGATTCCGTATATAATACTTTTTTGTAATGTTGTTTATATTTCCAGTGATAAATAAATTGATAAATTCGACGCGTAAACGTATCATGCTGATAAATTGTGCAATAAAAAAGTGAATTGTGACAGTACATTTGTGCAGTGTGTCAAAGAATAAAGCTATCGAATGATGAATGAAAGCTATATATCAAAACGTAAACAAATAATTTATTTTCGTCAGTATAATGTAAGTCTATAGTCTTTATCCCTTTCTACGTGCATTGCCTGATATAATCATAAAATATAATTATACCAATCGGAAACAATTCATTTTTTCTAATCCTAAAAAAAAAACTCGAAAATACGCGAGACATTTCGTACACTTGTGTAAATCAAGGGCCTATATCTTGACGGGTTAAAGAAGATATTTCAATAGCGGTATCGATCCGCACAATCGATTAACGATGTCGATTATTTGTAGGTGTTGTTAAAAACCTTCACATTTAAATCTCCAGCAAGGTTGCGAATTGCGCCAACCTTGAGTACAAAGATGAAATGCCTCTATCTATCTCGTTGCTCCGGCTGCCTTCGCCCACAAGCCATGCAAACCCCGCTGCTTGACGGCAGGTATAGTCAACAACTTTAATTGTTGAGCACCTATATAACCCTGTCATAATGACATCGTCAAGTCTAAGAAAATAAATTACGTCAAAATTAACGATTGTCTTTCTGCGACAGGGTTCTATAGGTGCTCAACAATTAAAGTTGTTGACCGTACGTAGGATGGTGGTAGCTATCCGAAAGGACCCTGCACAAGATCCTACTACCATCAGCTCTCGGGCGATTGAGTTTCTTTGTTCCTGACCAGGGCCTCTAATCAACGTTAAAAACAATATTGTCTTTGAACTGTTACCGTATTGTCAACGTTTTGATAGCTCTTATTTACTTGACAGTAATGGCGACCGAGTTAAAAATACTATAACAGGTCAAATAAGATGAGGATTTTACCGCCTAAAATAGAGGCGCAGTATGTGCGGGCTGGTGCTAGTCGCCGGCACACTCTCTTTGCAGCCTCGGCGGGTTGCCGAACTCGTCACGCAAGCGGATTCAGCGCCGCCCGCGAGAGCTATTGAAATGTTAAATGCCCTTTCGTCTGGGGTCCAAGATACTGACGTATTTGCTGACAGTTGGCAGTCGCTGCATAAAAATATTGATATTCTATTGGGTTAATGATGATTGTAAACGACGCACGCGTATGAAGAGACTTATGACCTTATGAGCAGAGCCCGGAATTTTCGCGTGTTGTGATAGGAGTAGATTATCATTAAATTCTCAACATTCTCTGGGAGTCGACAGTTTCTGAAGTGCCTATTAATTTCAATAAGGTAGTATAGTAACTTCATTTAAAGTGTTACCTCTTAGTTACCCCACGGGTTATTTTATTACTTGATATGATAAAGTAGGAGTTAAGATTTAGATGGAATAACACATAAAAAACAACTGTCGCGAATGATTATAAAATAATGTAAATATATCAGCATGTTTTTTTAAATATAATATAATAATACTCGATATCGATAAAACAGTATTTCTAACACTAGCTAGATTGCGACAGTGTTTTGTTTTGCCGCGAAAATTCCGGGCTGTGCTTATGAGTGTGGAGGAAGCGAGGGAAGTTTGTATGGATCGTAGCAAGTGAAAGGAAGTGGTCTCTGCCTACAGGAAAGAAGCGTGATTATATGTTGTACTAGAGGACGCCCGCGACTTCGTACGCGTAGAATTAGTTTCCCGCTGCTCCCCCCCATTTCTTTCCGTTGGGGGTCGATTTTCGGAAAATCCTTCCTTATTGCTCACTTACATTATGAAAGGAACCCCTGTGCCAAATTTCAAGTTTCTAGGTACAGTAGTTTCGGCTGTGCGTTGATATATAAGTCAGTCAGGTTTGCCTTTTATATACAGGGTGCCATCGGAGACGTAATCAGAAGTGACAATACTTAATTAAGCATTAAATTGAGATTACAGTAACACAGGAATGCAGGTCGATAGTTGCATTATTTAATTTTAATAATGTAATCTTTAAAATTAAATTATGACCTTCAAACAGCGTGGTCACCCTACAATCAAGAAAGAGATGCAAAGATACACTTGTTCCACATGCGTAATTGTTTACTAAGAGTGACTTACAGTGACATTGTCATTTTATTTTTAAAAGTAGGTATCATAATAATAAACTTTCCGAATGAAAACCAAAGAGGTTTTCATGAAATAATTAGGGTAACCATGATTTAGTGAATTAGTGAGATAATTGAAGAATAAAATTAACAAAAAAAAGAACGTTTATTTCAAGTAACTCCTATTACGTTGTTATGACCATCAATTACCAGGTCTGAAAAAGTGGTTTCTGATTACGTCTCCGATGGCACCCTGTATAAAGAAGATGTATGATAGTTGTTTTCCTTGCTTAATGTAAATTAACACTATAGGTGACTTGGCATTTAATGAAAACCTGTTATTTTTAATTATAAATAAATATATAAATAAATAAAATTTTAAAGAGACATTCGAGACATTCTGTACGTAACGGTTGACTTACCATTCGTTTGATGATGTGATAAGAAATGCTAATTAACTTGAACAGCTGCACGCACTGGCGACATTACGTGAAGATTTGGCAAATGTACAATAAAAAATACCTACTAATTGTGGGATGGAATGTGCAATGTCAATTCTGTATTAACTCACGAACGTGATTAAATCGGCTGTGATTTTTAACAGGTCTAACAAAAAACAAGCTTTAAAATACCCAACTGCTGTTTGAATAATGTCGTCAATATAATGTTAGTTATCATATATTTATTTTGTTATAAGTTTTTGGAGTTGTTGGTGAGTCTGTGGCTCTGCCTACCGCACTCTGGGAATGAAGGCGTGAGTTTATGACGATGATGATGATATCATAGCGCTTCGGACAAGACCATCATTGCGGAGAAGAAGCGCCGCAAGAAACTCCAGCAGAAGGTCATTTTTTCCAATCATAAAATACAATAATACTTAAAAGTAACATTACAAGGTAATAAAGTAATAAATAATTATTTAAAAAAAAAAAAACTAACACTGATAAATCATTACAAATGTAAGCTCAATTAAATTAAAAATATTGACTAGGAGAACAACATAACGAGGTCTCTACGTCAGGAACAGTCATTAAAATAACTAAATGGAAAACAGGTCCTTGCAAGCGTGAACAGACCGGACCCCACAGACAGCACCCGTTCACGAGTATGACGCGTATCTCAGCCATCGCCTCCCTCAACCATGTGTTCGGGAAGGTGGCGACCCGATCAACGACGCCGCCGTAAGCAAAGACCTTTGAGTGAGCATGACATGCTCATGCTGCCGGACAATATATCAATAAAAGTAGCTGTCCGGCGAGAAACATCACAATTTGTTCTCATTTCAAAACTATCTTGTGCACAAGAACCAATAAAATTACAAGAAAATTAAACATTAGGTAAACTTAAATTCTAAAATGTCTACATTATTGGCTTAAAAGGTATTTTGCAATAAGCGCTGCCCAGTGCTCAGCTATTATTACTATTTAAAAGAAGAACCCCAATTACACTACTTAAAAACGTCTTTATCATCTAGAAAGTCATTTACAGTATAATATGCCTTACCCATCAAGCAGCACTTAATGGTACAAAAGGAACCCTGATGGTGAGACTTCGTTGTCTGTCTGTCTGTCTGTCTGTATGTCACAGCAGGTTTTCTCAGCAACTACAAATGCTATCAACTTGAAATTTGGCATAGTTGTTCAACTTGCTTGCCCGCATCTATTTGTAGTAAAAAAAATATGAAATTAATTTTATTAATAATTGAAAAGGGGTCTAGAATGGAGGGTTCAAAAATGAAAGTGGTTCGATTATAGCAAATGGGGTGTCATATGAAAGGTCTTAATCTACACATTTCAAAACTATTTTTTTGAAAATTTTCTGTGATGTACTTTTTGATTTATAGCCAAAAATGTACAATAAATGACCGTTCCCCCCCCTTATCTCCGAAGTTTATTAATCAAAAATTCTGAAAAAAATTCTGACGTATAGATAATTACTTATATTTTCTGGGAAAAATAAAATAAAGTGTTCATTATTTACAGTTTTTGAGAAATAACAAAAAAACTAAGAAAATCTGTATTAAAATTTAGGCTAGTCAAAATCGACCTTATTGCCTGGAAAATAAAGCTTATAACAAAATGAGTATTTTACCAAGCATATTATCTTCAATAAGGAACCCTCGGTGCGCGAGTCCGACTCGCACTTGACCGGTTTTTACAATGTGTTTACATACATACATAAGTTATTATACTAGTCAAGTTATCTCAGCCTATAATATAAACCAGACATTAATAAGCGACGCGGTAAGGCTGCGCGTGCGCTCATCGCGCGCAATCAACCGTCTTAATTGGAATTCGAATTAGTTTCGCCAGTGAAGTAACCGGCGATACATAATCGTGGATGATTTCATATATTAATGGGCGGCGATAAACGAAATCGTACTTAAATATCGACGCGAAATCGTAAACTACTTGCATATTTGGTAAAATTTCCGCTAAAAGATAGAGACAAAAGATGTTTATTCACTAAGTAAGGCGCACAGGCACTATTACACTTCAACAATCAACCAGCGCTTCCCAAAAGACCACTGCTGAGAAGGTTCGAAAGCCCGAAAGAAACTCAATATTCAGTCATTCTTTAACATAGACAACTCGTATTTAAAAACAAATTTTAATCATACTTTAGGTATTGTTTGTTGAGGGCATGCGCAATATATTTATTTTTAGCAAAGCTACCCCATTGTCTCCTATCTTCGTAACTATTAATTCCGAGGATGTCTAAAGCAGTTAGCAGTTAGTTAGGGCTGCCACAGGTTTTTTTTTTTAAACATGTCAGGTACTTTGGCTGTGTCTAGAATGCGGAGAGAATTTTAAGGCTTTTTACAATTTATGAAAGACTTGAAATAGTCGTTTATTATTAAACATTTAGGGCCTGTTTCAAAATCGACAAGTGAATTTATGTGCTAATTAAAGTTAGCTCTCTCCTTGTCTCTGGTCAAGTGTAAGAAAAGGAAAGGGCTAAATTTATGTGTCAGATACGCGTTACTTGACGACTGTGAAACAGGCCCTTAGATTTTTAACATTTGAATCACACTAATATTATAACTGCGAAAGTTTCGTGTGAGCAAGTATGTTACTCCTTCATGCGGGAACGACTGAACGGATTGAGATGTAATTGGGAATTATTTTATCGAAACACCCTTCAACGAATGTATCATTACGCAGAATTTTTATTTCATCGAAAGGAATTTCTCGCCAAATGGGTTTTCTTTTTGGTAATCAAACGTGTAAACTAACCTACAGCCTTGGCCAAAGGTGTTGAGCACCCCACGTTTTCCTTTGTAATTTATAAATATATTTGCGTGTGAAAACTGAAGCTAGAAAAAGTCGGGTTTTACAGTAAAATTATTAATTGTAATTTTTTCCACGTAATATCCCTTAAAGTCAATAAATATGACAAATCTTCTTATTCCGAAGAAACACTTAACGCGGACGAAGTCGCGGGCAGTAGCTAGTAATCTATACTCATGTAGTCATGTATAATGTTTTTAAATCTTTATTTTCCCCGTAATTTTATTTTTCCATCAAGTAACCCTATCCCAAGGACTAAGTTAAATGGAGCATCTGCTAAAGGTCGCGGTTTAGCATATCGCGTGACCAACTTACTATTGGTAAAGTACAGTGCGCAAGATAAGCAAGGCATTGTCTACTTTAATGCAACCGGGTAGAGTAGGAATTTGGAGAAAACTCATGTGTATTCGTTTGCGGAATCGATGTAGTTTTTCATTGAACTGATTTTCTGCGACAGCCTTTTGGGTAGTACCGATATGTCAAACTGACTTATTTAGGCGGCCTGAATTTGTATGTCATCATGAGATTTTTCTAGCATGTTTAATCCATTACGTGCCCTGTGGGATATTGCGTAAAAACGTACAAAAACAGACGTAAATGTACGCAACTTTTTATAGTTGGTCGGGTGGAAAACACTCAAGTTTATTTTCTAATGAAATAAGTCACTAGTCGCTTTTCAGATCTTAAAGAAAAACGCAGAGCTGCTTATAGCCTCGCGTACACTACATTTTCTGTGTTACTAATCAATGAGACCTAAAAATCAAGGGGACATTAGCACACAAATTGACCTAGTCCCAAACTAAGCTCTAGGCTTGTACCATAGTACCCATAGGTACTAAACAACGATAAACATTCTTATATAGAGACATACATACTTAAATACATAGAAAACATCCAAGCCTCAGGAGCATATACTAGCGCTCGTCACACAAATATCTACCCTTACCGGGATTTGAACCCGGGACCGCTAGCTTCGTAGGCAGGGTCGCTACCAACTAGGCCAACACGCCATCAAAGTCCCTTATTGTATAGTTCTTACTCTCACCTATTGATGCTAGCAGTAAACGATTCATTTAGTAAATCAGAGTAAAGAACCGTTGAAGCGAGCGCTGCATTTAAATGCACGGCTTATTACGGCGCCCCGCACGCAACGCAGTGCAATTAGAAATGCTAAGTCAGGGTCGTTGCCGTGCAATAATGGCTCGTAATTGGTGTTCAAATAGTAGACTAGGTCAGTTACTGTTAAATTGTCCCCTGGATGGGTGAAAATTAAAATCTTAATGGTATGGTAGTAAAAAGTAAGTTTAAAAGGCAAACCTGACTTATATATCAACGCACAGCCGAAACTACTGTACCTAGAAACTTGAAATTTGGTACAGGGGTTCCTCTCATGATGAAAATGAGCACTAAGAAAGGATTTTCTGAAAATCGACCCCCAACGGGAAGAAATGGGGGGAGTAGCGGGAAACTAATTCTACGCGTACAAAGTCGCGGGCGTCCTCTAGTTATACATAAAAACCTTCCTCTGGAATCGCTTCATCTATTGATAAAAACCGAATTAAAGTCCGTTGCGTAGTTTGAAAGATCTAAGCGTACATACAGAGGGACAGACGGCGGGAAGCGACTTTGTTTTATACTATGTAAAGATTTATATTTTGGCACTGATTCTCCAAAACTCGGCAAGACCAATACTTAACAGCTGTAAGCGAGCTACGTATTGGAAGTCTACAAATACTAACCTGCATGCAAATAACTACGTTCCCACAAACCAGTAATGACGTTTCATCACAGTGTTTATGTAGAAACTGCTTGATTTTGCACAATCACTGCATAATGATAAATCCGAGTGCACCAAGTGCATTCTTTTCGTGTTTATTTAGCTAAGTGACCTGATAAGTCCTTGGACCTGAAATTGATTGGTGACATTCTCTAAATATTATAGAAAAAAAAACAAGGTACAATACCAATTAATCTAGTCTCAAACTAACCTCTAGGCTTGTACTAAGGGAACTAGACAATGATATAAAGCTGCGTCTTGAGCAGCTTGTACACGAGCCGCGCATCCTCCATGATCAGCCCGGCCTTGGCCATGTCGTTGGAGACCTCTATATAACTGCCTGGAAACTCACCGGTTCAGGCTGATGAGCTGCGACTTGAGCAGCTTGTACACGAGCCGCGCGTCCTCCTCCATGATCAGCCCGGCCTTGGTCATGTCGTTGGAGACCTCTATATAACTGCCTGGAAACTCACCGGTTCAGGCTGATGAGCTGCGACTTGAGCAGCTTGTACACGAGCTGCGCGTCCTCCTCCATGATCAGCCCGGCCTTGGCCATGTCCATGTCGTTGGAGACCTCTATATAACTGCCTGGAAACTCACCGGTTCAGGCTGATGAGCTGCGACTTGAGCAGCTTGTACACGAGCCGCGCGTCCTCCTCCATGATCAGCCCGGCCTTGGCCATGTCCATGTCGTTGGAGACCTCTATATAACTGCCTGGAAACTCACCGGTTCAGGCTGATGAGCTGCGACTTGAGCAGCTTGTACACGAGCCGCGCGTCCTCCTCCATGATCAGCCCGGCCTTGGCCATGTCGTTGGCGACCTCCTGGCAGTCGTCGCGCTCGACGTCGAATTCAAACTGGATCGCTTCGTTTTCTTTGTGCGTGTATGAGCTGTGGTGAAACGAGATGGTTTAGTTTAAATCTCAATAAATATGTCATAGAAATTGGCCTAGTCCCCAACTAAGCTCAAGGCTTGTACAGTCAGAGTCGTTTTATATAGACACGTTTTCAGGATGTTAAAAATATCTACACGCAGAGGCCAAAAAAGCAAAAAAGAAATACATAGAATGGTATAGAGCTACAACTGAAAATAAGGTCCATGTACACATAAATTTGAGGCGATAGATGTATGCTTTTGACCGTACTATGTGTACTAGAAACACATCCGAAAATACGCAGAAAAAAAAACAAAACAAATACTCATGCTCATCACACAAATACGGAACGGAAAGGTTAACAGAATTCCAACCCAGTACCGCTACCTTCACGGAACGCAAGGGTCGCTACCGACCACTAATCTTGATAATTGCGCAAATAAGTATAACATAAGGTGGTAGTAGGTACTAACAGCATCACTTAACTGACGAATAGTGAACCTTAGTGTAAGGTGACAAGATTCACAAATAGGTAGTAAATAGTATTGCTAATAGTTTGTCTTTTTTTGCTTAAACTTATTAATAACGTTTCTCGTAAAGCATATCTTTCAAATGATGAAGGAAAGATTAAATCTACCGTATAGTGCTATCAATAGACCCCGTTATCTTGTCGCATTGACGTCGCTCTGTTGCAGGGATTGAATATTTGTTTTATCGACCCTCTCTATATCGATGTTTTAGTTTATATTATAATATAGGTACAACAATGCGACTGTTTTTTTTTGCCTTTTAAATCTCTGCTAAAGCTCAATATCGCGTAGGTATTAAAACTTCTTGACTAAAAATTTGAAGATAACCTCATTATTCTAACAAGATGCGATAAACTTATATAAATAATGTACCTATTTGCAATTCTTTTTTATCTCATTTTTAGTACTTACTGATTGTCTTTGACTCACTGTCAGTGACATAATATACTTATACCTCTAAGTAAAATACCATCGACGTTTAAATAGTCGATAAAATAAACATTCAATCCATATAAAAAAATGACGTCAGTGCGACAAGATAACGGGGTCTAGCTATCAAATTAGTTCACTTCACGCAACGTACCGTTTCTTGGGGTCGATGATCTTGAGGCGGAACTGTATCTTGTTGATGTCGGAGCTGGTGACCAGGTCCCTCGCCACGATCTCCAGCCGGAGCCCGATGTCCTCGCCGAAGAACTCGTGGTTCAGCAGGTCTTTCACCATCGGCCTGAACCATTATTTACAAACATCGAATATTTAAGTATGCTGTTTTCAGTTGAGCTCAAATAACTACTGTATTGGAATAAGGTGCAAAATTATGTAATATCTTTAGCCTTGGCTATAATCATTCCCTTAATAAAAATAAATATACTAAGCAACTTGCCTATCCCCTTTATCCGGTCGGATACACGATTCGATGATGTCTTTCACTTCCGGGATCGTCACTTTTTCTAAACTTTGAGGTTTCACTCCCTGCAGCAAAATAACACACATGAAACACTGGATGGTTACTATGTAGCACAAAATTCGAATCGTCTGGGGCATCAGTCCCTTTCATACAACTTGAATATTGTAACGGTATACCTGCATACAAGCTATAAGTTGCATGTTCAAGTTCGAACTTGTATACAAGTAACGCACAAATATTTTGAATTGCGAACGAGTGCCGTACGCGCATAATTGGTGTCTCGCAGTACAAAATAATCGAAAAATAACGGCTGTTAGGTGGAAGCACGAGAAACTTTATCTCTACTCTCAACATGCTTCCAATGCAAACTACTTGTACGCACGTATGACGTCACACTTCATACAAATTGCACTTGGCACTTGCCTAATGGAATACCGCCTTTGTCCACTTACCGACACGACCTTCTTATAGATCTGCGCGGGCCCGCTGCACTCGCTGTAGGGGTACTCGCCCGTGGCCATCTCCAGCATGCACATGCCGAATGCATACACGTCCACGGACTCGTCGTAGTGCTCCTCGTACATCTCGGGTGCCATGAACTCGGGGGTGCCTGGGGCAATGGAAACAGTTGCTTGAGGTAAGGTTTCGTTCCAGAAGAGAGCCGAACGGGAACTAAAGAGTTGTATCTTTTAAACCGTAATAGATAGCGGTTTTTTTTTCAGATTGCGTTATTACGGTGGAATTATGATCGAATAAAAAAATAACTACAGTAAATTAGTAAAGGGGAGCTATAGAAAGCTAGATAATCGTAAAAAGGGGTTTTTGTGACATTTGTGTAACTTACGACGCAGACATGAGATTTTATGTTTTTAGTTTTTTAGTTTCCAGCTTTCTCTCAGCGATTCTGAGGTTGACCCCTTTTTCTCCTTATTTGACTAGGCTAAATTGTTATAAAACTAACCTAACCTTACCTATTGGGCTCTATACGATGGCATGTAAAAATTACCTGAAAGGTTTACGGTTTCAGAAAAAACACCTTTATCGCAAATTAATATTCTGGCAAATGATAAATTCGGGCAAACGAAGTTAGGCTTTGACTAAACTCACTTTAAATTCTATTACTCTTGATACAGCTTCAGAATGGTCATTTCAAATGGACGATTCTCCTATGACAGTATATCCTTTTACAACTTTGAAAGAAACCGGTAGAAGAATTTGGTGCCGCAACCAAGATTGTTTCCTGAGGATTCTTTTATATACAGCGAGTAATGATTTTTCCGCACCAAAAACGTATTAACTCTGAGTAAAGGGAGGTTTTATTTGGTGCCGTGACCAGGATTATTTTTTAAGGACAAATTTTATGGATTACAAGTTATTATTTTACTACGTTCAAATGATCAAAATATTACGCACATTAAGTAAATTTAATTTGTGGCACTGGTTTTTTTTTTACAGTTCTACCAACCTATTTTTTATAAAGTTCTATGACCAGATTCAATTTCAAATTATTCTTATTTAAAATACTTATGCTTCACTTATATACTTGCGTTTTACAAAGCAATATTCGACAACGGTATGATCCATCCAATAGAGAATGGTCTTCTAGCTGACCTGATGATGGCAATGACTCACCGATGACAGACTTGGCGAAGCTCCGGTTCTTTAGGGTCGCGAGGCCGAGGTCACCGATCTTGACGCTGCCTGTCGTGCCAGTTATGAAGATATTATCGCATTTCAGATCTCTGCACAGAAAGCACATTAGTTCACACGCGATATGAGCCTTCGTGGGAATCGATCCTGAACTTCATACGAGTACTATTTTGGAAGTCTTGTTATCACATATCCACTTCCATAATATGATGTTTCATCTTTTTTTGTATTTCCATATGAAAGTTACTATCTTCGGCCAATAAGGATTCCACTGATTCATGTTAAAGTCAGATTTAAACGATCAGCTCGTATACGTGAAATTTCTACATTAGTAAAATAATATAAGACTGACATTTTTTCAATCTAGAAAATATCGAGTTCTAATCGCTAGTTTTCGATGGCCGTCGGTGTTGATTTGTAATCGATACCGACAGATTTCAAACCTAACGGTGACCATTTCCTTATACCAATGATTTCTACTTAGTTAAGTACAGTACAGCAATTTGAACAGCTAAGAGTGTAAGAAAGGTAGCACTAACGTTCCTACATGGTCTTAGTTTAATCTGTAAAAAAGACTAGAAATTTCCAGATTCTCCTTACCAAAGAATCCAAATAAACCTCACAAGTCATGGCAAGTCAGGAACACAGCGTAATCGTACCTATGAATGATAGGCGGGGTCCGGGAGTGGAGAAAGTTGAGCCCCTTTAGAATTTGTCGGCACCACGACTTGAGCACTTTCGGGTTAATCCTCTTAAACCTCCGGAGGTAACTGGAAAGATAAAAGATTTAATTTATTTTCTAATTTTTAACATTATTTCCCGTTGCCAAGATAAAGGTTAAAAAATAACATATCGTAGAGTTGCTTTCTTCGAATCTGCAGTAAGGCTAGCCAAGATGCAAACGCTGCAAACGCTTCTGTTTTCTATCAACTCGAAATGTCTGAAGTAAGTCGACACGATCTGTCGTCAACTTTTTGTTAACTTTCGAAAATCGCTAAAGCATTATCCATCAAGGCCTCAAGGACACTCGCGTCTTTGGAAGCAAAATCGGTTAATTTTACAAGTAGTAAAAGTTTTTCAACTTTAAACTGACGGTGATGACTATGACTTCGATGTTTGTAATGGTAACGATGATATAATATTGCTGATGATGATGACTGGTGGTGGTGATGATCTTAATAAAATTGATGATAAAGGTCGAGGTGGTAGTGGTAAATAACTAAATAATGATGGTGATGATTGTGGTGAAAATGATTATTTGTTTGACGATTACTGTGGTAGTGGTGGTTATCATGATGATGATGATAGTGGTGGCGGAGCCGATGATCTTGATCACAGAGATGGTTGTGGTGTAACAGTGTTGATAATGATGATGGAGGTGGTGATTGAGATAATGATGATGTGACGAATAATGTTGATCACAGAAGCGGTGTTGTATCTTTCTAAGGCTAATAACCGCAGAGGTACAGAGACTCACCAGAAAGTCGCAAAGGATTAATGGAAGCGAGTTGTGCAAGCTAGTTATGATAAGCAGTGGATTTCTTTAGGACTGCCGACGGTGACTACGATGATGATGATGACATAATGCTGTTGATGATGACGGGTAGTGAAATTGACGGTGGTCATGATTTTGATGATAACGATGGTGATGTAAGGATGATGTGACGGTACTCACGCCTTGAGCGTGCCAGAGAGCATGAGCTCGGTGATGAGCACGATGTTCTTTTTCTTGGCGACCACGCCCTCCCAGTAGTTGTAAAACCGCACGATGTTAGGGTGTTGTAACTTCTTCAACATATCCGCCTCCTCGCGAAACCTGAGACGCTCCGTTTTGTTCAGCTTTTTTTCCTGGAAACAGAGAACGATATCAATTAGACTCTGCGCTTGCGACACCTTACGGAAAATATATTTCAGAAACTGAATCGGAAGACACATAAGCAGTAGTTCTTTGTTTTATAGTAAAAAAAAACATTAAGCCATACCGTTCATGTGTTGTGATACAAAGGTAACACCACCAGTCAAATTACTAGCTTAAAGAAAGAAAGGATATTCAGCCGCATCAGATATAAATAAAAATCAACCAATAATTAAACAAAAAAACGGCGGCGAAAAGACTCCTAGCTCAGCAACATGTTACGAATAACTTTGCGAAGCTGATATTCTGCCAAGGGATAGTGGAACAGCATTGGCATTTTCACTTGGCCCTGAGGGTTGGCATTGTCAGTCTGCCCTGAGCATTTCCTCTAAAGCCCTTTATTCCCAATAGTTCAGTTGACTGAACTAGTGGGATTCTTTTTCTCTTTTGTTCAGTTGACTGAACCTGGCCGAAATGTGTATCATAAAAGAGAGGTAGGTTTAAGTTATGTTAGATGTTCAGCAAGCCCGAAGGGCCAAAAACACCCAGAAATAGGAGCTCCGTCGACACTATAAAGATATACTACTTTCGTCCACTTTCTTAACTAAGATTTCACAACTGAACAAACGAGAAAAAGAATCCCACTAGTTCAGTTGACTGAACTTTTTCTAATTCTAGAATTCTAATAGAGGATTGAACTAGTGGGGATAGAGGGTAGATCCTTACCAGTAACTCGCACCAGGCGACGGCGACGCCGGTCTGCGTGTCGAGCCCGTGGTACACCGTCTTGAACGAGCCTCGCCCCACCTCTTTGTCGTACTTGAAGAACCTGCAACGTAACATTCATATAAATGACACCGTAAAAATTATAACTCTGTTTTTATTTGAAAATTATTTAAATTAGACCACTCGTTCTCAATCTGTCGCGTTTGTATAGTGTTTATCCATACAGGCGTTTTTTTTATGACACTGCCTCCCAGCTCAATGGAGCAGCTTTTTTTGTGGCCCTCCTGTTGGTAGGCGGTTACTGTAGCCTATGGACGCCTGCAATAACAGAAGTATTGCATGCTCGTTGCCGACCCTTTAAAAACCTATTTACTCCCCTCTTGAAGAACTACATACTGTAGTCCACGGAAAACCTCGGCAGGGAGCTCATTCGTTCGCGAGAGGAAGTTCCTTTAGAATCGCATTGAATGACTTTGACGACGTTAAGCACATTTTTTGAAATTGCTCCTTCATTTTCGTAACCTTACCTGCCGCATGGCGAGACTCCGATAGGCTCTTCTTCGTCTTCCTCAGGCTTACGCTTGTCTTTCTCCAGCTCCAGTTTATCCAGCTCTAGGTTGCCGTACACCATGCCTGAAACACGGGCGATAAGAATAAAGAAGCATTCGACCAGTCGTAGTGGGTGACGGAATTGCGTGTATATTGCGGAGTCGCCGAGATCGTATATCATTGGGCTTCATATAGCTACGCAATGTACACCATGTTGTCAACAATAACATCTAAATTACCGGTCTAATGGTAAGTGATAATGACATTGCTGATGGAGTTTCCGAGTTCACCCGAACTTAAATTCTACGATCGGCATTGCCGACTAGTCGGCCGATTAATCGGCAAATTGAAAACCGATTAGTTAGGCAAAATCCGTAGTCGGCCTATCTCTAATTCTTACCATTGGCAGGTTCCACAGGGTCTGCTCCATCCTCCTCTGGTTCCGCCTCAGGCAACACTTCGGAAGCTTTTTGAATGTTTTCTTCCTGAAAAAACATGAAAGTTTGTTACAATGGCACATAAATTGCTTTTGTACGGGAAACTGACACTTATCCGCTAAAATAATCCATTGAGCTTTGATTAGCTTTTCTCGAAAAACAAGGGTTGTAAAGGGGCTTCTAAACGGGCCATATTTTCACTGCAATATGTGGCCGGCAACTATTGGCGTCACATATTGCAGTGAAATTATGGCCCGTTTAGAAGCCCCTTAATGTTGCGACTTCAAAATCTTTATAAATGTAAGACGTTCAGGTGTGATGTCATAGATCGATATGGAAATAAGATTAGCAGTGGCCCGTTTCACAAAGCTACAAGTTACAAATTACAAGCGGAACTCTCTTTCTAGCAAAAGGAGTTAGAAAGAGCCTTCCGCTTGTAATTTGTAAATTGTAGCTTCGTGAAACGGGCCTCAGATGTCAATCGATAATTCTTGGTAGCGATTCGATCGGTACGATTGGGGATTACTCAAGTCTGCAGATAGACTTTGGGCCTATACTGTCAGGTGACCTCGTTGACGAGCTCGTTGGCGTTCTCCATGTCATAACTAGGGTTCGGACTTTTGGTAGCTTACCGTGGTTCTCGAATCCATGGAGCCGCTATTTCCTTATTCTTACATACATACCACCTTGATTTTCACCTTCAGTAGGTATCGTCATACTTCAAAATGAATTAATTCATTATACAGCTGCACCAATTTGAATGAATTTGGATATTTTAGATATCTCTGACAACAAACAAATATTAGTAGGTACGGATAAACCAAACTTAAAATGTCGTTTAATTCGTAATATGACAATACTGAAGATTAAAATCAAGGTGGTATGTATATAAATTATATAATAATTAGGAAATAGCGATTCTATGGATACTAGAACCGCGGTATGCTACCAAAATTCCCAACCCTAGCCATAACCCTCTCCGCCAGCGTCTGCTGCACTCACCAGGTCCTGCTCGGAGATGAAGGCGTCGTCCTCGAGCCGCGCCACCAGCTTGTTGCCCGAGTCGTCCAGCTCGGGGTCGCACAGCGCGCCCTGGCCCGAGCTGCGTCGCCGGTACCCGCCCACGCTCACTCCAACCACTGGCTGACTTGCCTGAAACACCAAACATTTAATTTAATTGTTTACCAACAAGTCCAAAATCTGCCCAAAACTGTCATGTAAGGCGTCAACTGCACCTTGTACAGTTGGTCTTATAAGTAGGTGCACAATTTTGTACCTTGTCGATTTAGCGCTTTTGAGAGATTAGTGCAGCAGTTCAACACGACTTTAAAGTGACGCACTAAAGAGTGCAGCTTTTTATAAAGTACTAGAGGACGCCCGCGACTTCGTACGCGTAGAATTAGTTTCCCGCTACTCCCCCATTTCTTCCCGTTGGGGGTCGATTTTCGGAAAATCCTTTCTTAGTGCTCACTTACATCATGAAAGGCACCCCTGTACCAAATTTCAAGTTTCTAGGTACAGTAGTTTCGGCTGTGCGTTGATATGTCAGTCAGTCAGTTTAGCCTTTTATATATATAGATTAGTGGGAAAACTGGTCCAGCGCTCAGCTGCAGTGCGAATGGTGTTCTTTTTGTAGACCATCCTCGTTTAATCTCGCCTACTTGATGCCATACATCTGATCCTGTCAATTTCCAGTCAGCGAAATACGATTCATATATCTCTCTCTTTCATTGCTTGGAACTGGTTTTAATGTCTAAGGCTGCCTGTCCAATGGAGCGGAGCGAGGCAGCGGAGCGGAGCGAGGCAGCGGAGCGGCGAGCGAGGAAAAGATCCACCAATAGGAACACTTTATTTTCCTAGCCTCGCTCAGCGCAGCTCTCCTATTGGTTTTTTTTCTTCGCTCACCGCTCCGTTGCCTCCCTCGGCTCCAGTGTCCAGGCAACGTTATACGACCTCAGGTCAGACGTGAAGAATTAGATAAAGAAGCTAACTAGAAAGTACCCACTCTGAGCTACACAGGTTACAAAAGCAGGTGGACAACATAGAGCTACTCGTAAATCACCAGCTAGCCAGCAGGATACAGTGCGATAGCTTTTAAAACAACCTTCGTGTTTGTATTTCTCTTCTACTCCCTCTCATACGCTTTTCCGAGTCTACCTGACTTTATCCAAACCAGAATGAGTTTAAAGCTATCGCAATGTATTTGGTTGTGGCCTTTGACACTGGCTCCGCTCCGAGGACCTGGCCGTCTCCACCTAAAGGAGGAAAGAGATGCTACTTTGGTGGTACTCACGACGCTGGTGGTGAGCGAGTTGAGCATGTCGAAGGTATTGCTCTGCTGTGTGTGGATGATGGCGAGGGCGTTGTACGGCCGCGGGCCCAGCGCCGGCTTCAGCACGCCCACGCCCACTTCCCCCGGGACCACCACCTGGACATATCACAAGTTGGTCAACGCTGAGCTGCGATTGGCTCGCTGGTCTGTACTTACAGGGATCAGCCAATCGTAGCTCCGCAAGCTTTATCGGACAAAGGCAGACGCTACATGAATTTCGTAACAATAAACACCCAAAGAATCTGTCCTCTGCGTCACCTAAACTTTGTATATGCAACTTAAAAGATAAAGATAAAGATACAGAGACATTTATTCCCAACAATACAAAATAACATTACATAGATACAAAAAGAACAAGACACAGAAATTCACTTCAAGAAACAAAGTCACTTCAGTTCTTTTGAACTTCAGACTGAAGTAAGTAAGTAGTTTACTTACGTAAAAGAGTTTTTCAAAACCTATTTGTTATATCAAAAAGCAGATGAGCAGTTCCCCTTCTCCCCACATTTAAAAAATCTATCCTGGCCACTAGCATGGTTTTTAGGGATGTTGGCAGTTGCCGGGGTCGACTGGTACAATAAAACCATGCGCAAGCGTAGCGTCCCTGGTGCGCCGCGTGTCGACCAGCCTCAATATCATCCAGCTTGATTGGCAAGCAAGGTTGACTACCCCTACATACGTCATTGTTGAGGGCTGCATGCACTTGCAATTAGTGCAATGAGAGTACAATTTTATTATCACTAACCATTAGATTCAACTAGTAACAATAATATGAGTTGTAATTTTCTCGAAATAGATGATTTCAATATATCCACACAGATCTTCAAAGGACTTTCATCCTCAGTTTTCAACCACTGTCTCACCATAAAGCAACAAGCATTGGTGTTACCTTGAAGGTCTTCTCCTTGCCGTGCACGGTCTTCTCCTTGGGCAGCACGGTGGAGTCCAGGTGGTGCGCCGGCGCCGGGATCTGGTGCCCGTGCCCGTGCAGCCCCTGCGTCATCTGGACAACATTACAACGATATAGTATATACTTGACAATAAATCAACAACAGAACAACATAAACAGTGCAGCTCGCAAAAGAGTGCAGAATTGAATTTAGAAATTACTTAAGGGTAAGTCGTGTCAATAAAACGCCGTTCTTATTTTACAAACCGCATTTGTATAGATTTTGGATACTATGGTGTAACCTTAAGCCCAGGGCTTAGGTCATTAGTAACCTACCTGTACATATAAACTCAAATTACAAAAAAATACGTCAGAGCCCCGCGCGGGGTTTCGATCCAAGGGCAATATGCCCTTCGGGTATAAATAAACGTAACCAATCTTCATTTTTAAGAAGGTAGCTACAGTATTTTTTTTCATAGCTACTTACTAGGGCTTAGCAGTATAAACTCGTGAACTTTGCAAGGTATACCAATGTAGGATATTATTGGGATTACAGTATTCCCAGCTTCTCAATATTTTTCGGCTGGTTATCGCTATCACGCTTGCACTCGCAACTGAGAGTATATTTGTCACTCGTGTCATAGAAAAACGAATATTGCCGAAAGCTATAAGAAAATGGTAGCACTGTACAACATTTGACGATTAATCCGCGACTTCCGTCTGCGCAGATTTCGTTGCTATTCTTAAGAAAAGTTCGATTTTCAGCCACAACACGAGATGCTGCTAGTTGGATTCACCTTGCGAGGTCAAAATCAGAGTTTATTAGATAAACAAATCCCCACGTCACAGCGAGTTGTACTAAATTGGGTACAATAGTCTTTGGAGATCAATACATTTGATCTCTACAAAAACCTTACGCAGCCATTTAGTGTAATTGGTAAAAGGTATATTATATACTATGCAAGCACCATTCTTGTAGGTATCTTCTGAAGGCAGAAGAAAGAGATAAGGATTATATTTTAGGTTCAGCTGGGATAAGCCGCTTTTAATAAACTAGAAATAATCTTCTAAGCAAATCTCCAGCAATGACTAATATCCAGTTTTTTTGACCAATGTGCCCTCAGGTACGGATTGGAAACATGGACGCTCACAAAGGAAAGTATGCACCAAATTAAAGATGCACAAAGAACTAAGAAGCTGCTGGAGCCTTTGGGCATACAATATTTGGGGCCCTTTTGGAAAGTAAAGACAGCCAATTTGCTAGTAAGATCTCGTGAGAGGAAGATTTATTCGAATTTTATACATTTCCGCAGAAAGTCGACGGAGATCCGCTGACGCGGAGCTCCTATTTTTCGGTGGTTGGGCCCTTCGGGCCAGCTGAAAGCCTAAGATAACCTAAATGCCTTGGGTCCGGAATTGAAATTTTTCATGAGTATAAAAACTGCGAAAGTGTATAAAATGCGAATAAACCGAGAGAAATTGACCGTTCTTCGGGGCCCCCTGAGGATGTGCCCTTATGGTAAAGACGGTATTGGCCGCCTCCGCTCTTACGTTTACGGCTCTGCAATGAGTATAAAATTCGCAATGTAAACACAACGGCCGCGCACGCGCACTACTCCCTATCAGTCGCCATTACACCACGATAAGTAACCAGGTTATAGAGATTTACGATTTTCTATACTTCTGCGAGCAACCCGGAAGGGGCCGCACGATACAATCACCAGGAATAATTATATTAGCCCAAACTAGCTGCTGCCCGCGACTCTGTCCGTGTAGAAATTGTTTAATCATCGCTAAATGATCAGGGTATATTGAAACTGTAAAATTTTAACTGTGAAAGCGTAAGGAATAAACGTACAGAGCAACTTTCGAATTGATATATGTAGATGGAGTCCAAAAATATCTGATGCGCTTTTATGCCCCAAACATGTAATCGATACGTGTCACAAGATTTAGAACTCAACTAAACCTTGTACAGTGAACGTCATTGTAAACACGTTTGCGCCTTGTCGGATCGGAACTGAAGTATTTTGATTGCATTTCTTGAATTTTACCGGTATTCAAAACCATAGCGGTTTAGCTAAGTGCAATATTATCCGTAATGCTAACATATCTGTTATAAAATATTACCGGTAATATCTGCGGTTATTTCATTTTCCCTGTAAATTAATTAATTGAGGTACCTTATACAGGAATCGAAAATTGAAAAAATAAATATTTATAGCGATAATGTCAATAGCGTTTTGAAAACAATAGCTCTAATCGTAATTATATGCATTTACTTTATACCCGTAATACATTGTCATGCGGCAGACCTGCCCATCCCAGGCCCACTTTAGTTGGGCGGTCTTTGTGTGGGCTATTGCAGCAACTTGGTGGGTCCCCCAGGACGGCTACAGACGAGGTAGAGCCAGGCGAAGATGGCGGGACGACTTGGACGCTTTCCTTAAAGGGGCTTCTAAACGGGCCATAATTTCACTGCAATATGTGGCCGGCAACTATTGGTGTCTTTCTCTAACATACGAGTAAGAGAGGGACACCAATAGTTGCCAGCCACATATTGCAGTGAAAATATGGCCCGTTTAGAAGCCCCTTAAAGATTTGCCGGAGGTTGCAATCACGGAATAGAAAAAACAGTGGAAGTGGCATGAGCTTCGCTTAGTATCAGACCTGTTGTCGCCAATACTCAAAATATCATAGAAACAACACGCCACCATGGCAAATGTTTTTGGTGCGGCTATCGTTTTTACACTCCAAAATAGCACAATAAGGCATGCTTCTGGATTTATTACCTATTTTAGAAATATCGAAATAAGCGATCGCGGCAAAAGTATGGTAGGTTATGCGGAACTCCGCATAACTATGCCACACGTTACTCGCCCACTTGACACTTCTACTGTTTTTTCTGTTCTGTGGTTGCAATGGACAGGGAGTTTTGGAAATCCAGAGGAGGCCTTTCCCCAACAGTGGGACACAAGTATAGGCTATTATTATTACTCAAGGTCTAGGTCAAGTGCGAGTCGGACTCGCGCATCGAGGGTTCCGTGACATTTTGACTAGCCAAAATTTTAAAACAGTTTTTTTTTGTTATTTCTCAAAAACTGTAAATAATTAAAACTTAATTTTATTTATACCATGAAATAAAAATAATTATCTATACGCCGCCACAATTTTTTCAGATTTTTTGATAAATAAATTTCGGAGGTAAGGGGGGGACGGTAATTTTTTGCACCAGAAAATTAAAAAAAAATTAGTTTGAAATGTGCAGATTGAGCCCTTTCATATGACACCCCACATCAAACCACTTTCGTTTTTAACCCCCCATTCTAGACCCCTTTTCAATTATTTATAAAATTAATTTCATATTTTTTTTACTAGAAACAGACGCGGGCAAGCAAGTTATACAACTATGCCAAATTTCAAGTTGATAGCATTTATAGTTCCTGAGAAAGCCTGTTGTGACATACGGACAGACGGACAGACAGACAACGAGGTCTCACCACGAGGGTTCCTTTTTTACCATTTTGGTACGGAACCCTAAAATCGAGGTTGCAGTCCCCGGTTTAAACTGCCATACGAAATCGCCAAATAAAAAGAGAGACAAGATAAAGTGATTTGTTCCTGATTCGTCATATTCCAAACTGGTCATCTTCCAAACTCGACAATTTCCTAGATGGTCATATTCCTAACTCGTCATAATCCAGATTCGTCATCTTCCAAACTCGTCATACCATTTACATTTGACTGCACAAACTTATTATAGAAATCTAAATAAATGCAATCTTCTTATTTCATTCAAATGATATTATATGACACGATATACCTAAATAATAAAGTGACGATGACATTAACTTCATGATAGACAAGTAACACTCATCTATTAATTATCTAAAGAGGTTCTTATCATAACATTTAACACAGGAGATTTCTATAATAAAATTGTGCAGGCAAATGTACATGGTATGACGAGTTTGGAAGATGACGAATCTGGAATGTGACGACTTAGGAATATGACCAGTTAGGAAATTGTCGAGTTTGGAAGATGACCAATTTCAATCAGGAACAAATCGATAAAGTGACTACGTGTGACATTTAAAATCCACTGGACAATTAATTTCAACTTTTAAATCTGATTTTACAATTTAAAGCACCATTCACTCACCTGACACTATCCCACTTGGCGTTCAGACATGAAGTTATCAGATCCCAATCAAAATCAACCATTCTTGCTACTGTACCAAAGACACAAATCTTCTAGACACATATTAAAACAAAACAACTGTCAAATTCTTCACTAAACGTCTAAGGAAAACTTCACTTAAAAAAATACACATTTGTGTGTACACTTTAAAAAATCAAAACGTATCTCCGCGTGAATGTTCAAGCGATACAAGCACGTAAGTCTCTAGCAACTGGTGTCACAATCGTGTAATATAAATGCACTTGAATCATTACAGCACTGTTGTACAGATTAACAAGAGTACAATCATCCGGCCGCGTTCGAAAATAAACACCAACTGATAAAAGCTTCATTCACAATAAAAACCGTCATGATTGTTTACAAACCGATAACCTAGCTCTACACTTCAATAACCACACCCCAGCTCTTATCTATACGTGTTAAGGAACAATTCGCTTTGATTCTGCAAAATCTGAGAGCAAATTAAATTTGTACAAAATATAAACCAGCTCAAACTCTAATACAAACCTGATCTTACTTAGACGTAATAAAGTCTAATTCTCGTTGGTTACCAAATCTGATTGTTTTTTGTATGGTGACGATCATGGAATAGAAAAAACAGTGGAAGAGGCATGAGCTTCGCTTAGTATCAGACGTGTTGTCGCCAATACTCAAACTATCATAAAAACAACACGCCACCATGGAAAATGTTTTTGGTGCGGCTATCGTTTTTACTCACTTCACTATTACATACCTTCATTCAAACTCATACTTCTTAGTATAATAAGTAAATAAAAATATTTAGCTATGTTAAATTCTGGCAACTGTTTTTCTTTAGTTTTATTTAAGTAATAAGTAATTCTTAGCTAGATTACAGTATTACATT
Organism: Acleris cristana; assembly: GCA_948252455.1. NCBI lineage: Eukaryota > Metazoa > Arthropoda > Insecta > Lepidoptera > Tortricidae > Acleris > Acleris cristana. The sequence goes on along the minus strand of OX411796.1, from coordinate 2,468,820 downwards.
TTTTGGGGTTGAGCGCTGACTGCTGAAATACAGGTCTCCACCTAGTTTGGCAGCTGTGGCTAAAAATATTAGCGAATTGTTTCTGGCTAATGTAATTAGTATAAGATACATGTATTTTTATGGTAATAGTTCGAGCAACGAAGACCAAATACTGCCTCTCGGGGGAAATAATTCGTGTATAAGCGAATTTTGGCATAGTTGTAGGGAATGGTGTTTTAAACCACATACTAAAAGTACTGACGGGTGGGGGTGGAGCGTTCGGGTGGGGGGGGGTCTAAAGGTCCCTTTTTTTAGTTTTTCGTAAATAACTCGTAAACGGTGGCCCATAGCAAAAAGTTTTCCATTACATGATTAATCTGCATAAAATTCTGTACAAAAAGTTTTAGACATTGTTTCTCTGGGATCAATATTTAATGAGATATGGAGGGAAGAATGATTCCCGAAAGGCCATAATCGGGTTTCCATTGTAAGTCGGCCCTTATATCAAATGAGCTCGGGTTTTTTTTGTGGGTGTCTCTTATAGTGAAGATTATTTATGCTGAGTATCAACATCTTAATTGTGACAGTTCGCGACTTATGATTTTTTTAAGTTTTTTTTTAAATTTCCTTTTTTTCGGGATGTATTCAAGCGATTTGGTTCAAACTTTGGGATGATGTTCTTTTTATAGATTTGCATCGCCTCCCAAAAAACAAATACTAGTTATCAAATAAAAAAAAGAAAATAAAGACCAAATAAAAAAGATGCATTTTTTTTTCTGTATTCAATAAACTCGTGAATAAGCGAATTTTGGCATAGTTGTAGGGGATGGTGTTTTAAGCCACATACTAAAAGTACTGATGGGTGGGGTAGAAGCTAACGGGTAGGGGGGGGGGGTGTAAAGGTCCCTTTTTTTAGTTTTTCTTAAATAACTCGTAAACGGTGGCCCATAGCAAAAAATGTTCCATCACATAAATAATCTGCATAAAATTCTCTACAAAAAAGATATTTACACTTTTTTACTGGGATCAACATTTAATGAGATATGGAAGGAAGAAGATGGACAATAAAAAACAAACTTACATTTCTTTAAGTATGGCAGGTATATAAATAAAAATAAAAATAGTCCTATTAATATTATAATCCTAGTAATATTATAAATGCGAAAGAGAGTGTTTTTCTTGACCATACAGAATCCAAATAGGCTTGGTTAGGTTAAGTTATTTTTTAACCACCCAGTACCAAAAATTAACCATGTAAAAATTAAACAGGTACAATAATTATTTTTCGACCACCCAGTACTAAAAATTAATCATGTAAAAAATTAAATACCGATGTACACTAACTATTCTTAATTACCTATTCAACTTTAGAAGTAAAAACTAATTGGACACTTACATCTACCTAGTAAGTACCTACTATACCTACTTTACGCACTAACATCTAAATCGTAAAATTCGTTCAGTGTGAAATTGTGCGACTTTAGTTTATACATGGAGGTATAATATACTGCGACAAAGTTCTTTGCAGGGAGTGTAAATAGGAGCGGCAAAGCCCGGTCGCACTCAATGCTCGAAGACCTTCGTCCTTCTTGCTTTGTTTAGGACATTGTCAGTTTGTATTATTCAATACAAAATTAAGATAAAAAAAACATTTCATTACAAACGATGGTAAAACACACAAGCGACAAATTTGGCATGATTATTATGTACATAGTACTAACACTAAAAAAACAAAAAAAAAACTGAAAACCGGTCAAGTGCATAATGGTTTTTACGCATAATGTATCATTACGCATAAAACCTTTTGTCATAAAACGGTTTTTACAATAGAAAGGGTTTTGTTTTAATTATTATTATAACCTAACCTTACCTAATTTAACTTAATCTACACAACGGACGTTTATTAACTTCGGCAATGTCAGCCTAAAAGAGTGTTATGACAAACGATTCTATGCGTAATGATACATTATGCGTAAAAAAATTATGCGTTTCAAAGGAGTCCCGTTTAAAGCACCGGCGTCCTCTAAAACTATGCTAAAATTCGCTTATAAACGAGTTTTTTCCCCTGATTTTGCCTTATTGCTTAGGGTATTGGCCACACATATTGCTGATTTTTGATAGGATTTTATTTTGGCAAGTAGTAGTGCCAATGTATGGTCTATTCTGAGAAAAAAATCTAGAGGTGTCACTATTTCACAACCACATAAAAAATAATGTTAATTTTTTATTTGGTCTTCATTTTCTTTTTTTTATATGATAACTAGTATTTGTTTTTTGGGAGGCGATGCAAATCTATAAAAAGAACATCATCCCAAAGTTTGAACCAAATCGCTTGAATACATCCCGAAAAACAGGAAATTTTAAAAAAATCTTAAAAAAATTATAAGTCGAGAACTGTCACAATCAAGATGTTGATACTCAGCATAAATAATCTTCACTATAAGAGACACCCACAAAAAAAGCCCGAGCCCATTTGATATAAGGGCCGACTTACAATGGAAACCCGATTATGGCCTTTCGGGAATCATTCTTCCCTCCATATCTCATTAAATATTGATCCCAGAGAAACAATGGCTAAAACTTTTTGTACAGAATTTTATGCAGATTAATCATGTAATGGAAAACTTTTTGCTATGGGCCACCGTTTACGAGTTATTTACGAAAAACTAAAAAAAGGGACCTTTAGACCCCCCCCCACCCGAACGCTCCACCCCCACCCGTCAGTACTTTTAGTATGTGGTTTAAAACACCATTCCCTACAATTATGCCAAAATTCGCTTATACACGAATTATTTCCCCTGAGTTTGCTTCGTTGCTTGAGCTATAAATAAAGAATTTTATTATTATTATTATTATTATTCCGAAATAGCACAATAAGGCATGCTTCTGGATTTATTTTCTATTTTAGAAATATCAAAATATCAAAATTTCGAAATAAGCGATCGCGGCAAAAGTATGGTAGGTTGCGCGGAACTCCGCATAACTATGCCACACGTTACACTACGCCCACTTGACACTTCTACTGTTTTTTCTGTTCTGTGGTGACGATGAATTGGTACGAGGAAGAGCGATAAACGTCACAGTCATCGGCGCGTTATCGCGCGTGATGTAACACATTCCACGCTGACGGCTAAAAATGTTTTTGTTTACTCTAGTATGCTGATAAAACGGATATTTTTGCATAGGTAGAGGTGTCAGGGTTAAGGGAGTATACTGCCCCCCTTAGAAATAAGTTTCTGTCAAAAGAATCATTTTTGGGACAAGCTTTTGTTGCCGACTGTACTTTTTTTTGCAAAATGTTATCTGCTTAATTAGACCAAACTAATGAGTCCCAACACGTTGGGTCTACGTCAAGTATAGCGGAGATCCTGTCGCCACCTTCCGACTCCATCATCAGATCAGCTCTTAGATACCCTAATATTGCATTGTCTTCTTTCATCCATCCTTTCCAAATGACCGAACCATCGAAGCATCCCCTTTTCAATCTTAGTCACTACATCTTCTTTTAGTCCACATTATAACAGTAAGGACAATAAAACATTAAGCACTAATTACCGCATTAAAATCCAAACACGAAAACGAACTGAAAAACTCTAACACGCACGAGAACATACTATTCATCTTAGGTAGATACCTACTACATTTGTAATTTTTTAAATCCTTAATCACTCACAGATAAAACTTGGCGAAAAAATAATTAAAATTATATAATAAATGTCGCAAATGCATCACGCACAAAAGGTCAACTAATACTGTTCAATATTTTTTCCGCCTCAAAATATATAGGTAATAAAAGTATAGACCACAGTTCTGAGAACGCAAGTATCTCCGTAGGTACTATTCAATAACAGGCTTACATGACCGACGTCAAGTATTGGGTACAATAAACACAAAAAAATACATTTAAAAAAAACAATGTCATTATGTATTTGGTTGTTTTATCTATATTCAATCTTTTATTAAACAGTTTTTACGTAAACATAACAGAAGAAGCATACTATTACCCCTAACATTATTTACTTAACCCTTAAATGATCTCTCTACGTTTCAGTGGTTGTTTTATTTTTAATCTATACTTAACTACAGTAAGAAATAAAGGTTAGAAAAGAAAAATATCATGGAAATTTTCAAGTGATTAAATTGTTTTTTTTTTTTGCTCGCGTCTTGTTCTCCTCTCGCGCACATTCGTTCTTAATGCATAAGTGGGAAAGAGATAAACTAATTAATGTCACTTGGTACTGAATCTATGCGACAGTTCGTTGAAATTAGAAGGGTGAGCATTTAATTGATGTGTCCTTTAAAACGGACAAAATCCGTTAAGGGTTAGATCATTTTCAGATGTAACATTAACAAAGGTTTCTATTTGTCGTGAAAAATATGCAGTTTCCAGGAAAGAACGATAACTAATAGGCGAATAAATTATAGGTTAAAACACGGTAAATGTGAGAAAGCAACTGTGTTCGTAACAAACAGTTGTTAAAAGCACATACACCCACTTTTATACCTTTTCACTAGTCTAGTATTTTTAAATAAAAAATATTTGCAATCGATTTGGCAGACACTGGACAAACTGAACTGTTTGATCAAGAAATTCGCGGAAGTCCGTGACGTGTGAAACACCATTACACTTAAAAACATCGGAATTGCTTTGTTTTTCTTAACGTATGCGCGTAGAGCCAACACCAGTTTCCCGGGGCTATTCTCGATCGTCGAGATGGAGACCTTAGGACCTTTAGGGTGCGTTTCCACCAGCCAGAGATGCGCATTAATGTGTTTTCATACGTTTGACAATCGGACCGAGGTGTCGCGAGGTGTTAAATGTATGAAAACACATTAATGCGCATGTCTGGTGGAAACGCATCCAGAACGGTCGACTGCGCCAAAGTAGGGACCACCAAGAAACACTCGCAAATATGTATCTAATTTATACTGACTGAGTCAAGTAGTTAATAACAATCATGACATTTCAGTGTACATGGCGTAGCTGATACGAATCCCACTGATGTGAGAGCTAGTTAAAGGTGCTTTCACACCGGCGAGGCGAGACGAGGCGGGGCGAGACGATAATTGAAATTTGTATGGCAAAACTTCAATTCTCTCCTAGCGCATCTTTGGTGGAAACAGTATGAATTGGCTAGGATGTGCGATACGAGTATTGAAATTTTTGTTATTTTAATAATGAACCGTACTGCTGCGTACATAGAGTGTTTATTAACTCTGCAACGGAAACACGATTCTCGCGTGTAATCGCACCAGTCCGCGGAACGCGCGGCATCGCGCGTGCTCGCGCTGGCTTGCGCGTACTCTCGCTGGCTCGCGATGGCTATTTTAAATATATTATCTAGCACTCCGTCATAGTCCGTCATTGTAGCAATTTTGGCCGCGACTACGTCCGCGTAGAACTCGTTTATCGCTATTCCTTCGGGCACTACCAAATTTTCTGGGATAAAAAGTATCCTGTCTTTCTTCGAGGTTCAAGCAACCTTCTCGATTCTGAATTTCATTAAAATCGGTTCAGCGGAATAAGCGTGAAAGGTAACAAACAGCCAGACAGACAAGGTCACTTTCGCAACCCGTCAAGTGTCCGGCCCTTGATTTACAGAAGTGCACGAAATGTCCAGCTAATTTTCGAGATATTTTTATTTTCTGTTTGAGTTTAGAAAAAGGTGAATTGTTTACGATTGGTATAATTATATTTTATGATTTATATATCAATGGAAAGATAAAAGAACAGGCAATGCAAATGCAGTGGAATAAAGATTATACACTTACATTTTACTGATGAAAATAAATTATTTTATTAATAAAGTATATTATTATTAGGTTTTGATATTTTTTTCATCCGATCGGTTTATTCTTTGACACACTGCACTTAATATATTGCCATATTTCACTTTTCTATTGTTAAATTATCACCATTATAAGTTTACGCGCCGAATTCATCAATTTATTTATCACTACACACATAAAGAACATCACAAAAAATATTTGTTTACGGAGCGGCGCAGGCGGCGGCCATTGCGGACGAGCACGTCTTATTGGGCAACAATTTCGTTTTTATTATTTTTTCGCTTGTTCAGATGCTTGGTTTTTGGGAAAAAAAATCCAGTATGTTGCCAAATAAGTGACAAATCAATAGGATTATTTTTTTACACTAGCAGGGTCTTCGTTTATGAAATTTAAATTCTCCAATCACAGCGCTGTCCTGCGCACAACTGTTGTGCGTAGGACATGACCGGCCAAAATTTTCTACGCACAACTGTTGTGCGCAGGACACCTGACGGGTTAATTAATAATTATTAGTATGGATCAATTTATAGCCGTATTTACTACAAAATTAATTTGAGTCCGCGTATGCTGTTAGTATCTTTTAAAAAAATATGGGTTTCAATTATCGAATGTAGCTCATAAAATCTTTGTCTTATCATTCTCAAGTTAATTGCAAAACTTTCATCATCTAAAGTCATTAACAAAGTATTAAACTCGCCATGCTCATTATGATATTTAATATGATTTCGAACCCAATAACGATGAGTTCGTTTTCTCATAAGAGTTTTGAGATTATTTCTTGATTCAGTGTGTTTATCTGATTCTTCTTCCATTAAGCATGCAGGCACGCCACGCGCCGGGACGGCGAGCTCGCGCGTGCACTAGCCGGGACGCACAGGCTCGCGTAGGCACGCGCCGGCAATTTTTAGTGGGTTTTTTTTAGACTTAGTTTTATAATATTTTAAGATTGAATGAATGAATTGCGAAAGTAAGTCAGTTTGGTACACTGTCACAGATAAACCGGTGAACCGATTTAAAAATATATATATGAAGATGAAGGAAATTTTAATAGCGATAAACCACCTACACGGACGGAGTCGCGGGCAACTTCTAGTCCTACTAATCCTTCTAATATTATAAATGCGAAAGTTTGTGTGTAGATTGTTACTCCTTCACGATGCAACGATGGACGGATTTGGATGAAAATTGGAATGGAGATAGCTTATACCCCGGATTAACACATAGGGATTTTTAACGCGAAAATATTCTAAGTTCTCGAGGGAACAATGATAATCAAAATCCCGCCGCAACATGAGATGGCCGCATAACTAATTCTACGCCGCCAAGCGTTTTTAGCGGCATAAACGGCCGTATCTTTTTTTTACGTTAACTTAGAAGTTTGATTTTTTCACAGCTTCAAGGGACTGTAGACTTGAGTATATGGTTTAAATTTCAACTCGATATCTGCACGCGTTCCCGAGATATACGGTCTTGACAAACAGACAAACGGACAACAAAGTGATCCTATAAGGGTTCCGTTTTTTCCTTTTCAGGTACGGAACCCTAAAAAGACTACACGTTAGTCTAGTTGGTAGTGAGTGACCTTGCCTACGAAGCTAGTGGTTCCGTACCGTGTTCAAATCCTGGTAAGGACAGATGCAGATGTTATGAGCGCGAGTATTTTTTTCCCGAGTCTTGGGATGTTTTCTATGTATTTAAATATGTCATTTCATTATCTATATAAGTACCTTGTGCCTTGTCTAGTACCCATAGTACAAGCCTAGAGCCTTTCTATCATTCATAACAAGGGGCATTAGTGTTTTTAGCCGGTGCGAACCCGGCAGTACCTGGGCCCTCCATTCTCAGGTCTCCGGAAGGGATTTTCATCTCTGCCCCTTTTAAATGTAATTTTTAATATCCTGCTAACAAAAGCAAGGACTTAAGTCTTTGGCACATCAGGCGACAACCCAAAAAAAAAAGCCTACAGCTTAGTTTTGGACTAGATCAGATACTCCCCTAATTTTTTTGGACAAGCCCTTTTCCGGCTTAAATAAAAAAATCCAGTTGTCCGCAGAGTAAACAACGGAGAGCGGGCAACTGGGAATAAGCCCCTAGGGTATATTATTAATTTCACAAACCTGACAGAAACTAGGTGATAATTATTAATTATACATTGCAAACTTAACGAGTTCTTACTCTACTGGGTAACTGCAATGTAGTAGTCGAACCATTCTATACCCTATTAGTAACCATATTAAATTTAAAATGTTTATACTAATTACTATGCAGTTAGCTTTCTTTGCTAGGACGACGGACTTTGTCACTCTACAACAATGTCGCGATGTGTAAAGAACACGCTCACGCAAATTTGTCTTTCCTGTGGACACAGCGGTTACGGTCACGAGAAATCACGTTCCGCGCTAAAATTGTGCATACAATGCACTATATTATTCAAATAACCCTTGACACTGCTGGTCGGTGACGCAATCCTTAGGTCAAGGTAATAAGGCTTGTCGTCTGCCATTTTGTCTATCTGTATATTCGCTAATTCCTCCTAAGCCACGCATCGGATTTTGATGCGGTTTTCACTATCATTTAGATGATATTTCACGGAAGGTTTTTATGTAAACCCAGCTTCTGCCCGCGAAAAGGCGCGTGTGCAAATTCATAGAAGCATATTCAACTCTCAAAAGTTATAAATAAGGTTGGATGGTCAATATAATTCATATAGTAGATGCTCCTTTTCTCCGTAGGATTTAGAACTTTTTGAACTTCGACTAACAGAGGATTCCTAATCCATGTTATAAGAATTGAAGCATAGACGTGGAGTAACCGTGGAGTAGCTAAGCCATGCTTTGTCCTTATGTATCGAATTCAAATGTCACAATGACAGATAAGGACAAAGCATGACTTCGCTATTCCACGGTTACTACACGTTTTTCAATAAGGTCATTTAAGTTTTACTTAGGCTAGAAGAAGCTTGATCTAACATCACCACATAAGCTAGTAAAATCATTACGGAACACGGTTAGCTTTTATTGATTTTTTATTTCTAAAACGCTATTTCTATGGCAGATTAAGCCATTGACAGAGCGCTATAAAATACAAAGTGCTCACCACACAATGCCCTAATAGTCTTTATTGCGGTTTAACACCGTTTTTTATTGGAGGACTACAAACTAAGAGTCGTAAATCATGTTAGCAGAATGACATCTATAGGGTGACGGCACCAATAATGGACACTTTTAGCTGACAGTCACCAGAAGGTTGATTCTTCGAGCGTTTCAACCGCCTCATTTATCTGGACACATTTTTGTAGAAGTGGCTGCAGATTCCGATTTCGTTTCTGGTTAGGTATCTAAGTTTACCGAACATCTAATAAATATTCAAAAACGGCATCAAAATATACGCCCAATTCTTCAAAAATATGTCCAGATAAATGAGGCGGTTGAAACGCTCGAAGTAATGGACACTTCACTCTTAATTCAAATTGCATACGGTCCTAAATTGATTATTGTAAAACAAATGAATAACCCTTATCTTGTGTAAAATAGGAATCAAGTGTTCATTACTGGTGCCGTGTCCATTACTGGTTCCATGACCCTACTTGTTGAAACTTCGGTTTCTTAAATTAAAAGATTTTTTTAAAGAGTGTCAGCGGATAGCGTCGTAGAAACGTCGATATATGCGACATTGCCAACATGTTACAAGTGAGTAGACTGAGGTAGTATCTCCTGAACACAACTAGGTACTAAATTCTAAACTGAATTTAAGAATCCCTGGGTCCGAAAGAAGAAGGTCGAAAAGAAAGTGATAGATTCATTGCAAAAGACCTGGAGAGCTGCAACGCTTTGACGCCGATATGTCGAACAGAGCAAAGTGGAGAGAAAATAAGGAAGGCAGGCTCCATCACCAGATGAGACTTATCAGTGAGGAGGGGTATAGAAAAAAAATACCTACCTACGTCAAAAAACAAAACCGTTAGTGCCAACTCCTTCACTCTCCAGCGACGGCTCAACCGGCGTTGCCAGAAAACCGGGTAAACGTAACTTTTCAAGTAGCTTTTGACGCACTTTGCAATCACAGTCGGCAGCAGAAGTAGACAAACAGCCGAAGACCTCAAAATTATCTACACACGCTCATTCTCTTGACCAATAGAATCGCCTATAGATAATTTTTAACTTCACTGTCCACCTACTTTTGCTGATGATTGTACACGCGATTATTTACAAATAAATCTGCCCCCTATTTCAAAATCCTCAAAATGACAGGTGCCAGGTGAAATTTCAGTGTACATAGCGCAGCGATATGAATCCCACAGATGTGAAATCTCGTAAACTTAGCAATGTATAGTGAATTGTCACATGTCACCTATCATTGTCAAGATAGTAAAATAGGGGGCTGAGTGATCTTTGCAGACTACCTATATAAAACGTCTCACCTGACATCAAAACCTTACACAACACAACATTGCAATTTTAACCAACAGTAAAGCGCTCAATGCGGCACCAAACTTAAAATCTCAAATCACATGACCACCGATACCGTGGTCCAACAATTGAGTGTTGGCGCGTACCTAGACGTGGCCTAATTGACCTGGGACGCCCACGGTGCGTCATGAACTGCGTGACTCAAAACCTTGCGAAACGTCGTTTAAGGAACACTAGGAGTGATTGACTTTCTGGCCCATAAAAAGGTAAAAGTATTTGCACTATTTGTTAATGAAGGAAAATTTAGTTTTCATTGGAATTTGAGGTATAGTCAAGGAAATTGTTTGTTTAGCAGTTTGTTATACGTAAATTAGCCGTGTTATACATTTCCCGGCGTGACACGACTAATGACGTCAAACGGCTAAACAAATTCCTCGACTGTACCTCAAACTGTAATGAAGCCTAAATTTTCCTTCTTAAACGAATAGTGCAAATACATTTTATATGATGGTTATGTGGTTGTGTGTATACGGGTACAGTCACCCAATAAAAATGTTGAGCATACTTAGAACCTTGTCATTGTGAATGTCATTGTCATTGTCATGCGTGTCATTTGATGTTCTGTTTGAAATTTACTATGACAACGCACTAAAGTGCTCAACATTTTCGTTGGGGTACTGTACCTATTGAAGTGATAACTTCTTATGGGAGGGTAAACCGGTTCGTTACGTAACGCGTTACGGCGCCAGTCTGTCTGGCTTCCCTTTCTCTCACGCATACGACAGGGGTAGCCAGGCTCCTCCTCTCTCACTCTAACCCACAGATTTAGATTAGTTTTAGTTATCAGTAGGTAATCACTTCTGTCGGGCGTCCCCAGGCATTTCTAACCGCATGAGTTTTTTTTGACCGTCACAAGTCTAACCTAACTTGCGTAATTAATGTTTAAGATATCCTGAAAGCAGTCACTTATTATCGCCTTAATTAGTCTAGGGCAGTCTTCCCAAAGCATGCAGGGCTCGGAAACTTGTTTTTAGAATTCCGTACCTCAAAAGGAAAAAACGGAACCTGTCTGTCCGTCTGTCTGTGTGTCAAGACTCTTTATCTCGACAACGTGTGGAGGTATCGAGTTGAAATTTAAACCATATACTTAAATCTACAGTCCCTTGAAGCTGTGAAAAAATCAAACTTCTAAGTTAACGTAAAAAAAAGATACGGCCGTTTATGCCGCTAAAAACGTATATTTCGACACTCTCAAGGGAATCAAAATTTATAGGGTATTTTCCGTTGACCTAGAACTATGAAATTTGGCAAGTAATACCGTCTCATACTACAAATATAGGGAAAAAGCAGAAAACGCAACATTTTTAATTAAATCACAAAAAAAATAAGGTCTTAATGCAAGGAACGGCGGCGGTGCAAATTTTGAATTGAGTTAACCGTGTCATGTGCGGAACCCTCGGTGGGCGAGTCCGACTCGCCTTGTCTGGTTTTTTTTAAGCAGCTAGTCCGAAACACTACGCATTACAAAAAGAGCATTTTCATTTCGATTCCGCTCGTGAGAATCGATATTATTTCGGTTTTTATCAAGAGCAAAATAAAACGGTTCCTGCACGAAATAACGATTAATTTCGGTCGCCAATTTGTCCGCACCGCCCACCCTTTTCGACTTTTTCCTAACCTAATAGCTAGGCTCTTTAGTTGAATCTTTACTTGCTCAGATATTAATACGTATATTATACTAGTAAGTAGCTAAACGCTTGCTAAATGAGAGCACAAAATTTCGTCATTTTGACGTCACCAGCACCAAAACTCCGAACCCTGAACATTAAACAGCTAGCAGTAGTTAGTAACCCAAATTAAATTAGAGAAGAACAACAATATTATATTATTAATTATAATTGGCCCTAGTGGGTTGTAGTGCAGATGGCCATAAATATGCCTCTTCGGGCAGAGGTTTACGATATGATGGCCGGTGATTGCGCGGGGTGGGGCTGGCACTACGCCAGACTCCGTTTGGCTCGCAAACGGACGGTACTTTGCATAAAGTTGCAAGATTTCAGCAAAAGGTATTTCTTTAACGTTTTGAACGCCACGCTCTGGCAAAAAAGAATCAATAGCACCCGAAACCGACGTAAGTGCATGAAGAGATTGATGAATGTAGAGGAAGCGAGAGTTGTATGTTTAGACCGGTGCTACTGGCGTTCCATAGTCTCTGCCTACCCCATTGGGAGACAGACGTAAAGGTTTGTATGTGTACAACGCTCTGGCCTTCGACTGAAAGTCGTCACAAGTTCAGGATTAATAGAGACTTTGTTTCGTATCAATAGGGAATATGCATGATTTTTTTAAATCGCATTTCTCAATAACATATGATAATACCATAAAAGAGATCACCAAAAGTGAAATTAAAATTAAAATCAGCCTAGACATACGAATGATACAAGCATTTTATACTGCTTAATAGACAGCGATTAGACAGAGATATCCGATATGCACTGTGACGTCATGTAACAAGTCGGCTAAATAAACTCCATGTTAAATTCCGTTTTGCTAGAGAGAGTTAGGAACAAATCTTTGTTGGCTTATATCTTGGTTATTTTTATAGCTATTCAATGATTTTTCTCAACTGTTTGTCACATGAACCATGTAACCTTACTGTGTACCTTGTTTTTATCGGTGAGAACCTGTAATTAGCTCTTAGTACCTACATTTAAGTTATTGATTTGTTTTATGGCTGTTGGTTTTCCATAAATAAATTAATAAATAAATAAATGAATCAGCTTTTATTGAAGCTATGAACAAGTTATGAATATTTCATATTAAGTTGTAATGTGCATAGCATAGCAAACATGTTTGGCGTGTGAGTGATACATTCCTTTTTTTTTTACTCGACTTGGGCCTTCAAAGGGTTGAAAACTAAAAGCCTAAGTACACCATAGTCGATCATAATATGCATACATGTGATTTGGAAAAAACGGCTTACTGTTGAGTTTCTTGCGGCGCTTCTTCTCAACAGTGGCCTCTTTGGAAGCGCTGGTAGACTCAGACATGTAAAAGTGCCTGCAGGGCCTACTTGCTAAATAAATTATTTGAATTTGAATTTGAATTTGATGAAGTTATGCGTTGGAATGAGAGATAAGAATCTTGACTTTTTACCAAAAGTTAATTTGACAAACGTATCATTTTAAAAACTTTCATTTCGCAAAAATGTAATTGTGCTTAAACCATTACATATTATTTACCTAGTAGGCTACACGGGCTTGTTAAATAAGTTAATATAGTTACAAAAAATATAAAATTATGTGGTGGGAAACACAACTTTGCGAAATGAAAGTTTGTAAAATGACATTGTTTGCCAAATGATGATTTAGTAAAGTATTAGTGAACCGTCTTATACGGCACACGCACAATGTCGTTTAGGTAATAGGTACATCAAATGCTCAATTTAATAATTGAAAAATTATAAAAACCCTACTAAAAGAGTGTTACTCCTAGTAGAGCATCGGAGCAACGGATCGACGTGAGTTTTCACACAAAAGTAGTAGCCGGAGAGTGACATAAGCAGCATTTCATGCAGAGCCGAAATTACAATTCCTGCAGACTTCTACGCGGACAGTCTTGGGCAAAGGCTAGATAAAAATAAGTCAGGACATACTTTAAGAAAAAAATCACTTCAACTAAATTAACTAATATATTTACTAATATAGTTATAAGACCAATGTTACTAACACTCTATGGGCAACGCCTGAAATAAATGATTTTTTTTTTTAAATACATATTCATATCATATTAAGTATATGAGATGTATCAAATAAACCCAACCTATGCTGCATTGACACGTATTTCGAAATTAAATGGCCGTTTCCTCGTGGTCCTACTATAGTAGTCCTTTCGACGGAGCCCCGCCCGGGCGCGGGGCTCCTGCTTCTAGGTGGTTTTGCCCTTCGAAGGAACCTAACGAACCTAACCTACCTACTTTTACAACCACAGTTAGTATTTAGTGATCAAAACTAGGTTCACTTATTGACCAGTAGGACAAATTAGAAGGACCACGAGGAAGTCAATAATTAAATCACTCACCTGGCCATATCGTGAGGATGCTAAATGCACATTCCGGTTCTTCAGGGCGAAGTCAGGCCTCTTATTCAAGCCATAGCTGCTCTTGTTCTGCGAGATGTACTTCTTGGGTCGGTCCAGGCGCTCCGTAGAGCCCTCCGCCTCTTCCTCCCGCTTGGAGGAGGAGGGGACGGCCCTGTATGCCCCTCTCGTCCCCCGGATACTCTTCTCCGGACTCTTGTCCTGTTTCCGGGTGATCAAGTTGTCTTTCCTCTGCTTCCGCAGAGAAACATTTGAAGCCATATTGTCCATCTTGGTCCATCAAATTGAATATCCGTTCCTTCTCTATTTCGTTTTAGTCTTCAAATTATATTCGTGACATTTCATTATTTCGTTATCGTATAATACAACTAAAATAAATAGATTCTTTCGTCAAATCTCAATGCCTTTAGATATTTCTGGAGTAAATTTGATTTATAGAGCTATGATCACTAGAAGCGTTAACTAGAGGGATTATTTTTTTAACAATAATTATTACTAATAAAATAAATAACTAATTCCGTCTTTTGATTCTCTCTCTGTGTTGGCATCCTCAACTCTGCACCTTCAAGCCCTTGTTGCTACAGGAAACTAAACTTTAAAAACAGTCTTTAGGAAGATTTTGGAAAGTAGTATTGCTTAAAAGGGTTGTTAAAATTGTTATCTGAAACAAAGAAAAGATAAGCTATCAATGAAATTAAATAAGAAACATTTACAATAATATACATTACATAAATTATTCAAGTTAATGTATTATTTAGACCTTT
Organism: Acleris cristana; assembly: GCA_948252455.1. Lineage (NCBI taxonomy): Eukaryota > Metazoa > Arthropoda > Insecta > Lepidoptera > Tortricidae > Acleris > Acleris cristana. Next base: position 2,453,780 of record OX411796.1, on the reverse strand, counting down.
GGCCTGGCAGTGTATTGTTCAAACAACTATAACCCCTTTAAAATGATAAGTTATAAATCCAATAATTTGTTTTTATTAAAAAAAAACACATTTTAAATTTAAAAAAAAGGTAGTGTGTGACGTAAGTATCAGTCAGTCATAGAAGTGGCATTGACCCATAAAACAAATGAGAAGAAACACTAATATTATAAAGAGTAAAGATTTGATTGTTTGTTTGTTTGTTTGTTTGCATTGAATAGGCTTCGAAACTACTGGACCAATATAAAAAATTCTTTCACCGTTAGAATCCTACATTATGTAACGGCAATACACCCGCTCCCGCGCCCGACCCGACCTCTGTGTGAATTGCGCGGGATAGAAGCTTTCCGTCTACATCTCGATATGACTAGGTAGTTATAACGACCACAATGCTTTGTGACTACATCTCGGTCTGACTACATCGCTTTGTGCCTAGATCGCAATACGACTAGATCGCTTTGCGACTACATCTCAATAAGTCTGAGTCACTAAATGACCACATTGTTTTTTCATGTTATGTCTGTGTTAGCAATGTCGACGGAGCCCCGCATGGCGGGGCTCCTATTCCTGGGCAATTTGCCCTTCGGGCATTTGAAGTTACCTAACGAACCTAACCTACCTAGTAACGCAAGAGAAGTGGTCATTTTACAACTCGGACTTTTTGAGATGTAGTCGCAAAGCGATCTGGTTGTATTGCGATCTAGGCACAAAGCGATGTAGTCAGATCGAGATGTACTCGCAAAGCGATCTGGTCGTATTTGCTACCTAGTCCTAACGAGATGTGGACCTAAAGCTTCTATACCAATTGCGCTATGTCGACAAAGTTTATCGATATCTTTGAATCATCATTATCATAATAGTAGAGGAGATATAGCCTTTGGGGTCAAAATAATTCCCACAAAGATGGGGTTTGATGTTTTTAGTTCTTTGTGTGTATCTTTTTGACATACTAAAAATATAGAAAAATATAAGTGTGCAAAATGTGTTTTTTTAACCGCCAAAAATTTGAAAATTGAAAAATTTGTAAATGTATTAAAAATCGTGTGTGGTATCAAATTACAGGAAATTACGCACTAAAAAAGGTCATGACATTGATTTTATAAAATAAAAATAAATAACAAAGTGGTGGCTGAAAACCTGAAAGATTTTTCAATGTAGTAAAAATGTTTTGTACAGTCGCGAACAGGGATTGTTGAGCCACTTGCCATTGTTCGTAATTTGGCCGTATAATGCAAATCGAATAGCTGTCAGCCAGTCGGTGACATCGGTTATTGAATACACGGTTAAATTACGAATAATGACAAGTGGCTCAACAATCCCGGTTCGTGACTGTACTTACATTGAAATCTCAACTAAACTATTATAGTTGTACACTTCAAAATTAGTTTTATAAAAGGAAAGCATATTTAGTTCATGAGTATTTTTAATTATACATATTAATATAATATAAAAAATAAAGGCGGTATATTAATTATTATTTTTTATCTATAATCTCAACGCACCTCAAAGGAAACTTGCTTGGCAGAATATTAAAAAAAAACTATTGTACCATAGAGATCGGTGCAGAGTGCAGTAAGGATGTATGTACTCGAATGGTGGGAAAAAGTTTTGCGTTTTTTTTTTGTATTTTCAATAGTGTAATTTATAATATGGAAAAGCACAAATATAATTTATCATCAAGCATGCAGTGTAAATTTTCGAAAAGGTGACCCAGTCCCAAAGAAGTACATTGGTTCCCAAGATACATTACCTAGCAAGTCTCTTGGATGACCTGCAGACAAAAAAAACATGACGCTTTTTTGGGCGTATGTAGTTGGTTTCAAGAAAATGATGAGACTGTTTCTGTCCAGCAGCTGGTGACTCAAATGAAAGACTTCCTGCCAGTTGATAATGAACCATATACTAATGTGAGGATGCTGCAGAAGCTAGAACAGTTTTCTGGTTACATTATCGTTTCCAAAGATGATGAAATAACGAATGTGATAACTTAAGGTCAAACAGTATCTAATATTGTTTTAGATTACCAGAAACTTAGTAAGAAGACCCTGAATTACAAAAATATCGCAATCGTCGTAATTATCCCAAAAAAGTGTCATGTTTTTTTTTGTCTGCAGGTCATCCAAGAGACTTGCTAGGTTACCTTTTCGAAAATTTACGCTGCATGCCTGGTGATAAATGGCTTGTGCTGCTGGTAAATCATTTACTGCTTGCAATCGTGATTGAACATTGGCTGACCATAAATCATTTCTGGAGTTACACGCCTTCATTACCGAATTTTGAAACATTTTTGTACGGACTTCACTAACGCTAGATTTGAAACGTTTCTCACTGTCAATAATAAAACGACCACAAAGCAAACAGTGTTCTTTAAATGTAAATTTAGATATGTCCGGTCTGGTGCTTGCTTCATCCTGAATATGCAACTTTGATTTCAGTTCACTCTTGATATTATTGGGATTTAGGTACAAACGGTGGCATTCGACATGGACACTCACGGGATGATCAGGCAATGGTTTAAATAACTCATGGATACTGTCTTTTCGATTTTTAATTGCACTGATGATACCTTTTATACCTTTGGTAGTCAATTTTACACACTTTGAACTTTCGTTTTCACTTTCAGAGCACAAGATACAGTTCATGTCTGGCATTTTGTATTTTTGAGAGACATCGCTGAAAGAAATCACCAAAAACTGATGATATTTGTGCTTTTCCATATTATAAATTACACTCATTCTGGGACTGAGTCGTCAACGTGACAAAATGTCCAGGGGATATATTGTTAAGTGCCCATAAAGTGAGTGTCGAAATGAATAGGGGTCAAAATGTACAGACGTTTAAATACGTAAGTGTAAATATAACCAAATGCCAAAATGTAAATGCGACAGAGTGTGTAAGTGTTAAAGCGTACAAGTTTCAAAATAAATAGGTGACAAAATGTGCAGACGTTTAAATACGTAAGTGTTAAAATAACCCAAGTGCCAAAATGAAAAAGTAACAGCATGTGTAAATGTTAAAACGTACAAGCCAACATACAATGATCAGGGGAATGCTCATATTTATGTTTGCTATTGTGTAGGTGTCATGATACTGTTTAAGTTTGAACCTTTTTAATTGTTTGTTTGTTTAAGAGGCTAGTTTTTGTTAAAACATTTGCTTTCGCTACTATTTTTTTTTAATATTATTTTTTATGTATAAAAGCCACCGGTTTCATAAAACTCCATGTAGTGCTATTCCTAAGTACCTAGTAAGTTGTACCATATCTCAGCACTCGACTTTATTCAACACCTACTACACGACAACATAATATACATTTTGGTACTTATTCAAATTCTTACTGAATAATTATGACGTTTGGACATTTTGACATTTTTACTTTTTGACCATGATACATTTAATGCTTTGGACATTTTTGTCATGTACACATTCTAACTAGCATACATTTTAGCAATTTGTCACCAAAACATTTACGTCTACGCATAATCGTTTTGTACATTTTACGTTACGTAAATACGTTTTGACACTCTTACTTAAGAACATTAAACAATTCGTCCACTGGACATTTTGTCACGTTGACGACTCAGTCCCGGAATGAGTTTATCATTGATAAAACTTTTTAAATTAATGTACAGCCTCTATTTTTTATATTATATTGATAAAAATAAAAATATTCATCAATTAAATATGCTTTTCTTTTATAAAACGAATTGTGATGTGTAAAACTATAATAGTTTAGTTGAGATTTCAATGTACAAAATAATTTTCTACATTGAAAAATCTTTCAGTTTTTCAGCCACCACTTTGTTATTTATTTTTGGTTTATAAAATCAATCTCATAACCTTTTTTAGTGTGTGATTTCCTGTAATTTGATACCACACACGATATTTAATATTTTTTAAATTTTTTGAAGTTATAAATTTTGGCGTTCAAAAAAATGCGTTTTGCTCAGTTATATTTTTCTATATTTTTAGTATGTCAAAAAGATACAAACAAGGAACTAAAAAAATCAAACTCTGTCTTTGTGGGAATTATTTTGACCTATCACCTACAAATTTTCATACAACTCCTCTACTATAAGTAACGGCCAAGTTTGAATACCTTTTAATTATGTGCAAACCTCTTTTGTTTATACTTATCGCAACTATAAACAACCGGTATCTGCCATTGACTCTGGACTGGAGTCACTTTTGACAACCATTGAAATTACATTGAATAACAAATTCATTCACTACAACAACATTCTTTAGCATTCCGACCTTTTTGTTTTTTAAGTCAGTTCAAAGTGCTTCCAAAGAAAAGAGAACATTTTTCTTCATGGAAAGCTGATCATTCAGATATAGAAGATAAAGGTACGACTGACTTTTGCAAGAAAATTAAATGTAAGATCCATTTGTCACGAAAAAAGTTGTCAATAAACTAAGCTGATATTTCATGAATCACTAGCACTGGTACATTTTTGCCCCCATCAATCCGGTGTATGGTCATGATGGATGTGACCAAAAGGTAGTTCAAAACCTAGTAAGTCTTATCATAAAGTTATTTTTTATTTTATACTTGTCCGATATTTATAATCGACACTTGCAATAGTTCACGGCTATTAACCTCAAATATCAGTTACACTAGATTAATTACATGTTTACTGGAAATTCTATTTTAATGCTACATTTTCAATTAACTTGATAAGGCAAGTAATGAGGTATCAGTAAATCTGGTAAATTCAAAAGTAGTACTATAAATTTTAACAAAATGGAGCCGGAGATGAGGGTTCAAGATATTATTATGGTGTTATGTTTTAAAGCAACCTCAAAAAAGGATTAGCATTTATCATTGGGACAAGTGTGCTACAGCTCATTCTCGCTATATCAGAAATGTAAAATACCAGAATTCCAATATACTGGAATCTCAAACTTTAAAATTCAAATAAGGGATTATTTAATAATTTTATGTTGATTCTTAATTCAACTATGAGGCAGTACCTACTCCAGGATTATTAAATTGTTAGGACATTACATTTCTTTTTGGTTCAATAAAGCAACATTGTTTGGATTAAAATATATATGAAAACCAACTCAATTAGTTTACATCATAATCTCATAATTCATAGTATCTAAGAGCCTTACCATGTTAGTAATGTCTAAAATTAAAAATATGGCGCACAGGCTGTCACGGATGAGCTGACGTATCAGTAATTAAGATGAAATTGCCTGATTACGAGTTTAGCTTCATCCAAGTCCTTATCAGCGCAATCTGACATGTCTAACAGATCTGTTTATATTTTAAGCTTGATCTGTTTGAACATTTCCTAAATGTACACTAAACATTCCTACACAATGGTACTATATTTAATATGCAGAACTGTCTTCAAATGATAACAGCTTTTAGTTCCAAGATGTGTTTAGAGCAAACAAGATTGTACCAGCCATAATGCACACAAAGATGCTATAAACAAATGCGAACCCGAGCACACACGTCGCATTGTTTATCGCCGCGCGTTGATTACATGATTGAACATTTAATTTGATAACTCACGACCGTCGCGACGACCTGTGTATCGTCAACAAAAGCTACGTTCACGGCGCTCCAGGTTCTCAACTGACTTCCGACGCACACTGAATCAGCGAAGCCGAATATCAAAACACTTTTTAAACCACTATACGAGCCGGCACTGCAGAAAATGTATCGTGAAAAAACACGAAAGCGGGTGTCACTTACTGAAAAACTAAGATCGTGAATCACGAGCCCCGGGGCACCTTGCATTCCCGCCGCGGTCCCCACGGCTTTATTTAAAGACGTTCTAAAACCTGCAGGCATATACCATTCTATTTAATGCAGTAAGAATGGCGTACAGCAAAATTAAATAGAGTAAAAATTTAAAATGACAGTACGTCAGATCACAAAGCAAAATTGCAATGCACAGTATGTCATTTTTACCTCTTGTTCAACATCGCCGAGTTCATTTAACTGTTTTATCGCTTCGGGACTGTTACTTTAGCTAAACTGATATTTGATTCTATAAATACTTACAAATAAAAATCTGGAATCACACCATTATAAAGATGCGCGATGTGAATACCTACTATCTATCTATACTAATGAAATCTTGCGATTCGATTTCGAAAATGTCATGATAATCGGTGTCGTATGAACCGATTGTGATTCGATTATCGAACATAAAATAAGCTGAATCGATTTAAAGACTACATTCTATGCGAAATGAAGATGATGTTCGGTTTCAATGGAAAGGCCGGCAGTAAAGACCTTCCTTTGGTAAGGATATAACAATTACCTTAAACCCATGCAAAAAAAAATGGTTTAAATAAATCCCAAATTGGGATTCCGTTGTACTTACTTGTCACTGTCACTACTGTCAGATAAATGTATTTCATACTGGCTGTTGCCCGCGACCTTGTCCTCATATAAGTCATTTGTCACTATTCCCTCGGGCACTGTCATATTTTCCGTGTAAAAAGTATCTTATGTTCTTCCCCAGGGGACTCAAGCTTACCAAATCTCATGTCAATCGGATAAACATCGATTTTCATTACTAGTTAATTATTCTAGTGTACTAAAATAATGCCTATCCTACTCATATCTTTTATAGAAACGGTTAATGTTAGGTATCGAAAAATCGATTAATAATCGATTGTACGTCAAACGAGTATGTAAAAATGTTACCGTTTGTTAAGTAGAAGACAGTTTAGATTCTGACGAGTTGAGATCACTTTTTATGATGTCGGTTGTGGAAATAATTGCAACGTTTAATTTTGACCATACGGAAACTTCTGGTAAAATTTAGTATTGATTTACAAATTTAACTCAGGGAAGATTGATGATTCTCAGTTTGAGTTTTGTCATGAGTTTTGTATTACGGACATGGCAATACCAATACCACAATTTTTGACAATAAAAATACTGTTTACGCAAAAGTGTAAACCAAAAACTTTACTACAAAAGATAGCGATTTATACTTTTAAATATTCTACTAGATAGCTTGAAACAGTTTTTAGTGTTTGGAAATGAGAACCTTTTAATACCATGGGTGTATTCAAATTTATGTGAGTATGAATATGAAAAAAAGTAGTAAGAATTACAAGAACACTTGACAAATGAGATTTCGTGAAAAGGAACGAATAAGCCGATTGCGTTCGAAAACTATATTTCTACCCTTGTGACATTTCTACCCAAAAAAGTGCAAACAGATAGTCCTAAATTTATTTAGTGGATTTTTGGTGCAGTTTTTCCTCAAATAAGTAGTTTTATAATATTAATTATTTAAACATTTTAACAATAATAAGCCAAGGGACAATTTATTACTATACTAAAAAAGGGGACGATGGGTTTTTGAACATACAATTATGATGTGATGTCGATTGTGTACATGGCATATTTTCAATTTCTGTAATTTTTAATTAAAACATGAAGTGATAATTAGATTATAATAACCAATTTGAGAATGGCATTCGTTAGTGCAGTTACCGGCGATGATTTCACCAAAAAGTTCATGGAAGTCCTGCAAAGTGACTTCAAAACACTCAGTTTCGAAACGAAGAAAAAATATCCCCAGATAAGAGAGGTATTAAGCTTATTACTCCCTTAATTACGGTTCAAAATGTTACTTAGATGGCCTTTCTTACATCTATATATTTTACTATCCGAGTTTAAACATACTACGCCTAATATTTCACACTATTTCCGCCTATGCATTTACACGTCTTATTATCTCTTATTAACACTCTTACTGTGTATATAGTAATAACCAAGAGTCTGAAGAAATAAAATATATCTTTGAATGTAATAAACATAAGGTTACGTGTGGTTTATGTGTATGATATTTAAGCATATTGCATATTATGTCTATGCTAACAATGCAACAACCACTTATCAGTCAAATAAACATCCCTGCAAAATAAATTTACTTCTTAAAAAAGGTTATTATTCTTAACAAATCTCTTATCCAGCGGTGTTTCCATCATTGTGATCTGGTGGTAAGAAATGTACATCATTAGCACAGAGGCATTTCATCTTAGTCGCATCGCAAAAGAGATTGAAAGTCTATGGCCCTTCGGATGGCCCATGTACTCATTTTCAAAATATCCTAAAAGTCACACTTTTTTCAGGCATGTGACGAGGCCATAGAAAAGCTGTCCCTTGCAGCCAACAACCCCCAAGCCTCTCTGTTTGGGGTGGTCAACCAAATACTGTACCCGCTGGTCCAAGGCTGCGAATCCAAAGACCTGAAGATCATCAAGGTTTGTATGTTAATTAACCCTTAACTGGATGACCTGTATACCTTACAGATGTATACTGCCGTTCTACTTAAGAAGGTGTAACTGCAACGTTGTAGTCAAACCATTTTATACTCTATTGGTAACCACATTAAAATTAAAATGCTTTTACTATTACCATGCAATTAGCTGCCTTCTTCGCTAGGACGGTGGTATTTCCAACAGGGATGTTGAAAAAAATGCAAAATGATTTAAGTATGAGGCCTCAAAGTTTGAAGATGACTGTTTTTTTTTTTACTAAAGCAATGGTATTTTCATAATCCTTGCCCTCAAATAGCTAAATCAGGGTTCAGAGTTTTCATAGCATGGTAAGACAAGAGAGCTGTGCAGTGTACATTAACATTAAAATTCAACTCTTACTCATACTCATACTCATTCATTTATTTAATTGCAATATTTAATTTTATTATAAATATGGATTATGACTTTCACTTTTGATTTTCATAACATTGTGAGATTAATATTAAATAATATGTACATGAAAATCATTTTGTTTAAAATTGTAATCTTTCATTACTTAGCTTAGCAGCTTTACCCAGGGGATCAGGGCGAAAATAAAAGTGTTTTGGAATAAAATAAACAAATGAGTATGAGTATGAGTAAGAGATCAATTTTAATGTTGATGTCAACTCCACAGCTCTGTTTCGTCTTACCGTGCTACAAAAACTCCGAACCCTGCTTATTATAGTGATTAGCCATAATTATAAATAGTGCTTTAACCATGCTCTAAACAATGTATTCTTTATCCACTTCCAGTTCTGCCTCGGCACAATCCAGCGGCTGATAGCTCAGCAAGGCATTGATGCGAAGGGTGCCCGCCATGTTGTGGATTGCCTGTACACCCTCGGCCAAGCGGGGCTGCTGGAACTAAAGCTGCTGCAAACGGCTGCGCTGCTCATGACCACCTCTGACTTGGTGCATGGAGATACATTAGCTAGGGTAAGGATTGTATTTGATAAAGACAGATTATTATAGGTTTTTTTTTTACGATGAAATATCAATATGTAAGGTAAAAATGGTAGGTAATTTAAATAAGGAAAAAATATTCAGCATGTGATCTAAATAAAAAATACATTTGTATTTAAAATTCTTCCTGTGACAAAAATTTACATCACCCTTGTAGTTCATACTTCATTGAAATTGTCATGTCAATGAGAGCTAATTAATTTGCTGGATCATTATCTTCAAATGTTTATGATTGCACATTAAACGTTCAATTGCTTTTATGATTACTAATGGGCGGATGACAGATTCAATATGGTGACTAAAGCACAAGATGGATAAGACTTTTATTAAATTACGAGTAATAGTTATGTGTGAAAATATATGCAGTTTTTGTTATAAATCAGTACATATTTTGTGTAATATTAAGAAAGTACTGAATTATCACTTTACGAATGTGCCCCTCTTACGTCTGTAGATGTGGAGAGGTCATTTTTAGTACCTTGTTTATTTAATTTCATGTTTAAACTGCCAAGTGACAAGGTAACAGTGTAAACATATTACGAACTCGACTGTACCTAAATATATTTTTTCTACTCGCGTACTATAAACCGCTAATATTGATATCGTTAATGGTGTCAGAATACCACCTATAGCGTAACCGAAGAGTAAAAACAATTCTATAATTAGCGTTGCCATGGTAATAACAGTGCTATAATTTATTATAGCATTGTTATTACCATGGTAACGGTCATTCCGGATATCAGTCTTGGCGTTTAGTTAACACTTGACATCCTAATAATTTGTATATAAACCATTAAAAACATTTTAACACCAATTAAAATTACGTATATTAAAAATAAAATTAATTTTGAGACTAAATATGTGGTTAAAATAACATTTTTGTTCAATTACTAAAAATAGATGGTTAATATCCATCGATTTGTTATTTGGTTACCATGGTTACGTTCAATATGGATATCAACAAAATGGCGTATCGTTTGGTATTCCAACTTGTTTATGATAAATTGATAGAACTGTTTTTAGTAACTATTAAAATACGCGTGAAATTTGTTAACATTTATCAATAAAATTCACAACTATTAATGCGCATCGGAATAGTGAAAATTTCTTTGATGATAAGTAATTTGTTAGCAGAAAAATCGAGTAAAGTATACGAGAAAATTTAGCGATTGTTTATTTTTATCATTATCATTTTAAGCTTGTAGAAAAAGTTATGTATGCAACGGTTCACAATTAGCTCTTAAGGTACTCGTGCCTGTATTTAGAGCGCTCGCAAGCTCGCGCTCTAACCTCGGCTCTCGTACCTTAAGAGGCTTCATTATGAACCAGTTACATAAATAACTATTATTCTTATTTTATTGTAATTGCCAGACGATGGTGATGTGTATGCGCATGGTGGTCCCGAGCGAGACGCGTGACGTCAGCACCGGGCACGCCGCCGCCGCCACCGTGAGGCAGCTGGTGGCGCTGGTGTTCGAGCGGGCGCTGGCTGAGGCTAATGGTGAGGGTCCTGGATCCCTTGTGACATAAACAGGAAGCATGCAAAAAAGGCGCTTACACTAATTCGTCCAGTTGCGGAAAATTTGCATTTTTTTTATTTTTTTGCCTTTGCATACCCGCCCCGACGGGGGCCAGGACGGGTTATGTCCGACTTGCACGGACTAAAACCCCCGGGGTGTTGCGCCAATCGCTTTAGGAGGGGCTACGGGACCGCTATAGCGCCAAAACGTAGCCCCCCAATAGCGGATGCCCTTTGAGCTCGCCTTCCGGCGGGAGCCTTTACAAGGCTCCTCGCCTACTCCGCGGAGGGCACCCTGGAACACAGCAGGGGCCTTCCAGCTCAGGACCTTTTACTGCCGGTGATAGACCCCCCAATCTATCACCCACAGGCCCCCGTTACGGTGGCATGCAGTTGACGTAAGCCAACCGCCGCCTACCACGGAAAATTTGCCTGCTCTAACCTATACAACGTATCCACAGAGGGTAGGAGATAGCTTACTAAAGCTGTCATCTTAATCATAAACCGGGTAGACACTACTGTAACCGTAGCAGTAACAGTAACGAGCTCTAGTGGAGAACAACAGACTTATTGCCTAAAGCACTCGCAATCGCAATTGTTCTCATTTTGACATTCCGAAGGCGAGTCTGCATACAAAATGGAAACAATTGTTCCACTTTGAAGTCGATTGCGATTGCGAATGCTTATACCAGCGGGCTAGCGAGCCGCGTACACATCACGATTTTAAGTACAACAGTGACAGTTACCGCTCACTAGTGAGTACCTGGCTATAGAAGTTGTATGACTGAGATAACATCTAACCAGAGTTAAATACATATGTACATAAAATCACGCCTCTTTCCCGTAAGCGTGGGCCACGACAAACTTCCCTTGCTTCCTCCACACACATAAGTCGCTTAATACACGTGCGTCGGTTTAGAGTCTCCTGACCTGGCCCTTTATTAATACGTCCCCGATCTGATCGTGGAACGTTTGCCTTGGCCGCCCTCTTCCAACATTCCCATTTACTCTTGCCTTATATGTCTGTTTCGTCAATCTTACTTCATAATAATAATTGTGCCTTAATAAATATAAAATACTAGAGGACCCCCGCGACTTTGTCCGCGTAGAACTTTTTTTTTGATTCCATGCTGAAGGCATACTAGGACACAGTCCACCTGATGGCTCGGCGTCCATTTAACAATAACTATGTATTTTTGTAGGTACACTAAAAGTGAATCCAGCTGACGTGAGACCTCAGACGAACAGCAAGGCGCCTAAGGACATGAAGCCATGCGCTGTAGATGCTTACCTCATTTTACAAGTAAGTTTATTTACCTTTACTTCGACTACTGAAGTAATTATAAGTAAAATAGCGGCCCGTCCCGACTTCTGGTTTGGATTTCTTCGTAATTTAGTGTCGCTGTTGGATTTAACGCGCGATCTGTTAAGAAATATTTTTGGGCAAAATACTTGAGCGTATTTGTTTTTATTTCAGGATATAATCCAGCTAGTTAATGGCGACGCAGCGCACTGGCTGGTCGGTATATCGGATGTGCCAAAGACGTTCGGATTGGAGCTATTAGACACCGTTTTGACTGACTTTTCGCCAGTATTTTTTATGGTAAGAAATGTAACGAGTTAAGGGTACCGCTGACTTACAGTTAACCTAGGATCTGAATGTCCGAAATCTCTGAAGCTTTAAGGTGTCATACCGCAGCCGACCGCAGGCGTCACTACTGGTTGCTATGTATTTCTATTAACCCTTTATAAGGCAGAGGCGATTTAGCGACCACATATACTTATTTATAATTTCAACCTTACGTACTAATCTGATACATATTCTGTTGTTTTTGCACGAAAAATGACTTGCTTTTAAACGATTCCCTAGGAAGTGTCAATCATGAAACTGTATTTGAATTTTACGTAGCATAACTGTATAACTGGGGCCTTATAAAGGGTTAATTACCTTCCGTAACGAGCATCACGACGGCTGCCGCTCGACCGCACACCCAGTAGTGACGCCGACCGCAAACGGCAGCAGCAGACGGCAACGGCAGGCGTCATTGCTGGTCTCTATGTAATTTCTATGAAATAATTTCCGTAGCCGACCGTAGAAGACATCGGCAGGCATAGCTAACACGACCTCAGACAGTAGTGACGCCGACGTCCGACGTCTGCTGCTAAAGTCTACTGCGTGCGCGGAATCAGCAGACGGCAACGGCAGAAGACAGCAGCAGGTGTCGGACACCTGCCGCAGCAGGCTGCGGAATGACACCTTTAGATAAATTGATAGTCTATGGTACCCTTTAGACTTTTGTACTTTTGAAATATGTACTAACTTAGGTTTTCGTTTTTACAGATAGAAGAATTCAGGTTCTTACTAAAAGAACACGTGTGTGCCTTGATTATAAGGCTTTTCTCGCCTAACGTGAAATACAGGTTAGTGCTACTACCATTTCACATTGTACCGGTACCTAACATATCACTACCGATACGCTGTCACAAGTACCGGTAATAAGAACTGTTATGTCTTTTATGCCGGGACGATGTCTGATGTACCAGTTTCATTAAGTGTGATAGCCTCGTTTTTACTAGCTTTTATACAACTTGCACTTTTCGTATGTATGTTAGTAAGTTGTCCGTCAAATGCTAAATGCTAGTAATTTTTTAACCAGTTCCCGATAATGGAATGGGCTGAAATTTAGAACACGTATGTAAACCCGATGACAATGCAGTATTATTGTATCTAAGAACTGATCTGATGATGGAGTCGGAAGCCTCCTTTCTTTTCTCGGCCGAGTGAAGCGAGGTTTTACAGTCTTAGAGTCAACTGATCTGGCATTCGTTTGTTTGTATGTTTCTTCGACGATAACTTGAATGTTGTCGAACCGATGTTTATGATATTTGGTAGAAGCGTAGGTAGTTAAGGCAAATACAATTTTAACGTACGATCATGAGCAGAATCGTTTAAAAGGTTACGGAGTTAGGGGGGAAATTGTGAGGTCTCTGTTCAGGGTATGGTTCTAGTTAATTTATTTTATTTCCAGGGCTCAGTTCACGGCCCTACACATCCCGGGGGCCCCGGCGGGCGCGCAGGCGAGCCCGGGCGGGCCGGAGCGGCCGCACTACCCCGTCACCATGCGGCTGCTGCGCCTGGTCTCCGTGCTGGTGCACCAGTACCACGCCCTGCTGGTGAGTGGACGCTACCTCATAGGCTCTGTCTAATGATGGTCAGGGCCCCGGTCACGACCCGGGGAGACATTCAAGCCCGAAGGGTCACCATTCAATTTTTCATCGAACATGCCCGTGTCACCATCTCTACAAAGTTACACTAACCTATGTAGTGCTCGCAATACTTGCTAAATACTATAAAGCGTGCATTATACTGGCAATAAAAGTTGCAGAAGTTGATTGCTGTGTTAAGCGAGGTTTCTGCCTGCTCGTTTGTGATCTATTTTTTTCAGTAACCATGAAACAAATTTGTGATTATGATACCTTGTTTGAGAGCTAGAAATACGTCGATGCTTTTGAACAATGCCTGCCAGATGTACTAGGTTTTTTTTGTTGTTTTTGAACCATTTCTTCGGAACGAATTGTAAAAAAATACTTAAAATGATAACGTTTCTGACTCTTATTCTTAAACGTGTACAGGTAATTGCAGTTTTATTGCTGATGATAATAAATAACTGCTTTGTTGTGTAATAAAAACAAAAGAAAAAATATTTAAGTAATAACTTTTTTAATACATTTTTGAAGTAGCTTATCTGACTTTTTTCGAAAAAAAATATATATAAGAAAATGATTTCAAAAATGATTCACTTTTGCATAATGCATTATGCGATCAAGATGATTGCAAATAACCTCCACTATAACCCCTTAAAGGGAATGGATACAATAACCAATAACTACTAGAGACTGAACAGACGAAAGTGTTTGTATGGCGTTTGATCATCCCACTAATTTATTTTATGCAAGGTTGATAATTATGTTAAGTGTAATACCGGTACTTTTAAAAGGTCAGTAGCGGCTTCTCAAAACCGGTACATTTAACCCCTAATTAAAATTTGCCCCGTTTATATCGCCTTTTTAATTTGAGATTTTGTTACAGGTGACAGAGTGCGAGATATTCATGTCGTTGACCATCAAGTTCTTGGATCCCGACAAGCCGCTGTGGCAGCGGGCGCTGGCTTTGGAGGTGCTGCACAAGATGACCATACAACCGAGTACGTGGAATTTGTACATAACAATTTTGGTTAAAACCCTAAATTATTTCACCTTTTTTGTTAATCTGCCGACGACCAGAGGCCCGTTTCACGAAGCAACAAGTTACAAATTACAAGCGGAAGTCTCTTTCTAACTCCTTTTGCTAGAAAGAGACTTCCGCTTGTAATTTGTAACTTGTAGCTTCGTGAAACGGGCCACAGCAGTGTACGCATTGTTGTGTTCCAGAGGGGGAATAACATATAGGGATTCCACCTTAGTCCAAGGCTGGCAACGAATTGAAATGCCCAATGGGGTTTAAAGGGATCTATGACCCATAAACATTTGCATTCTTAAAACTGCAATCTCAAGACTTCAATCCTAAGACTAAAAATGCCATGCCAACCTTGAGGAAGTTGGAATGCCTCTTTGCTATTAATTTCACCGGTCTTATCCCAACCATCACAGCACCCTAACGCAACTATAAAGGCGCCGGTAGACTTGAGCATTTACTCGAGCATTCTAGCGAATGTGCTTAATTTTTTTAATGTCCTAAAGCCCGCCATACAACGATAATTACAAATGGTCTAATTTAATTCTCAGTTTACAAACAAGGGAAATTCCACTTTATCTCCTTTGAAACGGATCTCTATTGCAATGTCCGTATTAAATACTTTTTTGCCAAAGGGACCTTACCTGGTTTAAGACATAACCGCTCGGCACCGGATCGGTTAAAAGTGAGACTTTGAAAAATGACCTTTGATTTGTGTTAGTAAGATACAGTCACGAGATTTAATTTGGTACCCACCTTAGGTCCAAAGTCAATCTGACATTCTGCAACAATAAAGTTGAGTTTCCTAAAAGTTACAAATGACTTGACATCTCTAATGACATTAACGACTTCAAGCATATTTTTCTTGAAATGGGTCCCAAATTAACGCTCGTGACCATACAATTTTTAGTGTACGACGTGAGGTCCGCGCCCACCTATGGTTTTCGCTTTAACTTTAAGACAATCTCATTCAAGGTCAGTTTATCGGGTGCGCCAAAGTTCATATAAAATTGCAACTCCGATTATTGGAACTCCGAAAATTTTTCTCATATCATTTTACATCATAATGATCACTCTTCATACTCTCCAATATTTTTTTTAATACTAATGATCGGAACTCATACTCATCTGAACTTATAACGCCAATATTCATGGAACCGTACAGTTTTCGGAATTTCTTAAATATCTTACGTGTAGATAAAATTAGGTTAGGTTAAGTTAGATTTGTAAAAATCCTCAAAAAGTAACAGGTTTCTTAAAAAAATGCATTATGAGTTGCGATAATTATGACTTAAAAAAGTATGAACAAAATTTTTCGAAGAAATTATGAGTATAGACACAAACCGTTATTTGCATAAAAAATCTAAAGACCAATTTTATATGAGCCAATATGGAACCCAGTTTATCATTGCGGGTGTTTTTTCAACCGTGTGTTTTGTCGTCAGAGCTGCTGGTGTCGTTCTGCTCGTGCTACGACCTCCGGCCGCACGCGACCAACATATTCCAGGACATCGTGAACGCGCTGGGGGCCTACGTGCAGAGTCTCTTCGTGGCGTCGCAGGTCAACACGCCCTCTGGTGAGTGCATAGGGCATAAGGTGTAATGCATAATTCTGAATTCGTTATTATCCCGAATTTTCATTATTCCGAATGAAATTGTGATGGAAGATTTTATTTTTCGATATCGCTTATGAAACCAACCTACCATATCTACGTATAGGAATTGAACGGGTGCCTTTTATTTTATCGAAACACCTTTCAACGAACGTAACATTACGCAGAATTTTCATTTCATCGAAAGGCATTTCTCGCCGTATGAGTTAGGTAACTTGTTTTGGTTGTCACAAGTCTAACCTAACCTAACCTACGTAATAATTTGTTAAAATATCCTGAAAACATCATGGTTTTAGCAGAAAGCAGCGTTCGAAGAAATTAAATTCGATGAAATTATACATTCGATGAAGTGAAATTCGTTAAAATGATGGGTTACCCAATTGAACTATGCATTGAATCTGAAATAGCTCCAGCATAACATCATCATCATCATCATGGTGGCCTCTTGGCGATCCTATCTTGGATGTAGGCATCTTCCCTCTTCTTCCACTCTTGGCGATCTTGTGTCCCAACACAACACAGCTTAACATAAATTTTGGGAAAAATGAAAATTTGTACAATGGAGTACTCGGAAAACATTATTCGGAATTTTAAGGGGTTTCCATCATTATTCAAAAGTAATTTATTAGTAAAACCAATTCACACGTTAAAAGAGAGAGACATGGATAATTCCAATAAGTTAACATTCGAAAATTGCGCAAATCTGATCAGAGTTTTAATTGTAACCAATGTTAACATATTAAAGTGTCAAGTAAAAACAGTATAATTAAAACCGGTCAAGTGCGAGTCGGACTCGCGCATCGAGGTTTCCTTACCGCCGCACAGTACGTATGGTAGGTATTATTATTTCTAAAATAGTTATTAGAGACGTAACAATAAATTTAAAATAAGGTTGCAATAAAATTAGAAGGCATTTGTTAAAACGAGGATTTTATTAAAAAATATTAGTTTAAATACTAATTAATTAACAGTAAACAATCCTTTTTAATACTAATGCCATGTTTGTTCCCGAGTCATGGATGGACTTAAGTATCCTATAAAAATAGATGGTCCCCAGTTTATCTATTCATTTGACTCAAAGGTTCCTGCCCCAGCCGTTGTAGGGCTCCGCGGGCTCGGTGCCCAGGTCCCCGTAGAAGTCCCTCGGAGCGCCCATCATCGGCAGCTCCGGTTGTTCCTCGTGGTCCGTGTAGTCGTCCAGCTCTTCCTCCTTCTTGACGTCCATCTCATTGCGGCGTAGGGTATCTGAAAATGTTATAGGGTTAGGACTTTTGGTGGCATATCGTGCTAGAATCCATGGAGTCGCTATTTCCTAATTATTATAAACATACCACTTTGATTTTGTCCTTCAGTATTGTATATGTGACTTCTACGCGGATGAAGTCGCGGGTAACAGCTACAGTTAAAATCAATCATAACAACAAGTTACTAGCATAGAGGCATTCAATCTTAGTCCTCAGGGTTGGCAACGCATTAAGGATTGCAGTGTTGAGATTGTAGTCTTGAGAATTGAACTGTCTGTTGGTGTCTGATCCGGGTACCTATTATTTTATCGAAACACCTTTCACGAATATTAATACGCAGGATTTTCATTTCATCGAAAGGCATTTCTCGCCGCATGAGTCATTTTTTTGTATTCACCAGTCTAACATAACCTAACCTATGTAAACAATGTTTACGATATCCTGAAAATATAGTTTCAGTGGGAAATGGAAAAGAAAAAGAAAAAATAAAACATTTATTCGTGACAAACAGACAGACAAAATACTGACATAGACCAAATACCTGTTGTCATGAAATGCTGGCGTTAAAGCCAGCGCTGGTCTTCCGTTGGAACCATCCAGAGAAACCACGGAAGATTACACACACACTAAACTAACGGAAACAAAACAAAAAGAAAGAAAAAAACCGCAATAAAGGTGAACGTTTAACAAAATTTATAATATTCGGTGTTATGCAATCGATGAAATTAATGAAATCACTTACCATCAGGAGGCTTATACCTTGTTCGGATATGTATTTAAAGGTAAACAAACCAAACCACGTGGCTCTGTTCAACAGCCAATCAAAAACTGTTTGGTCGAGCTTTGACGTATCAGTGTTCTGCTCCTATTGGCTGACCAACTATGTCACGTTGTTTGTTTACATTTAGTTAAATACCTATCCGAACAAGGTATAAGTGCTCGTGTGCCTTCTCTGTGCATATATTTTTTTAACTATGGAAGTTTTAAGTTTCCTCACCATAACCGCCGCGCAAGGACTTGACGCTTTGCGTGATGTTTTGCGGCTGTTGCAGCATGATGTACAGGTCCTGCAGCCGCTGGCAGTGCCGCATGCACCTCTTGCGCGTGGGGAACCGGTTCGATACCGTCGCCTTCTTGCAGCCCAGCCGTTGCCTGTCGAAAGAAATTGTTTGTGCTATCAAGTCAAGAGGCTATATGCTGCCCACACAAGGATCAATAGGGATGGCTTCATGTGCTTCCGCGCAAAGAACGTGAGATGGAGATAGTTTGCGCGCGCCTTGATGGCGGCTTCGAATTCAAATAATTGACGTTCAAAAGAAAAGGAAAGCAGAAGATTGAAAAACAATGGTTTACCAGGATTAAGAAGTTATAAATACTCAACTATTGGATCAAAAATCATCGGTAAAGATATTTCGAAAATTCAAACGAAAACATATCGATGGTTTTGTTTCTAATCGTGTTTTGGCGTTTAACAGTCTCAAAGAAATATTATCAAGTTTATTACATTCAAAGAACAAACACATAATTATGGTGATGGAACCAATAATAGACAAGGCACCAATAATTGACACTTGATGCTTATTTTACAGAAGATACGGGTTATTAATTAGTTTTGCAAGAATCAATTTAGGACCGTTTGAAATTTGAATTAAGAGTGAAGTGTCCATTACTGGTGCCTGTCAGCTGAAAGTGTCCATCTTGGGTGCCGTCTCCCTAGGCGTTATGATTTACTTTTTTCACAAGGACACGGCGCCACTGCAACCGTAACAAGACTTACATTGTGTCGGAGTACTATATCGTACTAAGCTATCTACTAGGCTACCTACTCACGTGCAGTTCTGTAGATGCGGCACGTAGCTCCACACCGGCGCGATGGGCCCCCCACACGTGCCCACCGAGTAGCGCCGCGTGCAGCGGATCCGGTCCAAGTAGTCTTTCTGGTGCGCTGAGGGTTATATTATAGGCTGTAGAAGGCAGACGAGCACACAGGCCTGTAGCAAGTGGGCTCTGGAGCCCAGATTCAGAGCCTGATTTCCAATGTTAAGATTGGAACCTTAAGACGGCAAATAAGTTGCCAACCTTAAGGAAGTAGCCGTGCATGATGACTATATTCAAGAATAACTAATACGTCTCTCGCTATTCTCGGGCGTCAAAATATCTCGTCTAATCTACTATTATGATTGATTATTGTGTAAATTATTATTTAATGAAACAAGACATTAATTATTTACGTTAAATTGTACCTATTAGGTACCCAATGAAGCATTGTTGTTTGAAATTAAATAAAGCTTATTGTTATGTTATTATTCCAGACATTTATTTATTTCGCAGTTTTTACAATATTCAATTACAAAAGTAAAATAAAATAATAATAAAGATAATGCAAAAAAAATACACAATATAAACATTATAAAAAACGTAATCTACGGGTACCGCCGGCAGCAGAGCAGGACTAAAGCTACCGGTG
The DNA here is from genome assembly GCA_948252455.1 of Acleris cristana. NCBI lineage: Eukaryota > Metazoa > Arthropoda > Insecta > Lepidoptera > Tortricidae > Acleris > Acleris cristana. The sequence continues at coordinate 2,433,433 of OX411796.1, read as the reverse complement.
GTTAGGACTATAGAAACAGGAACCTCCTTACAATCCGTGCCGTGTCAGAGAGTACTGCTTTCTGTATCTGGCCCTTGATGCAGCCGCCTAGCAAGAGTCTCTTGAGGTGTTGGTCGAGACTCTTCGCTATGAGACCGTTCACCGAAAAAACTATCGGGGCAGAGTCAACATCTCACATGGCGGTCAACTCTTGTGCTAAGTCAAAGTTTCTGAGCTTGTCATTCTCAGCCTTTACGAGGTTTTCGTCATGCAGGATGGTGACATCGACGAGCACTGACCGGGGTTGAGATCGATCTGTCAACACGATATCAGGCTTATTGGCGACAATATCAAGTCCTGTCCGTGATGACAGATCGACCCCAATAGAGCGTAGCACGACCATTTTCGAGAACTGTTTCCGGTGGTGTGTACTTATAGTACAAGAGCAAGTTGCTGATGGATGATCCTGGCTACGAGGTTATGTCTGTATATATCTATATATCTTATAACTATTATGAATATTATGATGTTTATAATAAGTGATACTAACTGTCCTTTGCGCAGGTTATCGATAAATTACACCAACTCAGGAAAACCGCAACTAGCAACACGAATTTCATTGTTATTTTTAATATTGTAACTTTTGACAACTCATGACCTATGAGATTTACCGACATTTCTTATGCTGGGAATTAATTAAAGAATGCTTATACAGGCTGAATATAAAATATTGTAGCGTGGGTACTGGGTATTGGAAGAACAGTTTTAGTTAATCTTCTCTTTATATAAAAAAGAAGAAAATGACTGACATATCAACGCACAGCCCAAACCTCTGGGTATATAGATCCCAATTTTGGGATGTAGGTACCTTATGAGGTCTAAGGGTGCACTAAGAAAGGATTTTCCGAAAGTCTACCTCCAACGGGAAGAAACAGGGGGAGTAGCAAATGTTTTTCCTTGAGTTTTTGAAATTTTAGTATTTTTCCGTTTTTTTAAACTAAAAATAACAAATGAATAATGACAATTTATTCATAGTCAATCACTGTCACTCTCGCCACGTATTTAAATTGCTTCTGCCTTCATATCGTAGATGTCGCCCTTTTGTAGGTGTAAATAAGATCGAATATAGATTAAAATAACAGCAGAAAATTTCTTTGCTTTTTTTTTCTTTAAAAATCCAAAAAAACGAGTTTTGAAACGAGAGAAAGTTTGGAATAAAACGGGATATTTTCCGAACTTTTTCAACGCTAAGGGGAAGTAGCAGTAAACTAATTCTACTCGTACAAAGGTTGCGGGCCTCTTCTAGTTAAATACTATAATCGTTGTGCACTTCGAGTAGAAAGTAAAAACACAGTAACACATAACGAAAACAAGGTAAAAACTATTTAAAACGAGCGGAGCGCGGGAAAATCGGATAAATATTGTTACAATCACCGCCAGGTAAGGGCCCTTACAGCTAAAACTTAACGTTGTAAAAATCTCAAAAGTATCTTAAATGAAAACTATCACGACTAACACCCGTATTCACAAACAATACTTAAGGGATCCTTCACTGAGTAAACGCACTGCGTTCAATACAGCTTTGTGATTGGTCCTTTTTCACCGACCTTTTGTTTATGAGACGATTTAAACAACCCTGTGCGTTCGTGAGCACTGTGAGACCTCATAGTGACGTTTGTGAATACGGATGTAAGTAAACTTGATTGGTTCTTGATACAGGCGACTAAAGGGTTAAATAAGACGGCACCAAATAACTTTAAATAGAAAATTAGTTCGTACTTGTTGTTTTTTGATATAGTTTTATATATTAGTAATCATACCAGTAAATAATAGTACATTACTGAAGAGGCCGTGAAGTCAGGGATTTAAGGACGATTTTGGGGTAGACAAACCAATTTTCAATCCCTGTTCCGGCCGAGGATTGTATAGTACTTTTCTCAAGCAATGTGATGAAATGATAAAAGTACATTACTGCAATCTTACGAGGGCAGTCTCGAGACTGTAATCTTACGACTGCAATATTATGATGGCAATCTCAAGACTACAATCTTACAATGGCAATCTCAAGACTGCAATCTTACGATGGCAATCTCAAGACTGTGCAATCTTATGATGGCAATCTTAATATTGCAATATTACGATAGCAATCTCAAGACTGCAATCTTACGATGGCAATCTCAAGACCGCAATCTCACGATGGCAATCTCAAGACTGCAATCTTACGATGGCAATCTCAAGACAACAGTCTTACGATGGTAATCTCAAGACAACAATCTTACGATAGCAATCTCAGGACTGCAATCTTACGACGGCGACCTCAAAACTGCACATAAATATTAGTATCACAGATTTTGTTTTTTTTTATGTCGCAAAATATGGTTACAGAATCCAGTGGTGGTTGGCCGAAAGTAATTTTTCCTTTGTTAGTTTAATGTTAGTAAGCAAATTTAAAAAGTTAGAGCAGCGGCCAGTAATATTTTTTCTTAGGGATTTCATACATTACTTCTTGGCCTAGGCCAAGAAGTAATGTAGGGAGCCACAAACAAGAAACTTCATGTCTTCATTTCGTGCCATTAACGCATACATTTCCGAGCATGTTTGAGAAAAAATCATATACTTTGTTGCAGGCGCGTCCGGGATCCCGCAGCAGTACGGGTTCTACTGGAAGGGCGTGTGGCTCCCGCTCTGCGTCACTTTCGAGCCGGGCACCGCCAAGTCTGTATAGTAAGTGTTACCAAGGCACATACTTTTTGCTTAAAAAAGGTGAGAAGGTTTAATAGACAACATTTTCTTTAGTTTGTTTATAGCATTAAGAAGGTTGGACTAGCAAACAGGCCACCAGATACTTCTTTTGTTTATACCGGTACTTTGGGTTACTCGTAACCGGTACATTCTTCATCATACCGGTACATAGTTTGCCTTCGATGTTTTTGATCCTTTAGTTCATTGATATGATTATAGACTGTTATGGAATATTATACTTGTATTTTTTTTTTATAGAAACCTGGTCTAGGCTCGAATAAAAACAGTTTTTTTACATTTGTTCTGTAAATTTTCCAACAGTTTAGAAATGCTGGACCGCAATGAAGCCCCAACGATACAGGACGGCTACGGCATCTCCGTCGCATACGCATGTCTAATGGAGATCATTCGGTCTATCGCCATCACCGTCGAGGGCAGGGAGTATTTCCGGTGAGTGATGGGGACAGATGCACGCAACGAAAGCAGAAATTAAATGTAGTGAGAATTTTCATTTTTGATGTTTGAAAAATAATGAAAGGCATTCAGAAAAAGTAGGAAGTTTTTAATGTAGAATGTGTGGTTACATTTAACTTGATTTTCTATCTTTTTACCCCATACTTGAAATCTCGATAACCATAGTTTTCCTTTTAGGTTACAAGAAATGTACGCAGATACGCAAAATGAAAGCGAAGATAAAGAAATAAATTCTAATAAAAACGGCAATCACGAAAAAGGTAAGTAAAACACTCTTACTCTCACTTTTATAAATGAACGAGTAGGTGTAAAGTAGTTTTTAGAATAAAGGCAATCCCTATACTTAGAAGACACTTTTTTTTAACCTTTTTTTGTTGTATCGTAAAAACGGTAAAACATACAAGCGTCAAATTTGGTATGCGTAACCCTAAAGAAAAACAACAAATAAGTAATAAAAACCGATCAAGTGTACGTTGGGTTCGCGCATATTTTTTATTTATTTAATTCGAAATATAATACCCACTGTGTGATGGTACGGTACCCTCGGTGTGCGAGTTCGACTCAAACTTGACCGGTTTTTGCCTTCGTTTTTCGACTTGCAGCGCTTCTCTCTTCGTGATTTCCTTCTGGAAACCACTGATAGACTCGGTCATGTAAGAGTGCTCGTGCATTTTGTGTTCTAGAAACAAAGACTGAGAGTAAAGAGGTCAACAACGTTCATAGTGAAAACTCGGATCAGAACTCCAATGTAGTAGAGAAAATAATCGACGACGACGAGGAAAAGGAGAGACAACTAAAGCTACAGGTAACTGGTGGTAGTTTATATTTTTAAATAGCATTAATAATACCTCGTCTAATAGGTTTATTAATACCTCGCCTCGCCTTGCCAGTGGATAAGCAGCTTTATTATCAGAAAAAGACTCGCTACCATCCTGCCCTCGCAAGCCAAGACGCATTATCTTAAATTCAACAGCCAAAGCAGATTCAATCCTCTCCCATTAGTAATAAGTTTGCATTTGCTACAGGAGTTTCGTCTGAGATACTACGATTTGTTTTAGCAGGGCAGCACATTCTTCATACTTAATGCACACGTAAAACGAAGCTTACCGAGTGTTTGGTTCCAGCTGCTCAAGTCGTCCTGGTGCGGCCTGGTCTGGGGGCTGTCAGTCCTGGCTGAGGCCAGCATCGGCGAGCTGGAGAACATCCTGCGTGCCATCCAGACCCTCGCCAGGGTCAGCGGGAAGGTCAGTTCATAACCTACTTGACAGTCTTTAGAAATTTTGATGCTGAAGCAGGCAAATGTGGTAGCAGCTCATCCTCTTCGTCAGCGCATATGCGTCCACCGTTGGACACATGCCTCTCCAATTTTCCTCCACTGAGCCCGATTTGCGGTGGATCTCCCCAAAATTGGGCTTGCGCTCGAGCTGATGTTATCCGACCACCTTGTTGGGGCCTGCCAACGCCTGTCTTTGAGCTAGGTTGCCAGCAAGTCATGTGATGAAAAGTAATTATAGCCGTTCTTAGAACATAATTATCAAAGGGTTTTAGCTCTTGACGGTAGTAGTAGTAGTCTAGTGGTGGTAGGACCTTATAAACGACTTCTATGCGGACGGAGTCGCACGCAAAAGGGATAATATATCTCGGAGTTTAAAATGGTGTTATTACCACCAGGTGGGGCATACCGTGGGGCGCGACGCGTGCATCAGCGCGCTGTGCCGCGCGGCGCTGCCCGCGCAGTACTGCGTGCCGGCGCTGGGCGCGCTGCCGTGCCCGTGGCGCCGCGACGCCGCGCCCGCGCCCGAGCCGCCCGACCACCGCCACCAGGTCGTGTGGGTCGGCACGCCGCTGCCCGCCGCGCAGCCCGCAGGTACCTACACACTATAGGTACTATCAGACCATTGGAACCTTGACCCACCATAGAACTGTGTCACAGAGACGTTATGATTCAAGTTATAAGAAGTGTCAAACAAATTGTTTTATAATGTCACTGTGACACCGTTCCATGGTGGGTCAGGGTTCCATTGGGCTGATAGTACATGGTGGGGCGCGACGCGTGCATCAGCAGTACCGCTCCGAATCTACAGAATAAGAGCTCCGCCAAGCGGAGCTCCATCGGCCTTGTCTTAATTTAAACATTTTTAATAGGTCTTAAAATATCTTATATTTAAACATAAAACATCCGTGAGACGCGGACATATTAAAGGGATCACACAGCCATTATTTACGTCCTGGACATATAATGATTCCCCCAGGTCAACAACAGTCGTTCGTTATGGTGACATCCCGCCACGTGACCGCCATGAAAGCGCTGCTGTTCGCAGCACAAAGGGACGGTGACACCATCCAGCAGGCCTGGCTGCCCGTGCTCACCACGCTGCAGCACCTGGTAAGGACCGGCGAGCCCAGAAGTGACGTCACGTCGACAGCATCTTTGAATTGCGATATCTGCGTAGACGTGGCTTGAGATATTCAGCGCAACACCGCAATGACATAGTTATTAGGTTTTTCAGGTTTATACTTTTATCACTCTAAAGATATGACAGTAATCAACATTCCATATGGCAGCATCCAAACGCCAATATTAATGTCAGAGCACACGATTCTCTAATCTCACTTAATCAACAAATCTATATAAATAAAAATAAATGTTTGCATGTTTGTCCACTATGCGTTCCTAAACCATTGATCAGATTGTGATGAAACTTTAGCAGGATGTTGTAAGGACTCCTGCGTTTTCTGTCCCAAAAAATCTTTATCTCATTTTTGACTTTACATGGCATTGCAGCGTCTGCCGGGTACAGCTAGTTTTAAATAAAATATACCCCCGTCAACTGTACCCCATACTTCTAGGTATGGATACTAGGCCTGAAGCCTTCTACGGGCGGAAGTATGAAGGCGTCCCGCGCCAGCGCCGACGCCAACGCCGTCATGAGCACTTCCGCTGTCATGGCGGACCTGCCCGGTAAGTACTCGTCTCCATTCGGTCTTTTGTCTTCCGTCTGATACTGTTTTTTTTTTTCAAACTTATGTCAAAGAATAAGTTATGTACTAACTCGCTGTTGCTCGCGACTCTTTCCGCGTAGAAGTCTATTATCACTATTCCCTCGGAAGCTGTACAGTTTCTTGAATTAAAAAGTACTCTCTGCGTTTAAGCCGTTACCATACCAAATTTATATTTAAAAGGAGCTTTAAAACCGTAACAAACATAGTAGAGTTGTTAAAACTTTAGACTTGCTCTGGACAAGACCAGATTTAAGGAGCTGAGTACTAACCTTCAGTAAATGAAGAGATAAGAAGAAGATTAGAACTACTTGATCTTTGATTTCGGATCAGCGTCTCCCAAAGGGACCCTATTACTAAGCCTTTTATAAGCCTCCGTCTTTCAACGGGCTGTATCTCATGAACCGTAATAGGTAGTTAGATGAAATATTTCAGTGTGTTGTTTTATTACCGCTTTGTTATTATTAACAAATAATAAAAATAAAAAAGTATGGTACGGAACCCTTCGTGTGTGAATTCGACTCGCACTTGCCCAGTTTTTCCTTATTTTTCTTTTAATTGATTAATCCTTGTAAAAAAAACAGTATCAGACACTTTTTAACGTTGTTGGACTAGATTGAGTGTTTTTTTATTTTATTTGCGGCTTAGCTCGCTGTGATTTTGGAAGTAGCAGTCTTTCTAAAACTCTTGATATTTCCTTTACATTTAGTAATATTTGTAACTTAGTTTTAAAAATTCTATACAACTATCAAGATTTCTCATTTTTTCAACTGCTAAAATCATTCATAAGTATAAAAAGGTGTTTTGTTTATTTTATTTGTCAGTAACAAGTTTTTACTAATAATTATATGTTTTACTAATATCCTATATTTGAATAGTTTTTCTGTAGATGTATGTATGTTTGTATGTTTGCATTGACGACGTTTTACAGGTCATCAGGTACCAGTAGCCGAGTCACTCGGAGTCATGAGTGGTACATACACATATTATTACTTTATATGTATCCAATTAAAACGAACTTATGAATAACCGGACCTTTATTATCAAAGAGCGTTTGGATCGCTCTTAAACTACAAAATAAAAGTATATAGTAAAAATAAGATAGGAGTCAATCCTAGCACTGTCATTGCAGTAGAATTTATAACATTATAACCTACGAGGGACCCGCCCTCGCTTCGCTTCGGTTTATGTGAGGTTTCTGTAACACCCGTGTATAAACCAGAATTTATTATACACTAGAGGACGCCCGCGACTTCCTACGCGTAGAATTAGTTTCCCACTACTCCCCCCGTTTCTTCCCGTTGGGGGTCGATTTTGGGAAAATCCTATCTTAGTGCTCACTTACATCAAGAAAGGAACCCCTGTACCAAATTTGAAGTTTCTTGGTACAGTAGTTTCGGCTGTGCGTTGATATATAAGTCAGTCAGTTTTGCCTTTTATATATATAGTTAAAAACCTTGCGTACAAAATTATCTAACTGTTGTTGAAAACCGCGTTAAAATCCGCTGCGTGGTTTAGGAGTTAGCGGATATACGCACAGACAGACAGACAGACTGACGCGGAAAGCGACTTGGTTTTATACTACTTAATGGGGATAAAGATAATGATTCTTGGGTTTGAAGTTATTTATAATTTGTACTAGAATGGCAGGGATCAGGTTCTTATCTTCCTTTTACTATATAAACTTACAATTTCTGTAAACCAAAAAAAATGTTCTAGACTGTGCTAAATGGATATTTCAATTGAGGTTTTGAATGGATGCATAGTTCAAGGTTTATTGGCTTGTGCTCGTCACTCGCACTGGGGAGCTTGTCGGCCATTTTGTTTTTGTTTCTGATTCTCACGTAGTTTCAACCAATTGTCAGCCTTAGATTCCTTCATCACGACAGCAGCGGCGTGTCTTGCAAGCTTTAGTTATCTAGCATTAATTCTGTTTCATTTGACGACGCGATGGCCTAGTTGGTAGTGACCGACCTAGTTGACCGTTCGTAGGCATTACGAAGCCAGCGGTCCTGGGTTCAAATCCCGGTAAGGGCAGATATTTGTGTGATGAGCGCGAATATTTGTTCCTGAGTCATGGATGTTTTCTAACCCTCTTACTAATAAACGTAGAGTAACGGTGGTATAGCTATACAATGTTTTGTCCTTATTTGTCATTGTGACATTTGGATTTGACAGATAAGGACAAAACATTGTATAGCTATACCACCGTTACTTAACGTTTATTAGTAAGGGGGTATGTATTTAAGTATATATTTCTCTATACATATAAGTATTTATATCGTTGTGTAGTACTCATAGTACAAGCCTAGAGCTTAGTTTGGGGCTAGGTCAATTGGTGTGAAATTGTCCCCTGATAATGATTATTTATTTATTTAAAAAATGCAGACACTTTTGCTTAGTTGGTAGTAACCCTGCCTACGAAGCTAGCGGTCCTGGGTTCAAATCCCGGTAAGGGCATCTGCCTTGCATCATTTGTGTGATGAGCAGGAGTATTTGTTCCTGAGTCTTGGATGACAAAATGTATGGAATTGACGTAGCCGCTCGACGCGACCGTCTGACAGCTTACGTCAATTCTTTGGAATACGATAATGAACGCCGAATACATCTTTTCTAGGACCTAAGGACATGGCTTAGCTACTCCACGGTTACTCGACGTTTATTAATAAGGCTGCTAATATTTTGTATCATGTAATATGTTTTAGTGGCTTAATTATGTAATTTCTGCAGCCAAGTGTATGTCGCGTGCTTAATATTGTCACCTATTGCAGCTGTTTTTTTATGTTTGTGTTTGTAGTGTATTTTCAACGCAGACACGCTTTAAAGGTTTTGGTATTATGCGGTATGCTTATTTTGTCTAATTTTCTACTGGTGATGTTGATAAGGCAGGACCAGAGTTCAGTATGCTGAGTTTATCGCGGAAATGGGAACTCCAAACCCTATCGATCACGGTTGAGATTGTACACGGTAAAAGCTTATCGCTTTTGACGTGTTTTTGTGAACTTTTTGATAGCTCTTATTTACTTGATATTATTGAGTTAAAAACAATACCATAACACGTCGATAGCAATGTTGTTTTACAGCGTGGAATTGATGCTCTGTAACGGTTACCTATCACAAGTTGGAATTTGCAGTGTCAACTGCTTTGTTTTACAAATAATACATGATTGTTATAAAATAAACCTTACCTAACTTATACGTTCTATTGGTATACGTTTTAACTATTTAAAAAAATAATTTGTTATAATATATTTTTTGCACATAATTAAAATCGTGTATTAAACGCGGAGTTAATGCTAGAAGCAATATCTACCAGCCAACCTTAGGTGCAATAGAAATCAAAAAATTGGTATGTGCAATAACATGTCAACCTTTTCCCTTTAACTTACCCCCTTACTAATAAACGTTGAGTAACGGTGGCATAGCTATACAATGTTTTGCCCTTATCTGTCATTGTGACATTTGAATTTGACAGATAAGGACAAAACATTGTATAGCTATAACACCGTTACTCAACGTTTATTAGTAAGGGGGTAAATCTTTAAACACCAGCCTACTCAAACTGAAGGCCTTTTACTCAACCCTGACCAAAACCTGCCAAGAAAAAGAGATAGAGCTATATAACTGCTATAACCCTGTCCCTTAAACTGCTCAGATCTTGGCAGGATTTGATAGTGCATAATTCTTCTGATGTCTCCAGCCCTGTCAGCGATGCTGTCAGGAGTGTTCGAGTCCTCGCACAACCTGGACGACGTGGCGCTCCACCACCTCATCGACGCGCTGTGCAAGCTGTCCAACGAGGCCATGGAGCTGGCTTACTCCAACAGGGTGAGGTGTAGTCTGGCCTGATGTCTCCAGCGCTGCCGGATGCTGTCGGGAGTGTTCGAGTCCTCGCACAACCTGGATGACGTGGCGCTGCACCACCTCATCGACGCGCTGTGCAAGCTGTCCAACGAGGCCATGGAGCTGGCTTACTCCAACAGGGTGAGGTGTAGTCTGGCCTGATGTCTCCAGCGCTGCCGGATGCTGTCGGGAGTGTTCGAGTCCTCGCACAACCTGGATGACGTGGCGCTGCACCACCTCATCGACGCGCTGTGCAAGCTGTCCAACGAGGCCATGGAGCTGGCTTACTCCAACAGGGTGAGGTGTAGTCTGGCCTGATGTCTCCAGCGCTGCCGGATGCTGTCGGGAGTGTTCGAGTCCTCGCACAACCTGGATGACGTGGCGCTGCACCACCTCATCGACGCGCTGTGCAAGCTGTCCAACGAGGCCATGGAGCTGGCTTACTCCAACAGGGTGAGGTGCAGTCTGACCTGAGGTCTTCAGCGCTGGCGGATGCTGTCGGGAGTGTTCAAGTCCTGGTACAATCTGGATGACGTAGCGCTGCACCACCTCATCGACGCGCTGTGCAAGCTGTCCAACGAAGCCATGGAGCTGGCTTACTCCAACAGGGTGAGGTGTTGTCTGACCTGATGTCTCCAGCGCTGCCGGATGCTGTCGGGAGTGTTCAAGTCCTGGTACAATCTGGATGACGTAGCGCTGCACCACCTCATCGACGCGCTGTGCAAGCTGTCCAACGAGGCCATGGAGCTGGCTTACTCCAACAGGGTGAGGTGCAGTCTGACCTGAGGTCTTCAGCGCTGGCGGATGCTGTCGGGAGTGTTCAAGTCCTGGTACAATCTGGACGACGTGGCGCTGCACCACCTCATCGACGCGCTGTGCAAGCTGTCCAACGAAGCCATGGAGCTGGCTTACTCCAACAGGGTGAGGTGTAGTCTGACCTGAGGTCTCCAGCGCTGCCGGATGCTGTCGGGAGTGTTCAAGTCCTGGTACAACCTGGACGACGTGGCGCTGCACCACCTCATCGACGCGCTGTGCAAGCTGTCCAACGAGGCCATGGAGCTGGCTTACTCCAACAGGGTGAGGTGTAGTCTGACCTGAGGTCTCCAGCGCTGGCGGATGCTGTCGGGAGTGTTCAAGTCCTGGTACAACCTGGACAACGTGGCGCTGCACCACTTCATCGACGCGCTGTGCGAGCTATCCAACGAGGCCATGGAGCTGGCTTACTCCAAGAGGGTGAGGTGTAGTCTGACCTGATATCTCCAGTACTGCTGGATACTGTCGGGAGTGTTCGAGTCCTCGCACAATATGGACGACGCGGCGCTCCACTACTTCATCGACGCGCTGTCCAACGAGTCCATGGAGCTGGCTTACTAAAACAGGGTGAAGTGTAGTCTGACCTGATGTCTCCAGCGCTGCCGGATGATTTCAGGAGTGTTCAAGTCCTTGCACAACTTGGTTCTTTAAACTGTTTTAATTTCTGTATGTTATGTCGCTTTTTGACAAATTGAAATGTCACAAAGAAAGATAAAGTCAAAGCATACTTTTTCTATTGTGTATGTATGTCCACGTCCAATTGGAAGAGCATTGAAAAACATTCTAGCAATGGACTGAGAAAGAGACGAGGGTTAAATGAAGAAGATCTTGGCCTTGGAACTTTCTAGGGAACTCTTGTGAGAACTGGCAATATCACGAGATAAGAAATATAGTTGAGACTTGGGAATGCTATTTAACAACTCCCCGTAAGTAATTCCCAGTAATTCTTATACAAAATCAAAAAGATTAGCTGTGAGGACGAAAAAAAAGCATGGAAATATGGACCTATTTCAAGATTATACCTACCATCGTAATATCAACGTCCTGTGCTGTGCCTCCCCAAGATTTTGCTCAATGATTAGTCCCGACGCTTTACAAGAATCTGAAACTTCTCTCTATGCCAAAACAACTACAAATTCCATTTTTTTTAAATGTGTTTATATAAAAAGTTACACATACAGTAGGTAGGTATAAAGAGACATGTCTTTTTCAGGAACCTTCCCTATTTGCGGTCGCGAAGCTACTTGAGACCGGGCTCGCCAACATGCACCGGATCGAGGTCATGTGGAGGCCCATCACCAACCATCTTCTAGAAGTACGTAACACTGCAACACGAGGACGAGGTTTACGACTACAAATAAATACAAAAAAGACGACTACAAATACTCTTTATCGAACACCACAAAAACAAAACACGGAACCGTACTCATCATCAACTTGTGTTAACCAGGTGTGCCAGCACCCCCATATACGAATGCGCGAGTGGGGCGTCGAGGCCATCACGTACCTGGTGCAGGCCGCCTTCCAGTACCACCACACCCACCCCGGGCTCATCACCGAGGTCAGTACCAGTGACCCACTAATGGTGTTTTTGAACGCACAGTCGGCTCTGGTCGGCTGGCTCAGGAAGTTGAAGATTAAAAGAGACTTTGTTCCGTATGAATTCAGTTGTAATTTCAATAGCATAGCAAACATGTTCGGTGTGTGAGACATTTTTTATTTGAAGCGTTCAAAAGGTTAAGTCGTCGGAATAGTAGTGTTTATTTACCTAAACTTGAATGTTCATTCAATAGCGTATTCCCATCTCACTCATACATGAATGAACATACGCCGAGTTTAATTCAGTATGTAAGTAACTATGTATACTCAAAGAAATTGATTGCTTAGAAGTTTGACGTCTTACGTTAGCTGTGTTATACATTTCCCGACGTGACACGACTAATTACACGTGGAATATGTATAACCCGGCAAATTTACGTATTATGTCAAACTGCTAAACAATCAAATTTCTCGACGTGAATTCACACGTTGGGCTAGGGTAATCAATGGGAGACTGTTCTAGATGCAGCAAACGTTCAAAATTGTATTGTTCAGGCCCGACAACGTACCCTGCTCGAGCCCCTATCCGAGCTATGCGCCGTGCGGCACTGCGACGTGCGAGCGAGACAGCTCGAGTGCGCGGCGCGGCTGCTCCACTCGCGCGGGGAACAGCTGGGCGCCGCCTGGCCGCTCATGATGGAGATCATCTCCGCCATCTCCTCGCAGCACAGGTGAGGGCGGCCATTCGTGGGAGGTTCACTCTGTTGTCTTTCTAATGTGTTCTTGGGTCAAAGTGGTTATGTAAAAAGTGCAAGTATCAAGTTTTGCATAAACATCTGGACTAGTTACAGAGTAATAGCTAGTCTAGTAGGGAGGCTTAAAGCTGCTAGGTTGTCACCATCATGATCATCATCATGATATTTTTTTCAGCACATAGACGTCTACAGCTGGACGTAAGGTTTGCCACAACGATCGCTCAAGTTAGGCTAGCTTAGGTTAAATAGTGAAATGATAGACATTTCTGAAGATTAAGTATTATTTAAGACTTGTAAATATCATGAAGTAAAAAACTACTGGCACATTAGCAAAATGTTGTTCTCATTTACGTATCTATACATCTTTCCACCAAGCAGGGCACATTACATTTTAGTTAATGTAGGAAAATTTCAAATTTATATAGGCCACAGAGCCAACTTTTCACCATGCCATATATTTTTTTCGTTTTTGTTCCAGTGAACAGCTGATCCGCTCAGCGTTCCAGTGCGCCCAGGTGGTGGCCGGCGACCTGCTGGGCTGCGCCGGGCCGCGCTGCCTGCGCCGCGTGCTCACCGCCGCCGCCGCCTTCGCGCACCAGACCCGCGACCTCAACATCAGCCTCACCGCCGTCGGGCTCATGGTCAGTGCTCGAGTGCCGCTCCCAGCCCTATGGTGCTGGCGTCTGGTGTTATGTATTTGGTGGGGTTGTGATGAGTTTGGACGCTGTGACGTCGACGTGTCGTCAAACCGCCTTGTAAGGGGGAAGGAAGCCTAGTGTGAAGAGAAGATCGAAATTTCTTCGAAGATTCGAAAGGAGTCAATATTTTTAAAAGTACATCAATGATTTTTGTAATTTAATTTTGTGGATTTAATATACAAAAACTAGTATCTTTTTAATTCGCCACCCAAAATAACTAACCATAAGAGCTCTTTTTTGTTTTTGTTTTTAAGGTTCATATTCATTCAGTAAACACCCTCACAATCGTTTCAGCTCGATTGTAAAGAGTTAAGTCTAACTGGTCGTCAGTCCTGAACCTCTTTACTTCAACGGCTATGTTTTACTAGTAATATACTCAATCTACTGCATCTTACTTAAATCTTTTTGGTATTTAAATATGCTGTCAGCAATAATATTTGTGTGATGAGCACGAGTATTCAATTTATTCCTGAGTCTTGTATGTTCTATCTAATTAAGTATGTATTTCTTTATATAAGTCTGGATAAACAGACTTCCATAGTACAAGCCTAGAGCTTAGTTTGGGACTAGGTCAATTGGTGTGACATTGTCCTCTGATATTTATTTATTTATTTATCCAGTACCCATAGTACAAGCCTAGAGCTTGTTTGAGACTTGGTCAATCTGTGTGCGATTGATTGTCTCATATTTATTATTGTCACCAGTGGAACATATCGGACTACTTATACCACAACCGGGACAAGCTGACGAGCGCGTTGGCGAGCGACGCGGCCGTGTGTCCAGAAGTGCCCAATCACGCGGAACTTCCGCCGCTGGACAAACTGTGGATGTGTCTATACATACGGCTCAGTGAGTACATTAGTTAGGTGTATTTAATTTTGTTTTTATTGTATTGTGGGCATCAAAAATGTATCGTAAATAGTAACACATATCAAAGCTCACTTTTCAATGTCTTAGGCCCCGTTTCCACTATGCCGGACCGGCGAATTTGCCGGATGCCGGTAAGGCTAGTGGCTTATGACGCTGTTCACACGGCATAATGTCAACAGCTTCATATAAATTGTACAGCCACTACCCTTACCGGATCCGGCAAAATTGCCGGATCCGGCATAGTGGGAACCAGGCCTTACTTTGAGCTGATCCGGTGCAGAGCGGTTATGTCTGCGACCACCTTTAACCTTTAAACTCAAGATCAAGTTCAAGTTCCTTCAGTACAAACAGATCATGTTGATTATAAGTTTTTGTCCCTTTCATCATGACTATCTTTTTTGGAGCTTCTCAACGAGACCAATTTCACATGTCAATGCCAAGAACAAGTTTCAAATTGAGAACTAAACATACTGACACATACATGTCCATGGACTAACACCCGTATTCACAAACAATACTTAGGGATCCTTCACTAAGTAAACGCACTGCGTTCAATACAGCTTTGTGATTTGTCCTTTTTGACCGACCTTTTGTTTATGAGACGATTTGAACCACCCTGTGCGTTCGTACTGTGCGCACTGTGAGACCTCATAGTGACGTTTGTGAATACGGGTGTAAATAGAAGCCGTTGCACCCAGGCGAGCTGTGCACGGAGCCGCGCGCGCCGGTCCGCCGCGCCGCCAGCCAGACACTCTTCAGCTGCATCGGCGCCCACGGCACCCTGCTGAGCAAGCCCGCCTGGCGCGCGCTGCTGGCCGTGCTGTTTCCCATGCTGGAGCAGGTCAGAACAACTTGACAAACATCGGATCTTATCTTACTAATATTATAAATGGGAAAGTTTGGATGTTTGTTACTCCGTACTGAACAGATCGGGGTGAAACCTTGCACAAATATAGGTTAGGTTTTTAGATTGGCCATATTCATTGAAGGAAACGATATATATTGTACTTGAACCAAGCAAAAAAATAATAAGTACAAGCACTATAAAAGTGTCGATTACAAGCACACTAAAAGGAAAAAAAAACTTCTTTAGAGTTTAATGCATTCAATTTCAAAGTAGTTTTAGACTTTTTTAAAGATGTATGCTCCTTTTGTATTAGACAGGTTTAAATTTCAGATTTTGGCCCACTTGAAAACTTTGATTATAAATTTGGTTACAGGTTCAAAAGCAATCCAACATCGCAAGCTCAGAGAAAGTGGACACCGGAGAACACATCTTGATACATCACACGAGAAACACTGCGCAGAAGCAGTGGGCCGAGACACAGGTACTTTGTCGTGTTGAGTATGTCTGTTTCATAATTGGAATGTTGAATGATATGATAGGTCAATTTAGCTACTTTCTCAGGCAGCTAGCTGGTACTTTAGTTTGAGACTGCCTTAAAAGTTGACGTTTGTGTAGGTGCTGACGCTCTCCGGCGTCTCCAGGGTGTTCCACTCGCGCTTCCAGCTTCTGACGACGGTGGGCGACTTCGGCCGGTCGTGGGCGGCGCTGCTCGACTACATCAGCGATTTCGCGCTGCGCAGGAGTCACGAGGTCAGTGATACTCTTGAGATCAGGACAGCACGGTCACCAATACTTTAAAGTGAACATTAAGATGCAACTACAGCGATAGCCGATACTTTAATGACACGTAATACTTTAATGTTAACATTAAAGTACAACTACAGATACTGGTTACTTAATATAGACCATTTGCTTATATTATATTGAAGTTATGATATGGATGTAGATAAACAACTATTAGTTAATATGTAGTGGTTACCGTCAGGTGTCGGTGGCAGCCCTGAAGTCGTTCCAAGAGGTGGTGTCCGCAGCGGGGCGCGGGTGGGAGGGCGAGGCGGACGCGGCGCCGGCGCGGCGCGGCTGGGCCGCCGCCTGGGCCGCCTGGGCGCGCGTCGCCGGCGCGCAGGCGCCCCCAGGTCAGTGTCCGGGCGGGGCGCGGGTGGGAGCGAGGCGGACGCGGCGCCGGCGCGGCGCGGCTGGGCCGCCGCCTGGGCCGCCTGGGCGCGCGTCGCCGGCGCGCAGGCGCCCCCAGGTCAGTGTCCGGGCGGGGCGCGGGTGGGAGCGAGGCGGACGCGGCGCCGGCGCGGCGCGGCTGGGCCGCCGCCTGGGCCGCCTGGGCGCGCGTCGCCGGCGCGCAGGCGCCCCCAGGTCAGTGTCCGGGCGGGGCGCGGGTGGGAGCGAGGCGGACGCGGCGCCGGCGCGGCGCGGCTGGGCCGCCGCCTGGGCCGCCTGGGCGCGCGTCGCCGGCGCGCAGGCGCCCCCAGGTCAGTGTCCGGGCGGGGCGCGGGTGGGAGCGAGGCGGACGCGGCGCCGGCGCGGCGCGGCTGGGCCGCCGCCTGGGCCGCCTGGGCGCGCGTCGCCGGCGCGCAGGCGCCCCCAGGTCAGTGTCCGGGCGGGGCGCGGGTGGGAGCGAGGCGGACGCGGCGCCGGCGCGGCGCGGCTGGGCCGCCGCCTGGGCCGCCTGGGCGCGCGTCGCCGGCGCGCAGGCGCCCCCAGGTCAGTGTCCGGGCGGGGCGCGGGTGGGAGCGAGGCGGACGCGGCGCCGGCGCGGCGCGGCTGGGCCGCCGCCTGGGCCGCCTGGGCGCGCGTCGCCGGCGCGCAGGCGCCCCCAGGTCAGTGTCCGGGCGGGGCGCGGGTGGGAGCGAGGCGGACGCGGCGCCGGCGCGGCGCGGCTGGGCCGCCGCCTGGGCCGCCTGGGCGCGCGTCGCCGGCGCGCAGGCGCCCCCAGGTCAGTGTCCGGGCGGGGCGCGGGTGGGAGCGAGGCGGACGCGGCGCCGGCGCGGCGCGGCTGGGCCGCCGCCTGGGCCGCCTGGGCGCGCGTCGCCGGCGCGCAGGCGCCCCCAGGTCAGTGTCCGGGCGGGGCGCGGGTGGGAGCGAGGCGGACGCGGCGCCGGCGCGGCGCGGCTGGGCCGCCGCCTGGGCCGCCTGGGCGCGCGTCGCCGGCGCGCAGGCGCCCCCAGGTCAGTGTCCGGGCGGGGCGCGGGTGGGAGCGAGGCGGACGCGGCGCCGGCGCGGCGCGGCTGGGCCGCCGCCTGGGCCGCCTGGGCGCGCGTCGCCGGCGCGCAGGCGCCCCCAGGTCAGTGTCCGGGCGGGGCGCGTGTGGGAGGGCGAGGCGGACGCGGCGCCGGCGCTAGTATAATAGTTCTACGACTACGCCGAACCGTATTTTCACGGGTTCGGATCGGATTCGGATCGGACGTAGTGCGCAACCACTCTTACTCTATAGTAATTTTATGTATTTAATAACCAGAGGACTACCCGAATATTTCAGCCTACTACGTATCAGTAAGTTATATTTTGTGTTTCAGAGTCAGAAGATAACAAGCCAGTGGACAGTTACGCGCCGTCTCTGAACTTCCTGACGACGCTAGTGCAGATATTCCCACTCATCTTCCAACACATAAGGACTACGTAAGTACAGTAAAAAATAATCATCTACTTTTCGAGATCAAATTAACGCGTCGCCACTTGGCGGGACGAAACTCGACTTGTTAGATCAAATTCTCAGAATTTTAATCCGCATTTTTATTGTTAAAAAAAGTTTTTACCACTGACTCGATTTTTCCAGTCACATTATTTCCCATTTCAGAAATCAATTTGACAGTGCCGACAGTGTCTCGCGGAGCTCTTTTCTGTGGGCGACTGGCCCTTCGCGCCTGTTGCAAAGCTAACATAACCTAAACCTACATACCTATTTCAAGCTAATTACAAGTGGGAAAATTTGCTATTGAGAGAATTCCGGATAGGAAAACAAGCGACTGGAAAAAATGAATAACTCGAATAAAAAATTCACGTTTAAAATAAATGGGAAAAAAATCTCACTAACCCTTTATGAGTTATTTTGGTTGTCAATAATGCAATGAGTAAAACAAAGGCACTACTAGCTTAAAAAAAACTTTTTTTTTAGTAGTAACTTTTTTTTATGACGTGTGTTATTTCTCCGTAGCTTCACCCCCTCGGACGTGGAGCGGCTGGGCGCGTGCCTGTGCCGCATCTGCGCGGTGCAGCCGGCCGTGTGCGCGCTGGACTCGCTGCCCGCGCCCGCCGCCGCGCCCGTCAGCCTGCACGCGCTGCACGCGCTCGACATCGTGCACT
The DNA here is from genome assembly GCA_948252455.1 of Acleris cristana. Taxonomy (NCBI): domain Eukaryota; kingdom Metazoa; phylum Arthropoda; class Insecta; order Lepidoptera; family Tortricidae; genus Acleris; species Acleris cristana. The sequence goes on along the minus strand of OX411796.1, from coordinate 2,414,558 downwards.
CGGTGCGTGCCACAACCACTATACTTCCCAACTTGAATACAACAGTGACACTATGCAAAAAAGAATTCAATATTCAATAATGTCACTATTCAAATAGGTATTTTCGTGATTTAGTGTCACTGTTGGATTTAACAGATGGTATTAGTTGTTGCATGTAACACGATTTATGATATTTTATTTTATAGTAGGTAAGTAGGTAAATTAAAGCAAGTTTACAAAATAACAGAATACTAAATCGATTACAATTTACTTTAAACCTTATCGATAACAAAAAAAATGTCATTTTAATTAGCAGCATCACTAAATTTGCCAAATGACGTCTGTCACAGGTACGTAAGATATGAAAAATATTATAACAACCGTAAGCCGGCGACGATGTTGTGCCGTTTTAATAACATTTGGAAATACTACACAAATCTAAAATATCCCCAAATATCACTAACAATATCTTGGTATTCTGCAATTTTTCGCAACGCATTACATTACAAAACATCATACTTGATGACGTCTACGACTTTCGAACGCGTAGAATTTGTTTTCCGTTATTCAAACTTTATTTCAAGTCTTTTTTGCACCCGACAAGTAACGTTTATGATATGTTTGTCAGGAGGCTTTGTCCCGCCACGAGCTGCTCCCGGCGCTGTTCGCGGCGCTGACGTCCCTGGCGGAGGCGAGCACGGGCGGCGCGCGCACGCGCAGCCTGGCCGCCGCCGCGCAGCTCTACCAGTGCGCGCCGCACGCCGCCGCCGCCGCCGCGCCGCATCTACTGCAGGTACTTAGTGAGACAGTTACACAATCCGTCAATAGTACATTGGTGGGTTAGATCAGTCAGTGGGTTTATTTGTTAGTGACTCAATCCGTCAAGGAGTGGACACATTTGCTAGTGACTCTATCCGTCTGTGAGTGGGCTCATTTTATTTGTTAGTGACTCAATCCGTCAAGGAGTGGACACATTTGTTAGTGACTCTATCCGTCTGTGAGTGGGCTCATTTGTTAGTGACTCAATCCGTAAGTGAGTGGGTTCATTGTTTAGTGAATCAATCCGTCACTGAGTGAATCGATCAATCAAACCGTCAGTAGGTTAAGTTATGAGTCAGTAATCAATCAGTCAGTAAGTAGGTCAATTTATCAGTCACACGTTCAATCCGTCAGTGAGTGAGTCAATTTATTAGTGAGTAATTAATTAAATCGGGAAGTAGATCCATTTACTAGCCCGTGAACTAATCCATAAGTAAGTAGGTCAATTTATTTATCTGTCTAACCCACAGTCAAATTGCGCCTCACCAGCTTTAGGTTGATTTAGTCTCAGGTGATCAGATCAGTCAGTTATTCAATCAGTCAATTTATTAGACAGTCACAATTGACTGACTAATACTCAAATGCGCCTACCTACCGATACACAGCGCCTGTATTGTCTCAATACACAGTATCAAACAACCAAGCGGTAAGTCGGTCAATCAATTCGACAAGAAGTGGTTTATAAATTAACATTCACTACGCCAGACGCCTTCACATTCCAAATCGTCTCAATATCATTAGATCAGTCAGTCAATGAGTTAGTAAGTCGATTGATTAATTACTCAATTAGTCAATCGATCTTTAAATATATATGAGATAAAAAATCAATCAGTAAGTCTTGTGATCTTCCTATATTGGATTGTGTTTTGACAGGCGCTACATTCGGCCGTGAAAAAGACAACAGCGGACAAGAAACGACAAATTATGGACGTGCCGGACGACACGGCGCAGATATCTGCACTATTGTTACAGGTAAGCCTTATTCTATAGGAAATATTCATTACTTTTTTCAATGTTTAAATAAAAGCTGATTCATGTAACTAACAGTTACGAAAAATCATTTCTTGAATAAAAATAACCAAGATATAAGCCAACAAAGATTTGTTCCTATCTCTTTCCAGCCAAACAGAATTTAACATGCAGTTTATACGGGCGACCTGTTACTTGACGTCGCAGTGCATATCGGATGTCTCTGTCTAATCGCTGTCTAATTAGCAGTTTAAAATGCTTGTATAATCCGTATTTCTTGCCTGATTTTAATTTTAATCTCACTTTTGTTGATCTCAATTGCAATGCCATTGCAATTTAAACTGCGTTTTTTTTATTATTAAATGGTTTTAAAAATAAACTGGACTGTATGTAGGTGCTGGCAACAGGATTACCGCTGGCGAGGGAACAGCCTGATGTGTACGAGGAGTTCTGGGAGACATTACCAGGAGTTCTGGAGACTTTCATGTTCGAAGCTCCGTGAGTAGCAAGCCTTCTACCCTGGCTATAGGTGGAGTCTTGTAATTGCAACTATCTGGTTATTGCAACTGACTTAAATAACTCCCTACAGTATCTCTGTTTTGAACAACGTCAGGCGAGATGTTGTTCTTCTATACCATCGAAATATAATAAGTATGGAAGAGTAATCGACGCTCAAAATCTGCCCCACTGACTTAGTGCCGGCGGGGGTGGAGCTATTAATGAGTGCCGAACTGTCTATCAGTCGACTTTCTGACGTAGTGTCAAACAGTTGTTTACAATCACAAAAGAAAAAATCGATATTAATGATTACCGGATTTTAATGACGCTGCAACCATGCCAAGTTGCATTGTAAATTGGTGCAGGACCCACACAGTTGCAAAACAAAGCGATATTTATTTTCATTAGTAAGTTATTGAATTTTTAATATTCCATACGAAAATGTCATGGCCGATGTTATGCAATATATCTTTGAAAAATGTGAATTACAAGCAACTACTTCGAATGAATAGGAAATTAAATTTTATGTCATCTTTACTATCGTTAGTTTATGTTCATAATAAAAAAAACGAAATATGACCTTTTCAAGTTTTCCAAAAAATGAAGAACGCCGTCTGGCTTGGGTGGATGCAGTTCGTCGCGAATTGCGAAACGAGAATTGGATGCCTAGCAAACATTGCAGGATTTGCAGCATCCATTTTGATGAATCGGATTATGTCATCTCAAAAAGCAATAGGCTTAATTAATTGATACTTGTACAATAATGGAGTTGGTAAAGCTAAGATTGTAAGGGCCTGTTTCACAATCGACAAGTAAATTTATCTGCCATTTAAAGTTGGCTCTCTCCTTGTCTATTTTCAAGTGTAAGAAAGAGAAAGGGCTAAATTTATCTGTCAAATACGCTTTTCTTGTCGATTGTGAAACAGGCGGTTAATATAAATTATACTCTATTGTATATGATCTAACTTAAGAGTTGGCTTCACATCTCTAACTGTAGAATAGAAACAGTGCCAAATGGATTATTTGTCATGTTTTCGTCCTACTACTCGTATAAAGTTAATTTTTGTCATGTTTTTTCGGCAGCATCAAATAGGCTGTACCATCCAAAGCGACTATATACCTATGTATAGGTATTATACTGTCACGTATCTTTATGCCTATAAGAATAAAAAAGGGGTTGCAATATATTTGGCACTTTAGACGCTAAAGACTATTTGACGCTGACTACTCTTACAACATAATATCTTCTGATATACTATTTTACAACTTTATAGTAGTGTAACATAAGTAAGTATGTTAAATGATTCAAGGGGAACAATCATTCAATCATATAAAAAAAAATTAATAAAATTCGTTATTCAATTACTGTATTGTTTTTGTATTAAACCATCCACGTCAAATGTTGAAAGAAATGGCCGCGTTCAAATAACCCTTATGAAAAAAAATATTGACAAATGGAAATCTTGTGTCAGAGAGCTTGTAACCAATTGCAGATTTTTGTCTTTCAAACGGTATAAAACCTTACTGAAATTACTGTCTACTCAAACGTTATACCAGCATCTGACATAAATGACTTCATACCTTAACTCAATTAATATTTAGTTGATTATTGAAACCACTCGATACATAAGATCTTTTCATTTCAAAAAGAGGGCGTTTTGGGGCGGATTTTCAGTCGTTTTTGTTAGACGTTACTCTTCCATACTTATTATATTTCGATGTTCTATACTAAGAAATACAATATCTCGCCTGTCGTTGTTCAAAACACTGATCCTAGAGGAAGTTATTTAAGTCAGTTGCAATAATCAGATAGTTGCAATTACAAGCCTCCACTTACCTACGATTCTTATTTCATTTTTTGTACAAAATGTGTAAAATTGTGAAAGAGTTACTAGTTATTTAGGGTTAACTATTTAAGCTGGTTAAGATGGATTTTTAACAATATGTATTGTATTGATGAATTTAGAGTTAAATAGGTTTAGTTTGAAATGATTCGTTATCTATTTCTAGAGTTTTTGTAAATGTAAAAAATATCAGATGGTAACCTTTGATTTCTCACATTTTGTTTTACCGTCGCATTTCAGTGCAAAGGTCTCCGTTTTTTGTCATTCTCATTACATTAACAAGTTTTTGCCCGCGATTTTTTACTCGTAGATTTCGATTATAGTTATTCCCTCGGGAACTTTAAAAGTTTCTGGGATGAAAAGTAGCGTATGTGTTAATCCAGGGTAAAAGCTATCTCCATTCCTAATCCGTCCAGCTTATGTAGCATGAATGAGTAACAAACTAACACACACATACACATACACAAATTTTCGCTTTTATAATATTAGTAGAATGAATGGGATAAGAAACGAGTATGATAGAGGAAGTTTGAAAGTAGCCCTAGTGATAGAAAAAGTGGAAGGTATTAGGTTGTCATGGTAAGGCCATGTCATGAGGAGGGATGAAAGTCATGTTACGAGAAGAATTTTGAAGATAAAGGTAAAGGAGGTATGAATGTGGGTGGAGGGTTATAATATAAAGCAAGAGGAAGACTTAAAAAGAGATGGATGGATTGTGTGTCAAGTGGTATGAGAAAGAAGGAAGTGGACGCTGAGATGATGGTAAATAGGGATGTGTGGAAGGAAAAAATATGATTGGGATAAGCGCAAGGAGATGAAGATGTGGGTCTTTGTGACATGTTGGTATTGACTTTTGACTTAAGGTCCTATTGTCTCCTAGATGGGGCGCAGGGCATTCACAGTGCGCCGTCGGTCCGTTCGGTGTTGAGCATCGCGTTTCAACTCGCTCTAAGTCTTCTCTATAGCTTTTGCTTCCACAATGATCGTCCTCCGCCAAGTCTGCTTAGGACGGCCACTTTTACGCTTTTCTTGGGGATTCCAGTCTAGAGCTTGCCTCGGTATATGTTTAGGGTATTTCTTGGAGCGTATGCTATGCTTGGTGTATCTCTAAGGGATCGAATCCGGAACAAAGTAATTCCGCAGAAAACCAAAGTTACCGACATAGCTCTGCGAATTAGCAAGCTGGTCATATTTTCCGTAGAACTGATGGCCTTTGGGGAAGACGAATTCTAGAGTGGAGATCACGAATTGGCAAACATGGGGTAGGGCGATCTCAGACTAGGTGGAGCGATGATATTTGTAAGGTAGCTGGTGGCGACTGGAGAAGAAGAGCTGGAGACCGAGCTCAGTGGCGTGCTATGGAAGAGGCCTATGTCCAGCAGTGGACTGATGTGGGCTGATGATGATAAAATTGATGATGATGATGATGCCCATTGCCCAATCCGGTTCCATTTATGGCGTTTTATCTGTTGGTCGATCGGAGTTTGATTGCAACACGACATGGTGGTATCTGTTGCAGGTACTGCGGGTCGGAGGGCTGCGCGCGCGCACTGGTGGGCGTGATCCGCGACGAGGTGCTGCGCGGCGCGCCCCGGCCGCCCGCCCGCCACGTGCGCGCCGCGCTCGCGCTCGTGCGCGCCGGCTCGCTGCACGCGCAGCCGCCGCCGCCGCGTGAGTACTATATACTACACTATACATACTGTGGATCAACTCCGGCCCTTTAGGTCTCCCGGGATTTCTTCTCCAAGCTAGAAGAGGCCCAACTCCACAAGCGCTAGAATGGGTTCGAGAAAGCGACCACGAGACGGTTTGTAAACCTCCAGAGCGCGGCTCCTGGCGGTGCCTGCCCTCCCACGCCGCCAAAAGCGCCTCACCGACGTCTCCGACCACGCGCGAAGAACCCGAGCCAAATTGGCAGACTCCGACCGGCCCGAACATTGCCGGTTACGAGAACCCCGAAAGGCAACTGCGAGTGCTATTGCACTGACCCTAACGACGCCACAACAAAACAAACACCCCAAAACCGGTCCGTCGCCACGGGCCGCGTGAGCTGCCGCCTTAAAGGGATACCCCCTGGGAAGGCCTCCCACACCCTACCTCGCTTCGCAAGGCGATGTATGAGATGACCCACGAATCGAATCGAAAATCCGGCCCTTTAACCCTTAGAGCGCTTGAGACGCGAGCACATATTTTGTACTCGTCAAACGCCGAGCTATGACTTCATCGTATTTAAACGCTTCAAGCTGTCAAATGGTTTCACGTTTCGAAAAACCAAATTTTATCTATGGAAGATGGTTTTTTAATTTTTACAATCAAATTAGAAACCTAAAAGTTAAACTAATGAAACTTTATTCCTTTTTTATAGAAAACGAATTGGAATTACGAGAACGAGAAGAATTCGCGCGCGCCTGCTTCGAAACACTCCTCCAGTTCTCCATGCTTGAAGACGTCTCGCTCGCGGGCGTTGAAGGTAAACTTACACTGAGTGGAACCGTGATACATAACGCCTTTTCAACCGTAAAACCAAAAAAGAAGGGTGTTATAAGCTTCATGCCTATGTCTGTCTGTCTGTGTCAGACATTTGTGCCTTCATAGCTCCAAAACAATAACCCTCAATTGTATCGAATTACACTTCGTCGATTGTATAATTTCATCGAACGCAATTTTCTGCTGAAATCTTGATGTTTTCAAGATATCTTAAACATTAAATACGTTATTTTAGACTCGTGGCTACCAACAAAATTAACTCAAACGGTGAGAAATTCCTTTCGATGAAAATTCTGCGTAATAATACCTTCGTTTATTCAATAATTAATTACCTAAATGTTGTTGGTTCCAGGTGATCCGGACCCACTAGCCATTGTAGCCCTACTAGACAGGTTTCAAGAAGTGATATCGAAGTATGCGAAAGACGAGGACAGCACGGAACCATTGCCAAGGTAAGTGACACGATTACATAGTTTTTGTATAGGTTTAAAGGCGTTAAGTACCTCTAATTACAATAGAGGTCTCTGTTCGAAATATATAATATTTGGGATATTTCCGATTTTCCGGAATAAAAAGTATTTTATGTCCTTCCCTGGTGTTTAAGCTATTTCCATATCGAATTGCATTAAAATGTGTAGACTTAGCTTAGAACGCATAAATCACAAACAAACAAACCAGGGGCACGTTTTATAAAGCTACAAGTTACAATTTTACAGGTCTAAACTGGCAACACTGTTCAAATGGCTAGTCGTCATTGGTCGAGGTTGTGTCGAATGGAAACTTGTAACCTGTAAATTGTTATTTGTAGCTTTATAAAACAGGCCACTGAAGGTAACATAAGTGATCGTGATCATGCTTACGACTATACACGCCAACCTTGCTCCAGGCACGAGCTATCGGAAGTGTCGTTCGTGTTGAAAGCTGTGGCCACGCTAGCGGACTCCATGCAGCAGGCGCCGCGCTCCAAGGTCGACGCGCAGGCGTGGCACAAACTCATCGGTGAGTCGCTTGTCTTGTCATAGATCTCTAAAGGTGGCCATTGAAATGTCAAATTTCGGTATAATGTATTACAGTAAAACACATCTAATATGGCTTACCGATGTACCTGCGCAGATGACATATTTTCGAAGCGCGGGAACCAATCAGCATGATCCACGCGTTGCGCGTTTGTATTCTGTTCTATTATTGGTTATAATTAGTGACGCCATGTTGACGCGCGCCCGCGTGTCATTCAGTCAGCCGTGAGTGAGATGGAAAAAGTAGATGCAATTTAATTTGCACCATATAACTATTATGTACAAGTCGAGTCGATTCGGCGTTTCGAACGGAACGACGTCGTTTTCGCTCTTATTAATACATGGACATAAAACTTTTTCTTACCTTTTCTTAAGGCGATTCCGCATCGATAGGTTTAGGGAGACTCTTAATTATATCTGAGTACGACGCTTACATTGCAAATGTGTATAGAGCCCACTTACCATCCCCCCTATTTCACTATCGGACAATGACACGTGACAGGTGACAATTCGGTATACATAGCAAAGTTAACACTGATACATCACTAGGTTTCATATAAACTGCGCCATGTACACTGGAATGTCACCTGTCACCTGCCATTGTCAAGATGGGGGAAATGACTTTTCCATTCCAAGAAATAAGTAACATGTGGGTGGTGTCGTAGGCCTGTACCCGTCGCTGGTGTCGCTGGCGTGCGGCGGGCGCGCGAGCGCGGCGCGCGCGGCGCTGCAGCAGGCGCTGCAACAGTTCGCCGCGCTGCTCGCCGCGCCGCCCTAGCGCCGGACCGTCTACACTATACACATATAGGTACTTGTAGCTACTACTTCTGATATAGATAGAGGACGTTATGGGGTAAGAGTTCACTAATGTTTTACCAAATCAACATTTGGCAACCAACCACCAACTAACCAACCAACCAAACAACCATCACTAACCACCAACCAGCCAACAAACAACCAACTAACCAACCAAACAACCATCACCAACCACCAACCAGCCAACTAACCAACCAAACAACCGTCACCAACCACCAACCAACCAACAACCAACCAACCAACCAACCAACCAACCAACCAACCAACCAACCAAACAACCATCACCAACCACCAACCAGCCAACAACCAACTAACCAACCAAACAACCATCACCAACCACCAACCAACCAACAACCAACCAACCAACCAACCAACCACCAACCAACTTTTATTTCGCAAAGGGGTGCTTCCTGCTGCATTATTTCACTTTTTTTTTGTGGTCAATAGTCTAATTTAACCTAACTTATTTAATAAGGCCATATCTAATATGTAATGGTTTTTTTAAGCACAAATACATTTTTGCGAAACGAAAGTTTGTAAAATGATACAGTTTGCAGATGATTTGGTCAAACATTAGTTTGTCAAACCTAACTTTTGGTCAAATGAACGTACCCCTGGGATAAGGCACGCTAAACATACCATTGTTCAGACGTGACAGTTTTTCCTAAATACTAAACTATTTTATACCTGTTGTTCGGTAGGTTTAACTTAACAAGTAAGTCGGAAGCCCGCTGCGGCGCACGTTACGCGTGCAAGCGTTTCACACGTGAACCACATGGGACGATTAGCACAGATACGTGTGTCAACATTTCCATAGCAAAGTTTGTCTAGTTCGAGTCACATTGATTTGTGACTTGATTACGTCACTGACGGAACGATGCCGCGGAGCTACTTCATGAGCTGCAGGGGTTGAATAGCCACGCGCATTGCCGTGTGTGGGTGACAAGTCAGTTTCGTTTTCTGCTGCATATATATCTACATTTTCATGCTAAGACCTCGTCAGGCCCCGCGTACAAAAAAATGTACATAATTCCGCCATTGGAATAGAGATCAAAGGCAATAAAATAGATTTTTCTTTGTTTTTACGACAGACAATCGAATTAGAAAATTGACTTTTTGACATTCACAATAGGCTCATATTCCATTGACAAATTTCGTTGTATGGTGGGGCTGTAGAGGATGCGTAGCTCGATCGTGCGCCACTGTGGGCTCCCGACTTTGCCCTCATCAGACCTAGGAATATACGGGGCAAAATTAAATGACAGCTAGGGATTGCCTATATCGATAAACTCAATTATCGATGCTTTTCCCATGCTAGTGATCGTTCCAAGTTTTGTTTTTAAAAAAATAATTTTATTTAAAGTAAGTATGCAAATGAAACAAAATAACAACGAAATTCTAGTTGTTCTTTATTATAAAAGGATATTTTATAACATTCACTCATCATCATCATGTTTTTTCCTTATTGTGTATTTCAGAATGACTGTCCCATTTACGTAAACGTGTCCTGTTAAAGTAAACGATCAGAATTTATTAGGAACAAAAAATATGATGATGATGAGTGAAGGTTCAGACATCCTTTTAAAATAAAGAATAACCAGAATTATGTTGCCATTTTGTTTCATTTCTATACTTTCAATACAATTTTATTCTTACAAACAAAACTTGGAGCGATCACTAGTATATCGGAAAAGCATCGATAATTGAGTTTATCGATATAGGCAATCCCTAGCTGTCATTTATTTTTGCCCCCTATATTCCTAGGTCTGGCCCCTCATTATTAAGCCGTCTAACTTTTCCTTTTAGGTTTGGATCGTAAAACTAAGAGGTTAGTTAGCAATTGACGTGTTAACGTATTGTTCTATTTCCTTGCCAACAGAGACCTCATGGGCCTTAGAAAATACAGACTAGACAACGGTCGAGACATTCCGGATTAGACTTAAAATAACGGCTACTTCCAGTAATATTTGTATAAAACACCTTTATACTTATCACACTGAATTAATACGACCTATTAGAAAAGCCTAAAGTTGCTGATAGATTTGAGCATTCAGAATGCTCGCCGAAGTGATATTATTGGGTATTCAAAATGTGTAATAACCAATCGGAACGGTAAGTTCGGCGAACAATCTAGCGAATATGCTAAAGTCATAAGTCATAATAGCGCGGGGGGCGAGGAAACGGTAGCCGTTGCCCTGTAATATTAGGCGTCGTCCTAATAGAACGTCGCACGAGTAAGCGATGCGACTATCGCGTGTTCGCGCGATGGCAAAAACTGGATGTCCTAATAGATCTTCGCGCGAATTGACAACGCGAGCCCCGCCGACGCAATTATCGCGCGAATTTCAATTAGGCCATCTATTCGAATTCAATATGTTTGATCGCGCGTTCGTACGAACTAAGTTCGCGCGAATAGATTTACAAACATTTGAGTCGCGCGACCGCGTCCTACGATTGTCAGTTAGATTCGAGTTCAATGTTTGATCACGCGTTCGTACGAGTAAAATTCGCGCGAACCTACGAATCGCGTTCTATTACGACGATGCCTTACAGCTTCGCTTTGTTTTCCCCTCCCCCAAGTTACCTAAGCAGCTGCCAACTAAATGTACAGTCAAATACAAAAATAAGGTACAAAAAAAGTTTTGAAAAATATACACGCCGCTTTTAATCTCTTGACCATGGAGACCGTGTCATATTTTTAAAACTTTGGTTGTTTCTTTTTTCTCTAACTGTACGAGACAGTGTTTTCTCAAAAGGGTGCCTATTTAGGTTGTTTGGATTGGTAACTTTTGTAATTTATATAATTGTGAACTAGTGGAGACATTAGACATTGTAGATAGTCGATGTAGGGTAAAAGCTCCAAATTTTATGAGTTGTGTGTCAATGATATCCTGCTTTTGGATTAAGGTTTGGATCGTAACTAAGAAGTTAGTTAGTTGTTTGTACATAGTTAATTAATGCACTGTTAACATCATTATCTTGCACCGAGTACGCTAGACCATTCATTTTATATTTTTTTAATTCATCTAAATTTAAAATTGAATAACTATGCTCTACTTGATTAGTTACTTAAATAAATGTAAACTAAGTGAACCACGTGACTATGTTCACCGCCAATCAATTTATTTCGAACTTTAAGAGGCCACATGTCATAATGATCTCACGCCCACACGAGAATAAAAAGGGACGCGAAAAGAACGTGAGATGGAGATAGTTTGCGGGCGCCTTGATTGTAGGATCAAATTCAAATAATTGCTGTTTACTTTAAAACTACAGCATAATAAATACAAGCCATGGTTTACCAGAATTAAGAATTTACTAACTATTAAATCAAAAATCATGGTTAAAAAGATTCCAGGATTTCCAAAATTCAACCCAAAATAGGCGAAAAAGGTATCATGTTTGAAAAATAAAACTATCGAGGATTTTGTTTCTTATCGTGTTTTCACGTTTGCCAGTCTCAATGAAATATGACCAAATTTAAACTCGTAAGGCTCAGTTTGCAAAAGGACGTAAATGATCAAGGCAATTTATTTTGAACTGTGTTGCAATAATTATAAGGTTTATTTTCCTATGTTCATAAACTGAAAATGGCATTATCGAACAGACGTAATTGAACTTTATTGTCTTGACGGTAGATTCAAAGTCGCATTTACAAAAAACTCCCTGTTTGCAGTGTGGTGGGCCTTACAAGCCACATAGGCGTTATGGATATTGAGATCCAGATCGCGGAACCCTACCGACTTTATTATAAGTGGCCTCTTAACGTATCTGTGTTCTTCTATTGGCTAATGAATACATCACGTGGCTTAGTTTATTTATATTTATACAAATACCTAAGCAGAACTATCTAAAAACTAAAATTAAATCCAGCAACTAATCACTATGTAATGTAATATACTTATCTTATATGACTCTTAAACTTTTCAACGCCATTGCCACCACGGATTCAATGCCAAATGTGGATATTTCATTCACGGTTGCCAGGGCAAAATAGTCCTCAGTTTCTATGAGGTAAGTTTGACATTCTGGTTTTGAGCTATCATTGGCATGTGATTGACGTCTTTTATATCTACATGGCGTTTAAGGGGTAAAACCGCACAGCATGATTCTTAAATATTTCCAAACTTCCGATCCGATAGTATTTCATTCTATACTAATAATGTTAACCATAGTGGTGCGACAAATAAATATAGTTAGAATATATCAAATGTAGTTTTACAATACGAGTAGAGGTTTTGTATGAATTAGACGTTTGCAAGTAACTACGACTAGTACTGACATTGTAATTCATTCGAAACAAGTAATTATTTTTTTATTATTTATAAGGGTGATTCCACGGGCGTCTCAACCGCTGTCAGTCCCTAGTATTAGTATATTAAAAAATCTGCCATAATATGGTTAAAATTTGATCAATTGTGACAAGAAATACGGTTACAGTACATCTTAGTATGAAAGTCTGCTGCTTGGTGTAGGTCGTTATTTAAATATTTATGACTAGGGACTGAAGACGGTTGAAACGCCCGTGGAATCACCCATAAAAATATATTTGGTATCTTGTCTAAAGTATGTGAATCCTGTGGCTACCTTCCGCCTCTATCAGATCAGCTGTTAGACGCCATTGTGTTGTATTATCATTCCAATTGTAGGAACTGATTCAAAATTGACTTGCTCCCACTTGTTTTGCTTATTTTAAAAAGTTAATGAGTTCAGACAAAAATGATTTTCGAGATTCGGCAAATTTATTATGGATCGTTTTACGACGGAACAACGTGTTTTAATTATTAAAACGTTTTACTCAACCCAAAAGCCACAATAGAAACATTAAAAAGACTGTTTCCCGCTCGATTAATTTCGAGAAACAGTGACATTGATTGGCCCCAAAGATCGCCTGATTTAACAGCTCCTGACTTTTTTTGTGGGGCTATCTAAAGGGACGTGTCTATGCTAACAGGCCAATGAACCTTCAGCAATTAAAACAAAATATTCGAGACACAGTCATTGAGATAACGCAGGAAATGTGTGAAAATGTGATGAAAAACGCAATGAAAAGGGTTCACATCTGCCATGCTGCTAGAGGTGGACATTTGTCTGACATTATTTTCCATGTTTAACTGCCGGCCCTAAATATTATATTTAACAAGGAATAGTTAATATTTTTTTTATTTCATAGAATAAAATTACAAAACTAAAGGGTATACTTACCTGTTATTTGGCCACCCTGTATTATTAATTCTCCTGTTTGTATAGTTTTTGTTGATTTAAAATCGTAACAATTGCAACAATGTGCCCAGTTATTACTCTTTTAATTTTATTTTCGTGTTTTGTACGGAGTAATTTATCTTGAGTATAGTCACCATCTCTATTTAGCCGTCTTACCGTCTTAAGTGGACAAACTGAACTTCCAGTGTCATTGCCGGTGCTCACGAGTGGACAAACAACTTATCGAGATCAAATTAACGAGTCGACATTTTGTAGTACGATACTCGATTTCTAAGATATTTTTTTTAAATCCTTATTTTTTATTAGCAAAAGTTGAACACTAAAATGTCACCTGTCACCTGTAATAGTCAAGATGGTGGAAGGGATAGATTGCCACAACTATGATGTACTGATCGTATCTCAATATTGTAGTGAGAAGGCAGCTGATGCGTGCGTTATACTTATACGTTATCCTATGTACTGAGTATTAATTTTCCAAAAATAATACTTGAATTATGGACTGTGAGTTATGAAATTAATTATAAATTATGTGTTATATTTTAAAGTTTATATTGTGTATTGTATCATGTAAATTATGTGAAGTTGCGTGGATCTTGTGAATATTGACGATAGTTATCGATCATAACTTTTTTTTTATTGAATTAACTGCGCGGTTGCGTCGATGTATGTAAAAATTAAGAGTCGGGCGCCACTTTGTGGATTTAATACACTGAAAAAACAAAAACTAATAATGCATCGCCTTAAATTTTATTGTTTTCGTCAATAGGTATGGTCCTCAGGTTTTCTCACAAAACGTAATAAGTATTAATTTCTCTTTTTGCTCAAAGTGTTACTACATACATGGTGTATAATTATTGAGCGTTTGGTAACCTAGCATTTTAGAATATTTATATGTTGTGTTATAATATAACTTATAAAGGTGAAATACGTTGTCTTATTATAAAGAGATATTAGATGATATTCCGAGCCTTTAACATATTAATTTACAAATCCGTGTTCAAAATAACAGTCTGAGAATTAATGACTTCCATTCTTTTAATTAAACTTTGATGAAACATTATAATTTGAGTTAGAGCTGTGGTTCTATGATCTGATAGAACTTGTGTTATGCCTGACATTAGCTATATTGTAAATAGCAATTAGCCACAGCGTGTTTATTTTGTAAAGTTAATAATAATCCTGATTTTTATACAAATATTTTTATTAATAGTATAAAGCCATACTAAAGCTTTATAAAACATGACCGGGGTCAGCCTTGAGTATTTTTTAACCGTTTGATTTTTTGTACCCAAAAGTTAGCGGTGTTCTTAGAAATTTTTGATTCTGAACTTTCTCAGGAGATCTTGTCTGAGATGTCATTTCAGTCCCAAGATACGTCAGAAATAACTGTTTCTATGACTGGACATTTACTTTGACGTGACTTGAAACGGGTGTATTACTGAGAGAGCAGTTTATATGGTTGTCAGACACTGACTAAAGAAGTAAGTCTAAATTGACTTGTTTTGAACTCTTAGTTAATTAATGTCATATGTTTTTAAATAACTTCCGTTGGTGAACAAAATATTTTGTAATAGTGCGTCAAGTTTATACTTAACAGACTAACTTTGTGTGACCCCAGTCTAACTGTAAGCTTCCATTTGTACCGAGATGTCAAATATTTATTTAACGTTAAATATAACTTAGTTTTTATTTAGTTTATCAAAATGTAATGAAATTACATCACGTTTTAATGAGTTACTGTCTTCAGAAATAAAGGTAAGTTGATAACTGGTTGTTTTTTTTTACCAGCTAGAAGTACATGTAGAACTGTGTTGTGTAAGAAATTATTTTTAGTCATATTGTGTGTTAGGCCATAATTATTGCAAGACATCGTTTGTTTTTTAAGAAACTGTTCCTTTTCAGCATTTTTCTAAAACAGTCTGGACCTAACCAAGCCTACACATTCGATATTTAAGAAATTCTGAAAGTTTACGGTTCCGCTATAAAAAAAATATGACACGAAAAAAATGTATATAAAACATCATCAAAAACGAGCCTACTCTTTCCTCAAAGGCTCGCTTGCTTGTCTGCCTCCATTTTAACATATTAAAAAAAACATGACCAAAAAAAAATTAAGAAAACAAAGGGCTGCCCAACTTGACAGGGCCTCTATTGTAGGCGATAAAAACCTCTTTGACCTGTTTATGGTATTGTTTTTTATTCGGCCGCCATTACTGTAAAGTAAATAAGAGCTATCAAAACGTTAACAATACGATAACAGGTCAAAGACGAAGAAAACAGGATGAGATATGGTTTTCACCGCCTTGAATCTCGGCTTTAATATGTCATTCGAGATGAATCTCTATCGTGAATCTGCATGGTATGACAGCGTCACTTCTATGGAATCTCGAATTCATCTCGTTCGCGACCGAGAATCGCCTCACTGATCATTATCTTGAACGATATAACCCCTTCAATTTCACCAAAATCATTAAGAGTCGTTTGTGAGAACGCGATTACTAGGATAATTGTTTTTTCTCACTTGTCGCTCTGTCTCTTTCATTGCGGACTAGTTAGAGAAAGACTTACTACGTGCCAAAGAAATCGTGGGCAAGCTGTGCTATTCTTACTTAAGTATATTGGTTTCATTGTGTTGGCAAAATTCCACAAGAAGAGTACTTAGATAAATTTGTCGTATTTATCAAAATGGCGAGATTTATTTCCTGCGTATTACACGTTCCGCCTGTATTATCACTTGCCAAGTTTGTGTCATAAATAAATTTTATTTGAAAATACATACTTAGCTTTTTCCCGCGACTCCGTCCGTGCAAAAGTTGTTTACTTATTCGCTATTCCTGTGAGAACTTTCCGATTAAGCCTCTTCAAGCCCACCGTACAACAATATTTGTCAATGTAGGTAATATAAACCTATTGAGAATATCATAGAGTCAATTTTCTAATTCGATTGTCAGTCAAAAAACAAACGAAAAACCATTGTATTCCCTTTGCAATGGATTCTTACTCCAATGGCTGTATTAAATTCCGGGATAAAATGTATGTCGGTCTTCGGCTATATAACGATACGGCAGTTACTAATGATTAGTTACACATCAAGCCAGAAGCTCTGCCTCGTCTAAAATTGAAACAATTTTCCTCTATTAACAGGAAATGGTTTATCAGCGTGGTTCGCAATTCTTGTTATTTCAAGAATAATAATTATTAGTCACTTATTTGCTTACTATGTTCTGTTAATAAGGACATATTCCCATGTGTAAAGGAAGTTTCAATTGCTCTAAAGTAAGTAGGTATGTTAAACGTTAGATTTTGGCGATACTAAGAAGACCCAGAAGAAGACGACGTTTGGATGATATTATAATAAACTTATCTACACTAATATTATAAAGAGGAAGGACTTTATTGTTTGTTTCTTTGTTTTAGTACTTCCTTATTTTATATCCCAATTAATTTACTAGAGTACGTTCAGCTCCCTATCCCCGAAGACCACTGGACCAACTCACGAAAGCAACCAATCCATAACTTGCACGTAAGTAAAGGTACCTATGCAATGTATACAAACTAACATTTAGATAGTTTAGTCACCGAGCAGATATTTCGGCAAGCAGGAAGACTATAAGCTCGTAAAGGAAGAAGCCGGCGCCCGCGCAGTACCAAATTAACCGCGGGTCGCTGACCTGGCGGAAATATTCGTGGGGCCGTTGGTCCAGATATACTTAGTTTGGTTTATCGAGAGTAGTTTATGCTGCTACATTTGAAAACTTTCGGAGTTTTCCAAATTGATAAAAAGTGGAAATTCACACCTTTGTTATATTAGGTATTAAGGTGGTAAGTTCGCTTTACTATTTAAAGGTCTAATCAATTTTAATACCTTTAGCATGAAAAACGTTGGTTTCTGGGTGGGTGAAACACGGAATTTTCAAACTTTACGATTAAAAAAGATTTACAATCCTTATCCGTACTAGATATCCTAGCTTACTACGAGACTACGAGTATTACTATTGTAAATGCGAAAATTTCGATGGATGAATGTTTGCTACTCAATCACGCCAGAACGGCTGAACTGATCTGGATGAAATTGGTTACAGAGATAGGTATAATCTGGAATAGCACATAGGCTACTTACTTTTTATCCCAAAAAATTGGATAGATTCCGAGGGAATAGCGATGAACAACTTCTACACGGACGAAGTCGCTGGCAACAGCTAATAATGTTATAAATACAAAAGTGTGTTTGTTTGTTCGTTCCACCTTCACGATTCAACGCCTCAGCTGCTAGCTGTGAAATGTACGTACAGGGACAGTTTATAGCTCGGTGACCCACATAGGGTACCTACTTACTTTTTGTTCAAGAAAATTGCGCAGTTCTTGAGGGAATCGCATAAAGACTTTTAGGTACGCGGATGGAGTGGCGGGCAAAGCTAGCAGTTCAACATAATCTAGCTCACCCTTTTAAGTCAGACCACTATAAAACCCTGTCGCACATATCCAATAAGTAATTAATATTGACGTAATTACTTACGAACTCGTGACTTAACAGTATCATTTCGACAGGGTTTTACGGTGGTTGTACAATGGAGTAACTTGACAAATTTGAATTTTTGAACTTTGGTGAAAAAATAATATTTCAGAATCTCAATTTGGTTTCTGATCTACAGGAGTATCTATAGGTTAAGAGTGTTCGGACAGGTTATCAACCATCATCATCATGAAAGTCACGGGCACCTCACTTTACGATTTCATTTGTTTTGACAACTTTGTCACCAGCAATAACGTTGTCCAACATTGGGCTGAAAAATATCTGCCACGTCTATTACCAGCCATAAGAGCGTGTTTGATAGATGATGACTGTCACTATGGCATTAGAATATAGTTAAAGCGACGAGGTAACAAGTGTTCATTTACCAACTTTACTTATCACATACTAGGTATACTACACATCCAAGGAATTTGACCTCTAAAAATACCTTAAGCTAACAAACATACTCATTATAGCCACAACTAAGTAGGTCAATTCAGAATAAATGCTTGTTCAAGAAAATATCCAAAGTTAATATATAAATAACAAGACTTGTTTCCTTTGAAATGAGGTCATTATGCATCTGTATATGGCGGTGACAGGCTGGTGATGTCACTGCAACCCACTACCAAAGCAGGCGGCGGGCGATCTTGGGCCTATTGCTCATACAAGCAACCAACATTGTGCAGCTACTAAGTCAAATCATTACCAAAACACGTTAGCAACAAGGTCCAAATTGTCAAATTACTTTTATTTATTGGCTGTAATATTTTTGTTACATAATCGCGAAGTGTAGGTAGGTTGGAAGGATATTGTGTGGGATGTAATTCAATACAAATTGAATGCTAGGCGACTCGAGATGGATTGATTACCTTGTCGTAGTGTCACTTACGTGGTACCGTAGTACGTAGGTTGAGTGACGGTCTAGGAAAGGATCCATTTCCTCTCTTACGTAATACCTACCTACGTACATGTTAGCTATCCTTCCGTTTTAATTTTAACGTAGTGTAGGTAAGGTAAAACGCCCAAAAAAATCAGGTAGGTTATGCTATATCTATTATTTTATTAAACGAAGAGTTCCAAGTATAGGTACATCAACTTGGCCTGCCGAGCGATCGAACGTTCGTTTTACAAGCAGTTTTATCAAGAATTAATCTATGCACATGAAATTTTATTCTTAACACATTCACTGCCAGCCCACGATCATCAAAGAATACCCGATAGTCGGGCACGTAGCGGTGAATGTGTTATTGTGTTCATTACCTTATTGCAAATCGCAATCTCGCGCAATTAGCAACAATCCTATGCCTACCCCCAGCAATGTTAGTTCATATGTAACAAAGTAATTCTGGAGCTAGATAGAAGATCTAAGATTGCTAGACATTACGATTAGAACTACCTACTAAAAAAAAACAAGAGGTTTCTACTTTGGCTATTAGGTATGAAACCTTACATTGACCGTGAACCTAGTAGTCACTGAAACGAGATGCTGTCAGAGATGAAATGACTGATAAGTTCATTGACTTTACTAGGTTGTCATAGGAGGTAGGAATGAAACAAAGTAAATTCACATAATTTCAATTTTAATCTTTCATTTCACCGGGGAATGTATCGGTGTGAGTGCTCGAAGGCTTAATACTCTTCGGCGCCCTCGCCTTCGCCCTCGGCGGAGTCCATGCCGACCTCTTCGTAGTCCTTCTCGAGAGCGGCCAAGTCCTCGCGGGCCTCGGAGAACTCTCCCTCCTCCATACCCTCACCCACGTACCAGTGCACGAAGGCACGCTTGGCGTACATGAGGTCGAACTTGTGGTCCAGGCGCGCCCAGGCCTCGGCGATGGCGGTCGTGTTGGACAACATGCACACGGCACGCTGCACCTTGGCCAAGTCACCACCAGGCACGACGGTGGGCGGCTGGTAGTTGATGCCGACCTTGAAACCGGTGGGGCACCAGTCCACGAACTGGATGGTACGCTTGGTCTTGATGGTAGCGATAGCGGCGTTCACGTCCTTGGGGACGACGTCACCGCGGTACAACATGCAGCAAGCCATGTACTTTCCGTGGCGCGGGTCGCACTTGACCATCTGGTTGGCGGGCTCGAAGCAGGCGTTGGTGATCTCGGCCACAGAAAGCTGCTCGTGGTAAGCTTTCTCGGCGGAGATGACCGGCGCGTAAGTCACCAGCGGGAAGTGGATACGAGGGTACGGCACCAAGTTGGTCTGGAACTCCGTTAGGTCGACGTTTAGGGCGCCGTCGAAACGGAGGGAGGCCGTGATGGAGGACACGATCTGACCGATCAGCCTGTTCAGGTTGGTGTAGGTGGGACGCTCGATATCCAAGTTGCGGCGGCAGATGTCATAGATAGCCTCGTTGTCGACCATGAATGCGCAGTCGGAGTGCTCAAGGGTGGTGTGGGTGGTGAGGATGGAGTTGTAGGGCTCGACCACAGCGGTGGAGACCTGGGGCGCGGGGTAGATGGCGAACTCCAGCTTGGACTTCTTTCCGTAGTCAACCGAGAGGCGTTCCATGAGGAGAGAGGTGAAGCCAGAGCCGGTACCTCCTCCAAACGAGTGGAAGATGAGGAAACCCTGCAGACCGGTGCACTGGTCAGCCAGCTTGCGGATGCGGTCAAGGACCAAGTCTACGATCTCCTTGCCGATAGTGTAGTGACCGCGGGCATAGTTGTTGGCCGCGTCTTCCTTACCAGTGATAAGTTGTTCTGGGTGAAATAACTGTCTGTATGTGCCAGTGCGGACCTCATCTGTTAACAAAGAAAGTTATTATTAGTTATTATTGTGTTATTGCAATCATAACTAGGGCATTGTTTTAGTCTCAGGAATTCTCTGAGTGACAAGGTAGCAATATAATCATTTGCATTTTGATTTAGATATTAAATTAATGAACTTTAATGGTAAAGTAGGGTTACCATTTAGGAATTAGAAAAGTCCTGACAACAAGCCCGACATTTCAATAAGAGTCCAGACTTTTTAGTCACAAAATGGAAACATTACTCACTTAGTTACAGAGATATGGTAGGTATCTAATTTAATAAAATCTAGACAAATTAAAGAGCTAGGCAAGTCCGATAATCTCGACGGGTGGTAACCCTAAATACAAGGGCCAATTTTGTATACCAATATTCTCAAACTTAATTTAGCATCGGTCAGACCAGACGGTTTGTATCTTCCTGAAACTTACCAACTACAGTGGGCTCCAAGTCAACAAACACGGCACGGGGCACGTGCTTGCCAGCACCAGTCTCGCTGAAGAAAGTGTTGAAGGAGTCGTCTCCACCCCCGATGGTCTTGTCTGTGGGCATCTGGCCATCAGGCTGGATGCCATGCTCCAGGCAGTACAGCTCCCAGCAGGCATTGCCGATCTGGACTCCGGCTTGGCCAACGTGTACTGAGATGCACTCACGCTGTGACAAAAAGTTGAAATTTAAAATGGGTGTAAAATGACAATCGAATATGTTTCCTATTTACCTGCTCTTATTGATAAGATATTTTGTCATACCTAAAGATTTGATACTGCGATCTTTCATCCTATCATTACATTACTTGAATTTATTCAATGTCATTCAATGAGTCACGACTCAATTTCGTATAAAAACCAACGAGCATGGCATGGCACCGATCGTTAAACCGTAACAATTTATCTGCTAACTTCGAGGTCATAACGAGAGAAAGTACCAGACAATGGTGTGAAAAGCTAATGAGAGAGAAAGGTGAAAGGCGTTACAAGTTACAACCTAGACCTACTTGTTCGTAAATAAAATGCCGGATGAAGCATATATTTTATGTTTCATCGAAAAAGCCTTCGGAAAATGCAAATTACTGTCGCGCCGAGCTATCGGTCATAACATAACAAATGAGATCATCTTTTTATCAAGCGAGCCTTGAATACGGTCACGAATGGACACGTCACCGCTTTTCCAATAACGTCAATTTTCAAGAATAAACTCCTTAAAATCTTATAAATAAGCATTTGAAACGATACATAATCGAAGAAATCGAAGTTAAAAGTAGTAGGATAGTGGATAACATCGATTCAACGGGCGTGGCGCCGGCACGGGGGCCTTGGTGACAAATTGCCGGCACGCCATTAGTTATTAGCGAGACAAAAGAACATTGGTCTTTATATAGAACGGAATTTAAAATTTGAATACCGATATAGCGCTACCTATTACAATTTGAAAGAAGAATGCCAAGCACAGTAGGAATTAACGAAAAACTTGCAAGAAACAGAATGTCTACACCGGCCTACGCGAAATGGCGGCGTGGCCACCCGGTAACAATCTAATAAAATTCCAACGAATTAAACGATATTAGCACAGAAAAACGCGTCCAGGGATAAAAGGGATGAAAATAATGCAGTACTCACCATTTTCAATTGAGTTTTGTATAACTTAACGTAGAAATAAGTTAATTAAATAAGTCAGTCGTCGTTCGGCGCGACCGGTTAAGAGGCTTGCCAAACGGAAATTATGAAGAAAAATCCGTTAGGAGCGCTTATATAGTGCCGGTTTCTGGGGGCAGCGTCGCCTCACATGCAGCGTTCCGATTGGTCGATACAACTGCCGCATGGGCGTACGGGCCAATAAGGACAAGTCTGCATTATCTCACCATTGCGGGAATATGTGGGTGAGTGATTCATTCAACTTTAGGGTTGTAATCAGGTCGATATCGATTAGGTATATCGAAAAGCATTTATGGTTTGATTATTATATGCGTGCCTGATTTGACTCAAAGGGTGTATACATTTAAATTTTCAGAAATCCTTATAGGGATTAAGGAAGATTAAAGCAGTAGTTAGAACAATAAGGATCTGATTTAGGATGGTTAGGAAGTCCAAATCGCTCTTCTTACAATTTTGTCAAGGAGTTAGGACAATCCTAATACGAATCTAGTTACTACATGACTGCCTCGATGTCTGCGTCCAAAAGTGTAATGTAATCAGTAGCTGTTTCTCCTTTATAAGTTACAATCCTAATTGGGTTTTTAAAAATTGGATAGTGTAATAACCACTCAAGTGCATAACCATGGGGGGCGTAAGGGGGCAGGATTGTATGCCCGTAGTTTGGATTTAGAGCAAAACAAGCATGAAAATCCGGCTTATGTTTCGATTTTGCCTCCCATGGGCTAAAAGCTAGGTTCGCCCGTGACTAACCTAAATCGCGTTGAATGGGAGTAATTATTTTCTGCAGAATAACATTACTAATGGGTAAAAAAAACCGATTGTCGTTATAATTTTTGTAACTCAAATGAGTCACTTCATCAAGGTATAAGGCATGCATATACCTTGCATTGAATATTTCAGGATTTAAGTTATTAATCAGTACCTACTTACTTTAATGAATATTTTGCATCCTGTATGTTATGTTATTTGTCTGGATAAAGAAAATTAATTAATGTAACAACATCAGGGTATTGATTCTCTCAAATGCAAAGGTGAGCGAATGCAGGAGTGAAGTCCAAGCGGCGAGTTTAAGTAGTCCCGTCAAAGCGAGTAAAACACATTTCAGCGCGTGTATTCAATTTGTCAGCATGGCTTCTCGAACGTATAAGGCTGCCTAATTGAGAATGCACGCGCTAATATGTGTTTTGTTCGCTCTGACGGGACTACTTAAATTCGCCGCTTGGACTTCACTCCTGCATTCGCTCACCTTTGCTTATAAGAGAATCACTACCCTGTAAACTGACCCTGTTCAAACAAAATAAATCATTTGATTTCATTTGAATGTTGAATTAACTCACTTGTAATAGAATTATTACAAACTAAATCTTCAAAAAGAAAAGACTTAAAAGGGTTCATGTGTGTTTCCCTAAACGCTAGAATAAAGACAAGTTTTTAGACAAAAAAAGCTAGAATAAAGACAAGTTTTTTCAAACGACTCCCTTTATCTTGAACATATCGATTATGATCTTACGATGCCTGATTGCAGATAAAATTCTAAGAAAAAAGTCTTTTAAAAAATAAATAATTTGGCTGAACGCGAAAGCGTTCTTCAACCCAGAGGTCTTATTTTCTGTCGTGCTGGTCGATCGATAAATATTTTAATTACTTTGTTTTTGTAGTCCCATAATTATAATATGACACTCTTTATTATTTGATAACTTATTTTTTTACTAAAACGTTGGTGTAAATCCGTTTCCAGTTATATTTAATTTGAAGGAAAACTAAAATATCAATAATGTCAATCCATGAAGTGTAACAGTAGCGAGTGATTACACACTATTCTTCCCAATAATATTTAAGTCCCTTAATCTAGCAGTATCAGTCAGATAGATTCTAAATTAAGATTCATGTTGCCGCTAACTCAACTCTGGAATTCCGTATACTAACGGGACGAGTTAGGCCAGACGTCAGTAAGTATGTTAAATAAGAATACTGAGTATTGATTCCCATACTGCATTGCCCGACTAGATAACAAAACTTATGTTATGCAGCAGCAGTACCGTGCCGTCGTTTGAGCTGACACCTCTTGTGCAGGGTTCATTTTAAATTTGCTTTGACTTACTTGGCCTGAGGCGAATGACCCAAATAACTTTATAAAGCAAATCGAAAATTCTTTACTATCGATATCGACAATTTACAGATTCTTCCATTATAACAACACTAAAAAGTTCGTTATTTGTATTGTTTATTATTTTCCAATAAGGGAGCATTCATAAGGCTTTTTTTTCATTCTTGATGTATATTATAATCTCAAAAATTACCGTGGGCCCTGGATTACATCATGAGACTATAAAATCTTCCACACATGCGCAAACAAACAACTTCTGGTTGGCTGGACGATCTCGCTACCATATAAGGCAATGCCGCGCCAGCCGTACTAAAATAGGACAGAGCCACTTCTGCGACACTTTTCACATCAAATCTTGAATTGGCAAGCTTTCGCTACCAAATGAGAGATAGAAAAGAACTTACTTAGTTCCTAAATGATAATGCAATTTAAGTTCAGTTTACTTTTCAGTTAGGTACCTACGATACGATGAAAATACAAAGTAATCAAATACACAAAATGATAAAGACTCAAACTACCTACAAGGCATACATACAAAGTGATAAAATTGTCAAATAATAATAAAATTATAAAATTTTAAAGTAATAATTTATAACAGCGCCACCTAGTTAAATATTTCGGGACTACTGAGCCTGACACGTTTGGTAACTTTTGCTAGCTAGCTTTATTATTGCCGGCTGTACGCGATGCCAACAAGTTTGAACTTAGCGCCCTCTTTTGTCGATTATAGAAAAGTCTATCAAAACGATGTTGGAAACCGGTTGCGGGCTTACAGGTTACGTACAGTACTACTGATATTGCTTCTGGTGCCACCAAATAACATCCCACCAAAAACATAAATGAAACAAGTTTAACGAAAAGCAAGCTTTAAAAAAACCCAACTACTTTTTGGATAATGTCGTCAAAGTAATGTTACTTATAATGTAGACGGTGGCGTAACTATAGGGTGGCAGCAGTGGCGTAGCTAGCATGAGTGGCACCCGGTGCGGATATTGTACGTGTCACTGTCACCCCAAAACTCAATTACATTATTTTATTGGTGGCGGTTATGCAATCTGCCACAGTTTTATGAATTGTTTGATGGCAATGGCACTCACTACTGATGTCCACGGTCGGGTCGGGTGTCACCCCTAAGCGGGTGACACCCGGTGCGGGCCGCCCCTGCCTCCACCCCCTAGCTACGCCACTGGGTGGCAGCGCTGGTAAAATGCCACGAGCCCCCGGCCAGTGAGGGGCCCCCGGGCCGAAAGTCCGTGAGCACAGGAGGAACCTTATATTTTTTCATTTTTAGTAAAAGTGAAAGAAGGGCCCTATCCGACGAATTTGCCACGGGCCTTAATTAGTACCTATAGTTACTTACGCCAATGAATGTAGGCATATATTTTTTATTTCGCTAATTTCACATTTAAATAATTTTAATATAGCCTATGACACTCTAGCGGTTAAGACGAATCTAACAATGTCAAAATGTGTGTTTATTAAAATCGGTTTAGCCGTTTAGTAGTTTCGAGCGGACATAGAGTCGGCACATTTACAGGTCAAGTCAAACACATAACCCTCCTCCTACTCCTTTTGGGCTTTGCTGCAGTCGGGTAAAAAATATTCCAAGTTATCATGTTCCACCAAAAGTAGTGTTATCTAAATAGGAGCCAAGTTTGGCACTAGATTGTTTACAGCCAGAACGATTGACTGCCACTAAATTCATTTCGAGCTCTAACTTGGCAGTTTTCTTAAATACCCGACGGATAGGTACCTATTTAACCAAAGAGATTGAATATTATAGTTATACTAGAGGACGCCCGCGACTTCGTACGCGTAGAATTAGTTTCCCGCTACTCCCCCCATTTTTTTCCCGTTCGGGGTCGATTTTCGGAAAATCCTTTCTTAGTGCTCACTTACATCATGAAAGGAACCCCTGTACCAAATTTCAAGTTTCTAGGTACAGTAGTTTCGGCTGTGCGTTGATATGTCAGTCAGTCAGTTTAGCCTTTTATATATATAGAAGATTACTACCAAGTACAGTCACCCAATGAAAATGTTGAGCATACTTAGAACCTTGTCATTGTCATGTGTGTCATTTTGATGTTCTGTTTGAAGTTTACTATGACAACGCACTAAAGTGCTTAACATTTTCGTTGTATGTTAATCGATGCATTATTTTTAAAGTTACTCATTGGCAGTAAAAACTTCATGTACTTAGTAAAATTATCGAAAATGGTTTTTTTTTTACTAGGTAGGTAAAAAATACTAACCTAACCTAACCTAACCTAACCTAACCTAACTAACTAAAGGTTACTAGGATTTAATAACATTCCAGCTCTATAATTTGTAATATACCTTAGCTTAATGCACTTAATTTTAAAATACTTAGGTAGGTACATTGTTTAAATTACACGTGCGATATATTAATAAAATAATATATAATTAAAAATAAAACAAAAATGAATAAAAAAAAATGGATCATCGTGAACATGACTGTTTTTGCTGCAAACGAGCTCTTAAATTAACCTTGTATGTTCCATATGCTCTGTCATCCTGTCCTTTACGATTGCTGGAAAAAAAAAGTTCAAGTTAGGATAAAAAGCCTGGGGTACGTTTTATAAAGCTACAAGTTACAATTTTACAGGTCTAAACTGGCAACACTGCTCAAATGGCTGAGGCCCGTTTCACGAAGCTACAAGTTACAAATTACAAGCGGAAGTCTCTTTCAAACTCCTTCTGCTAGAAAGAGAGTTCCGCTTGTAATTTGTAATTTGTAGCTTCGTGAAACGGGCCACTGGTCGTCATTGGTCGAGATTGTGTCAAATAGAAACTTGTGACCTGTAAATTGTAATTTGACACTTTATAAAACAGTCCCCTGTTGTGTCCCACTGTTGGACACTTATTCCATATCATGGAATTCCATCCTTAATTGAAAAATCTTTGACCTGGTCCTTACCTTATTTCATTATTATAATGACAACCATTTACTATCGCTATCTCATTTGAAGAAACTTCTGAAGAAAGAGAGCGTCATATGTCTCGCGCGTCATCTCGTCGAATTTGATATTTCCGTTCAGTTTTCCCGCGCAGCGTTCAAGTGCGCGCGCATCCGATCCGCGCACGAAAGCATTTCAAATCGCGCACGTCCGAAACGAAATACGAATTTATTAACGTAAAAAAATAATTAAAAGTGACCTCTGCTGTGTTTAAAAATTATAAATAAATTTGTGTCTTTCTAAAAGTGTTTCAGTGTTGTGGTTTTCTATTAAAAACAAATTCAAGGATAACTGAGACGTAAGTTTTTTCGCGCGTATTTACTTTGCATGATTTATTCTGTTTTTTCTAACCTTAAAATGTGACAGGAAAAGGATTTTACTGAGATAACGTCAGCCTTGTATAGATGTATGGCCGTTAGATGATCAAATAAGGCAGTCGCGGTCTAGGCTTGTCTAGGACTAGGATATACTAGTTTTCTAGCCGCAGGCTTGAAAGTGCGCTACGGTATTGTACCACATAGCTATCTATGCCGTTGATGGGATCTTGTTTGCCTTTCTAATAATTGTGCTGGATTAAATGCTTTAAAGTTATAGTTGCTACTTAAAAATATGGAAGTTTTTATCTGTGACAACATTTTTTTCGACATGCTATAAAGGAACTTTAGGGTAAAGGTACTGCTAAAGGGATCTTAAACTTAGTTAGTCTGTACAAAATCAATTATGAGAAAGAGGCCCAACCCAACCCAAGCGATTTCTATCAAACCTAGCTAAGAATTACGTCGACAAAACAGACTGCAAGAAATTTTACAGACAGCTAGGGACAAAGACACAAAAATAATATTTTTTGGTCAGTGGCTAAAAACAAGTTATAGTTAGACAGCGGACACTGGCTCAGAAAAAGGGTGTTTACACCATTCGTTCATCAGTCATCGATTGGTTGTAGAGGTCGACCGATGGTCGATTGATCAATTAAAGTTTGCATTTTTTGATCGGCCGACGTTCGTTCGAGGATTGATTGACGGGCCATCGACTATCCCGTAACGATCATCCTCATCATCATCATCCCAGCCAAAGGACGTCCACTGCTGGACATAGCGCCTGCCCAAAGGTTTGCCACAAGGATCGGCCTTGCGCTTGCGCCGCTGGCATCCATTGGTTTCCCGCAACCTTAGCCACGTCGCAGATGGCCGATGGAGTCGAAGACTTCTCGAGTGGTGTCCGCGTACCAGAAGACGCAGCTCCAAAAAGGTGTACTGCTGTAACGATGTAACACTCTATTGCATTGCAGTCGATAGTCAATAGTCAAAATAGTGTGGAGACAAATTACACAAAAAGAAACATTTCCTCGGTCTAGTTGGGCCATAAAAATTGCTAAAATGTAAAGTAATGGCTTCACGTATGGTAACAATTCCATATTTAGTCACTTTTTTAAAATCTCTAGGCCTCCTGCACGCCTAGCACATGTTGCCCGCGACGCGACTTGTTTGTCGCTCGGATCTCCCTTTCTTTCTAGTCAGTAACGATAGAGACGCCTGAGGGCCCTGCCAAGATGCACTACGCTAACTAGCGTTTCTATTCGTTTCGTGTTTAAACCAATCGCGTCACTGGTAGATCACGTGACTTATCGTATCACCTCATCTGCCAGTGACGCGATTGGTTAAAACACGAAACGAATAGAAATGCTAGTTAGCGTAGCGCATCTTGGCAGGGCCCTCTGAGCGACAAGCGAGAAAATACAACTTGTGCTACCCGTGCTGATATTATTGCAGCAATGATGTGGTGCCACGGAGGTGACTAGATGGCGCCGGTATGGCATACTGGCAATACATGGGTTAGAGTCGCCTCAACATTGCATTGTCACCGATATGGATAAGCATGCCAAATTTCGGCTTTATCGAATGCCAGCAGCAAGGGTTGGATAAATGTATTATTACAGATTTTAAGTCTTAATTAAACGCTTGTAAAAAGAGGCCATGGTCTATCGGATAGGTACCACCCAAAGTCCGCGTTAAGTTGTAGAAATAAAGGTGTGTAAAACCAACAAAGAACGTCAATTAAAAAAAAAGGCCATGTTCTGTTTCTATTCAGCCTCGTACAATCTTATTCCAGCTTATACTTATTAGCGACATTACAAGGTTAGGCCAGGACCGCTTATCAACTCACATGAACAACAACGATAATACATTCATAGGTCAACTTTTACATGTTTTTACAAAAATAATGATTGGAATTGGTAAAGTAATTCATCGAAAGTGTAGACCACTTCAGTGCCGTGTGACAAACAATGGCAATGACTACAACAATGAAGAGGTTCTAAATAGATATGCTCGACGTTTTTATCGGCTGTAAACTTAAAAAAAAATCTTAGATTTCCATTTTTAACATCTCTTTTTTTTCGATTTTCGCAAGTTTCGGACGCGTTGAACTCGGACGGGTATTGGTTATAAAGGTGTGTAAAACCAACAACACATAGCTAGTCGAAAAAAAAAACAATTGTATGTGTGTCTTGAAGCCTACTCCTCGAAACGGTTACAAAATAACAATTGCAGCGCATTGTAAATAAAGTTAAGACGCGAAGACCATAATTCCAATTATTACTAATTAAGAGTTGGCGCCAATGACTATAGCCACTTTAAATCTATTTAAATCCGTTATAACTTTTGAATTTCTTAATAACAATGATTCATATAAGTCCTGGATCTTAAAAGGACCTTGTTCTTGCTCTTTACTGAAGCAGTCACGGTTATTTTAGTGGGCTGTGGTGAGAATTTATTGAGAAAACACTGGGATGCGTCAGCGCAGCTGAGCCAGTCGGTTTATGGCAAATACTGGCACTTTATTGCAAAACAACTGTGTAAGTGTTTGCATCTTACAACAAAAAGATCTCAATAAATACAGGTACTTTATTTACGTGAAAAAAACAAACGGTGAAACATTTGCGGTTGGTGTTGGGCAGGAGCTTGAGTTAAGGTTTGTACCTACTCTTTTTATGTTTTACCCGACAAAAAAAGTAAGAGGTTTTATGTTCGGTTGTATGCGTTTTTTTTCAATGTATGTTTCATCGATTTTTCCGTCAATTGTGGACCGATTATGAAAATTATATTTTGATTGATAAGAGGATTCCGAGGTGGTCCTATTGTCACCCAATTGGTATCTGATGAGGAGATCCGTGAGGAGTTGAGGGAACTCCTCAAATGTTATAGGCATGCATATAGCGATTTTGGTATTTTTAGTAACAAGACCAGCTGTGGAACTGGTGATGGAGAAGATCCGGACTAGGCCATTTTTTTTTCTTTTTTTTATAGACTATGATTAGCCAAGTTGGTTTGGTAGTGAGTGTAGCGACCGCCTATGAAGCTAACGATTCCGGTTTCAATTCCCGGTATGGATAAATTCTGGGGATCTAGTGAAAAAGGGCGTAAGTAGACTTAACTCGTTATACAAAACGGTATATACCTGAACGGAGTATACCAGACTTAAACCCTTTTTCACTTGATCTTCAGGAGACTTACACCCTTTTACACTAGGACCCCAGAATTATGATATTTGTTTTTGAATGTTGACGTCGTCTATGTATGTTTGTATGTCTCTATAAATGTATGTTTATCGTGGCCCAACATCGTTCATCATTAGAACATTTTAGAACACAGACTGTCATTTTCTCTTCAGGTTTCATATATTTACGGTCTTGAGAGTATTTTTAGACTGTTATTCTATGGGAGCCTTAAGAGCATGTAATATTATTGTATGTTCAGGTGAATAATGAAGAGTTTTCGAACTGCGTTTAAGCTAACAAAGGAAGTTGGTCATACACGTTTATTGGTTTTGTGGTTTATCAATGTTCCTGATCAGAATACCAATTGAATAGTATGAGTTTGAAATTCACTAAGCAATCACCATTGTTTGAAATATTTACTGACTCATACAATTTATGGCTTTATATTAAGTCAAACCAAATGAAAACTGTAAAAACCCACGTGTAAGGTTTTTTTAATTAAGTGCCCACGTTCTACTCGCGACGAATGTAACTTATACCTCGTTTGTCGAAATCGGACCATCTGTTTAGTTTCTACGAGTAAACAAAGAACCGTTCATACATACGGGTCAGAAACATATGAGTATGACCCTCCTTCTTCGGCAGTTGGGTAAAAATCTTGGGTCTTACATAATCCAATATTTTCAAGATTCTATCGCCCGAGAAGTCGGAAACCAAATAGTTACTTCAACTAAGCTAACTTTAGCAATTTTTGCCAGAATTCATACTAACTTCCTATATATGGTTTTATGTTAAATCTTCCATGTATATCTTAGCAAGAGTAAGCAAATGAAGGCTATTTGTAGGTATTAAAATATGCAACATGCATGATCTTATTTTAACACAAACACTGCTAGATATAGTGCGGTAGTGGCCACTTAAGAATATTATATAGATCCTCCCTGTCACCACGGCAAATGTTTTTGCCAAGATATGCCAATCTAAAATAACCTAACCTAAAAAAAAAATTTTTATTACACGGTTTATTGCCAACTGTACTCATGTCTCTCTGTCTGTTCTCTGTAATTACACTATTAAAAGACGAGTTATAATTATGAGGCCAAACTCGTCGGATCTACTATGTGCCATTGAGGAGTTCCTATGGCCACCTTACCAGGTCGATGGTACCATATTAATGTATTGTCATCGGGATTGTGTAAGTATGCCAAATTTCAAGTCGATCCCACAATTAGAAGTAGGTTGAAATTGACTTCCAAGGCGAACAAAATCCATTTTTTTCTGATTATTCATTTGTCCGAATTTTTATTTTTCCGAAAGGTATGTTATGCTGGAGCTATTTTAGATTTAATTTATTATATTATTACTCTACGTAGGTTAGGTTAGGTATTATATTACCCAACTTCCAAGATCTGATTACATTGTTAGTTTTTTAATTACCTACAACAGAAGTATAAATACATAATATATATAAATATAGGTAAAGAGTTTAAACAAAGATCAGACTCCTACGAATCCTTCTTTCCTAACATTATCACATGATTTGGGACAGTAGGTGATTAGTTGATTACCTAATACCAAAACCTCTTTCACTAAGTGGTCACACAACCGCAAATAATTAAAACAAGCCGACCACAATAATCCATATTCCTCAAAACAATATGTTTCTACTGTTCGCAACAGGGCGATGACATCAGCCGCGCTATATTAAAACTTGGCTGCTATCCACGTTCGACGGTAGCGATGAATAATCTTATATGATAGGTTAGAGTTCGTGTCTGTCAATGTACCACCCACGTCTCAAGTCTAGATTCTAGCTATCGGCTGTGAGCATACAAGGCTAACAGTTTTCCTTCTTCTATTCAAGCACTACAATCTAACAATCTAACCAATCTGCAACGTGGATATGAGATCCTAGTAGTTAGAAATGATTTGTTTTTTTTTTGTAAAGAAGATAGCACTGCCAGAAAGGAAGACCTAATGTTGAGGTAAATAGCTGCAATAAACATGGGCTGAACAAAAGTTGAATACAATATTTTTAAGAAGACATATTGTGTGTATTGTATCCTAGTATTACAAAGATAAAATATCTGATTATAATAATGAAGAGGCTTTGAATAAGTGTTGTGATCGGGATTGGACAGACACGTTGTTGTGTGGTATTGAACTTGCCTAGCACTTGCTAGTAACAACAAACCTGTGCCTTTATTTATTCTACTTTAATTTAGACCACCTTGCTTTGATATCGTAAAGTAAACCCAATAGACGTTGTGACTGCTTTTCTTGATTATTAATCAGAGCTGTCATAACCAACAATATGTGATTACGATCTCGAAACATGATTGGCTAAATCAGTTTGGAATAGAGGGCCTGTCTACTCAACGATACAGGCATTTTCATCACTGTATAACATTATTATTTAGGGTAAAACTGTTAATAAATGCCTTAATAAATGTTTTGCTCCAAGTAAGCAATTGAGTTTTTACGGAACCTTTTAAAATAAAGGGCAAGGTTGTGCTGATATTTTGGGTGGACATTTTCGGGGGCCTTGTCATTGTTTAAATGACCTACAGACGCACCTGTCTGCGTGTGACCATGATCTTAGGTTCCAGAGGCGTAAACCGCTAAGCGACTTTGCGACTCTTGGCCTACTTTATTTATTTATTTATGTACTTTCAAGTAAAGTCACCAGTGGTTAGTCAGAGACTGTAGTCGGCCTCTGCCTATACTTTGTATGAGTGAGAAGAGTACGATCGTACTCTAACCACTCATACAAGGTAAAGGCAGAGGCCGACTGCAGGTCTCTGACTGGCCACTAGTAGCTTTACCCTAGTTTCATTACAAACTCTAATTACCTGTCAGATTTAGCGTTAAGTCTACGATTCACCAAACACTTCAGCTTCTTTGTAGTGAAGTGCTTCCTGATCTTCTCGTGGGCTTCCGATAACCTTCGGGGCGGGGGGAAGGGGGGGGGGAGATAGAAAAAAGTCCGGCTTTGTACTTTTGATTTATTCTATTTACTAATTTACTCTACTCACTTGACACTGGCGAAATCACTGCGAAATGTCGCGGTAGACCGCCATTATTCAAAGAAGAAGAAAGAAGAAAATCTGACAGGCACCAGTAATGGACAATTAACACTTAATTCAATTTTCATACGGTCGTAAATTTACTATTGCAAAACAAATGAATAACCCTTATCTTCTGTAAAATAAGAAACAAACTGTGTCCATCATTGGTCCTTGTCCATTAGGTACTGGTTCCGTCACAGAAAACTCACTTAAACCAATACAACAAGCGAAGCGAGGACGGATCGCTATTTTGCAATAAAAGATTACATCAAATATGACTAAGCTGATTTGGGTGACTCCCATTTGTGCTAACGTTTTTTGCATTAAGCTATGACGTACCAATCATCAAATACAAAACTCGTTTTTCTATTTAAACGATGGTAATCATAATCACCTGCTGTTTCCTAATAATTAGATTTAAATGCATCATCGCTTGAACCAATAATAACCATAATGACATTGTTTTTAACTTGCCTTCAGATTTAAGTGCATTCCCAAACAAGATTGCCCAAAATAACGAGATTTTCCTTTTACTCGTCCTTGCCTCATTACTCGGTACGAGGCACGTAAGCAAAACCGCCTAAGGTCATTTTGGATTAAATCATTCAATGCCTTTTATTCATAGTGTTACCAGGAATACAGATGCGTCATTTAGTGTCATTTAGTGTTAGGTCACGGTCATGTTGTGACAAGTGTTCCAATGTCAAACAGATTGAGTTAGCTGTAAAATGCTGATGCTGAAATAATGAAAACAATTGCAAACATGCTTCTAGTAATTACTGTGACTTATTAATTCAAGCACTTTAAGAGGAGTGCGAGGCCGAACACGTTCATACAAAATGCGGTAAACGTTTCTCTCCCATTAAAGCTAGTCCGATTTTTGAATATGTAGTCCATATTATGAAAGTTAGTATAGTTCTGTACATTCTCCTTTTAAGGAAATAATTATAGGATAGAAACAAATTTAAAAAAATAAAAATGGAAACGTACAAACCTAGTTTTTCATAGTAATTACAACATATTCAAATATCGTGAAAATCGGTCTTGATTTAGGCGGAGAGCAACGTTATCGCCGGGAGCTACATTAGTATGGATTTTTTTTAACAGCCAGCTACGCGATCCTCCTAAAACAAATTGAAAATCGAAATTGGATGCAATCCTCTGATTCTTTATCTTTATACATATTTACATACATACATACATACCTTCACGCCTGTAATCCCGGAGTGGGGTAGACAGAGCTACAGAATTAACAAAAACTCTTAAAACTTGTTGTTTATTCTGTAATCACATATATCTTTATTTATAGCTATTAAATAGGAAAAAAACCCGAAAAACAATAGCGCTCTCTACTTTCAAGAGTTGATATCTCTTAAACGACCGAACCGACTTTCATCAAATCTGAATAAGGACCTTAGTTAATTGTTCTACGAGTAGCTAGGCCAATAAAGTTATCGGAATTATCGTAAAACAATTCCAACTTTATTCATAAACGCACAGTAAACCTATTTTGGTTAAAGTATTCGTTGTCACTTTCTGTCAAATTCAAATAAGTATGATAATATCTGTCATTATCTACCATTACTAACCGCCGCACTCAGAGACGTCAATTAAATTTAATACTTGTTTAGTGACGTGTTGTCTTATCCTATTGCTGTAGCAAAGAAAGTGACAGCAGCTACTTTAATCAAGCATTAAATTTAATTGACGTCTCTGAGTGCGGCAGTAAAAAATGGACACAGCCTTTTTTAAGCACACTTTTAGCTACTACGAGCTTATGAATAAAAGGGGATCGTCTCGACAATCGTCTCTCTTTTCATTTATTTCCTGTGTAATTACCATTGTCATTATGGTAGAAATTAACCCACATAACGTTACATCACAACATCCTGCGAAAGGTGTAAGGTGATGTCAATCGAGACGTTTCTCGGAAGTGACGGCGCGTGTCTATTTCCAGCCACCTGCCGTGCCAACTGGGGCTGAGACTCACCGGTGACTCGCGTCCACAACAATAATCGTGAGCCGTGACTTGAGATCAGTATCTGATGATTCGATTACCCGAAAATAACACGTCAACAATGTTAAACGTGGAAGGCGTGCATGATGGTCAGATGAGCTGGAGGGTATTGGAAAAGAGATAGATGAGGAAAAAGCGTAACAGGTCAAAGTAACGTTTACATAGGGTGACGGAACCAGTAATGGACAGGAACCAATGATGGACACTTGATTCTTGTTTTACAGAAGATAAGGGTTATTCATTTGTTTTGCGACAGTCAATTTACGACCGAATGAAATTTGAATTAAGAGTTAAGTGTCCATTACTGGTGCCTTTGAGCTAAAAGTGTCCAACACTGGTGCCATCAACCTATATATACATATACGTATGCCACTGCAGAATGTAGGGCGATTGGAAAAGTTTGCCCGGCATTTGTTCAGATATTATTGTTTTGGAAAGTGAATTATCTTCTATTAAAGGATGCAGTCCACTATTAATCCTTCTCTCCTAAATTCTGGAGAATCTATGGAAAATAAGCTTTTTAAGATCTTACTTAAAACAACCTCCAATTCAGACTGAAAATGATGTTTTTAATCATTGACCAATATTGTCAACCCAATTTTATTATAGTCATTAGTTATATTAATATGTAATGTACTGTAAGTTTTGCCCGCGACTCCGTCAAAATTTCCAGAATAATGTAAAAAACAACTCCAATATTAAGGAATTCAGCGGAAAACATCTGAAGGACGAACACTACGAATTTAATAATGTTCGTTAGAATTTCAATATCAAAAGAGAACCGACGTGAAAATCTTGCAACGGAAAATCTTCAAACCAGTTTTGCAGCACGTGCAGTGCAGTGAGATGCCTTGCTCGCGGTGTCTCTACGAGTAACCTATTATTCAATGTACCTACTCTATGTCTACGAGTATGCAAATTGCACTAGACGTGCATCAATCTAGCGAGACAGTTCCGTTTACGTTGACTGATTGTTAAATATATTCTTTACCGACTAAGACTAATTTAGAGGACACTTTTGATGTGATTTTGCGAATGTTTAGCAAGGATTTCATAGCTTCATTCATATAGCAAATGATACTGTATTTCATGTTTGGGTCATTATTTGGGCGTTTGTTCCGAATCACTTTCGTGGTCACATTTTTGTAGAAGTGGCTGCAGATTTCGAGGTATCTAATTTTACCGGAGATCTAACAAATATCAAAATATACGCCCAATTCTGCAAAAATATGTCCACAAAAGTGAGGCGGTTGAAACGCTCGAATAATGACCCGTTTCAAGTAATCTGATAAATTCTGGAAAATTATGGCTTTTACATTGACAGTTTTTTTAATAATACCTAAGTTGGTCAATTTTAAGAGTTTTAAATTGGTAGGGAGCGGTTAGAATATAAAGAAATACTAAAGGGTTTTTTCGCACCTTCCCTCGTTCTTGTTTTTTGGGTTTGGAAGATTTACGGACCTTTGGTTTAAATGTTGTGAATGTTGCGTTGATGGGGTTCAGTTCAATATAATATTATTAGTCTCGTTTCTTACACTAATCGAGATTTTACTAGCGACTCTCTTGTATTTATAATATTTATATTTACGGGTGACATGTTGCGTTACGAACTAGAAGTGGGATCATTTGTAAAGGATGTAAGAAGGTTAGGTAAATTAAGTAAATAAAGATCACTTATTTCGGAAAATTATTTCTATATTTTTGGATCTACTTTATACTAATTCATTAATATCAAATTTTGGAAGACCAACCTAAGGCTCCAGAAAAATGACTGACTTGCTTGCTGGAGTTGCTGGGCTCTTATTCTCTTGAGTAAAACCACAGAACTATATAGTTCTGTGGGTAAAACCATACCGCCTTTGACATGTTATCGTACTGGTTATAATTCAGCCGCCATAGTATATAATTACCTACTGTCAAGTAAATAAGAGCTAACGTCGTTGACAATATGATGAAAGGCAAATTATTTTACCGAGTAGAATAGAGACCATGCAGTGTACAATATTTACGTTTTGCAATCGGCTAAATTATCTTATGCCTGGTTGCTATATTCAAGAAACGAATCGTTTTCCTTACGTCTCGTTAAAATTTGGCATTTCCTACGTACAAAATGTGTCAAATTTTAACGAGACGTAAGGAAAACCATTCGTTTCTTGAATATAGGAACCGGGCATTAGAGAGGTAGAAAAGAGTTGGGTTTAAGCGACGCATCCAACAAATGTAGACACTGAACCAAGTAATATTCTCTAACTCATTTGAAAAACTTTATTTCCTAGTCAAACGTAACCCTAACAATTCTGAGAACCAGTCCTTCTGCTTTAAATTCTGAACGAAATACATTTTTCGTCCGGCCGCGGCGATAACCTTGGCTGTGTTTACGACTTGCTAATTTATCTCCTATTCTTACGTAGAATTAGCTGTGATGTTGGGCAATGGCAATTATTAATGATTCGACGTAGCTACCTATGACACTGTACTGCATTGCATATGCATTTTATGCACACTAATATCTTATTGAACAAGTCTAACGAAAAGCAAGCTTTAAAAAACCCGACTGCTTTGGATAATGGCGTCAAAGTAATGTTACTTATCATGTATTTATTTTTTATTTCGCAAATTTCACATTTAAATCATTTTAATATAGCCTATGACACTCAAGAGGTTACGACGAATCTAACCATGTATAATTTATTAAAATCGGTTTAGCCGTTTAGTAGTTACGAGGGGACATCGAGTCGGACATATATACAGGTCAAACATATAACCCTCCTTTTGGTCTTTGCCGCAGTCGGGTAAAAAGTGTTTTTTTAGTAAATTCAATTAGTGTTACTTTGTTAAAAATTACTCTGAGAGATATAGTCTCTTCATTTATTTTCGGAGTAACATATACAATCTTCTCTTACTTCTTGCTGCTCTTTTACCGCTATAAATCCGATCATGCACATTTTTTTATTTGATCTAAGATTTGATCATTAGTCTGTTTGTAAAATAATTGCAAATATTAATCTTTTATTAGTTAAAACTTTAATTAAGCTCTAGCAATATTCTAAACTAGCGGCTACATTTTGGATTCCGGTTTATCTTACTAATTAGCGGATATCGTAAAAATACCCGTGCTACTTTATCTTTAAGGAAGCTTGATTTATAACATTTTGTATAAACTCTGCCTGGATTTTTGGTGCTAAAATAATAAGCCATTTTAAAATAAGAAACTGATCTGATCGATCAACGCACAGCCAAAACCGCTGGAGCTAGGGACTTGAAATTGGAAGAGAATAATCCTTGGATATCCCTCTAGGATCACTGTTTTGAACAACGTCAGGCGTCATATTGTTCTTCTATACTAAGAAATATAATACCACTCCTGTCGGAGTTCAAATCTTAGAGGAAGTTATTTAAGTCACGTTGCAATAACCAGATAGTTGCAATTACAAAACTCCACCTTATATAGAGAAACTAGTTGTCCGCGCCCGGCGTCGCCCGGGTGTAATTTTTTTTTCATACAATCCTTATGAAATGTAGTGTACGACCTATTCTCAGACCTACTGAATATACACACAAAATTTCATAAGAATCGGTCGAGCCGTTTCGGAGGAGTTTGGTTACAAACACTGTGACACGAGAATTTTATACATATACTAGCTGTCCGCGCCCGGCGTCGCCCGGGAGTAATTTTTTTTTTCATACAAACCTTATGAAAAATAGTTTACGACCTATTCTCAGACCTACTGAATATACACACAAAATTACATAAGAATCGGTCGAGCCGTTTTGGAGGAGTTCGGTTACAAACACTGTGACACGAGAATTTTATATATTAGATTAGATAGAGAAATAAATACTTAAATACATAGAAACCATCCAAGATTCAGAAAGAAACACACAAATACTTGCCCATACCGAGAATCGAGCCCGAGACCGCTAGCTTCGTAGGCAGGGTCACTACCAACTAGGCCAACGCGTCTTCGAAGTCGTTAGATCTCCAACATTTTCCTTGTATAGCTTCGAGTATGTAGGTACATATTATATTATACAAGTGTATAGTCATTATGTCACCCATTCATAGTTACGACGTTGCCATCCTTGGAACAAGTCAAGCAAGGCTCACACCAACACGCCTCTAGACTGTAGGTGTTCGTCTGTTCGCATATCCGCTCGGCTATTTCGGTTTTCTTTAAAAATAGTTGCCTTGGCGACATAGCGGGGATTCGTAAACAGATGAGTGTAGCGAAGTTGAAAAACCTGTTTTGATGAGAAATGTTCATCCAATTTGGGATAGACCATAAAAAATAACTCATGGTTTTTACATTATAATTCGAAAGAATAGGTAATTTTAAGAGACCAATTTTATTAATTTTGTATTTGACCCATTAGTTTTGTTTTAATATCTTTATTTATTTAGCAGACATTTTATGGATGACATGATTATTTTAAATTTGGGATGGCATTTTCTAATAAATTACAACAATTAAATGATATCTAATGATAAAAAGTGATTGTAATAGTGTATTAAAACATACTATTTCAAGCGGTTTTCACCTAACCCGTAAGATACACCTAGGAGGGCTTCAAGCCGAAAACGAAAGTCAAACAAAGGTTAAATATACTTTTGTCGAAATATCAGAAATAGATAAATATTTCAAAAAAATTATAATGCAGAACGGCGTTAAAACTTCATTCCTGGAAATGGTCTCCGAATTAGAGTAATTGTAAAAATATGAACAATCCCAATAAATTAGGGTTATGTACTTAATATAAGAGAGATAAACTTACGAAACGAAAAAACAAACTAAGTATCTTTTTTATGTTAAGGATACAACAATACAACAGGGTAGAATTTCAAGAATGCAATCCTAAGACTCCAAATGCATT
The DNA here is from genome assembly GCA_948252455.1 of Acleris cristana. Taxonomy (NCBI): domain Eukaryota; kingdom Metazoa; phylum Arthropoda; class Insecta; order Lepidoptera; family Tortricidae; genus Acleris; species Acleris cristana. The sequence continues at coordinate 2,373,439 of OX411796.1, read as the reverse complement.
TCCAACCCTGAGGACTAAGATGGAATGCATCTATAAACCGGAGCACAACAATGCGAACATTGCGGCTTGGCGGTGGGTTAGAGGACAAGGTGGTCCACTAAATTAATGATTTGTTAATTATAATATAAAAATTGGCGATGAATTGGTTCTTGGCCTAAGAAGGGAAAAAAATGCAAGCAAATTGTAATTTACCTGCTTGAAAAGTATTTTTTTGCACCTGATTGATGTTTTTAGTTAAGCGTTATTGCATTATCCCCAAAAAAAGTATGCTTTTGAGACAAACCTCTATAATAAGCATGACACCTTTAAAAAATCTTGTCAGCTAAATTATCCACGGATACATTAGTTTACCTACCTAACCTAAATAGCTTTTAAAAAGTTCCAAATAATTAAATTTCAAACCACAATATAATATTCAACTGCAACTGCGCAGCCGCAGCTTCCAAAATAAACACACAACACGGTACTCGAAAATGCGAAATGCATTGCATTGACACGCCTCTAGCTCATTTAGCGAATTAACCTTACAATTGAAACAAATTGGATGTTGCAACACAATTATATAATGTCACGTGACTGTTCCTGGGATTTCGAGGAGTCAAAATTCAAAAATGCAAAATTAATAATAGGTATTTATTTAGTGTATAGGCCACATCCTCATGTGGCCTGTTTACTAAATAGTTACAAATATCATTTCCACAGAGTCGACGGAGATTTAACATTGTATTCAGAATTATGTTTTATTTTTATTTTGATCAATTTAGAATTATGACTCTTCGGAATTATGTAGTCCTCATAGTCATTTCGTCACCACTTACGTGTCAAATGTTTCACGGGGCTTACACATTATATTAGTCATTGGGAGTTACTCACTAGGATGCTGTAGGTACCAACACGAGAACACTTGGCCTGTGTGTGCTGGTTAGCCTTCTGTATGCCATTAAAAAAAAGAAACCGGTCTAGCAGCGGTTTTCGGTTGAGATACTGCTTCTCCCATATTACGCTAATGTTCTTTGAAAGAGTGGTAATTAGGTACACCTGGAACAAGTTGTTCCATTCTTAATGCGACTAATAAATATCTAGGTTCACTAATTTTACCAGATCATCATTTGGTAAACTATACCATTTTACAAACTTTCATTTCGCAAAGAGGGACTTCCCGCTGCATTATTTTTCATTTTGTTGTAGTTAAAAATCTAATTAACTCAACTTATTGAATAAACCCACGTAACCTGATTTAATATGTAATAATGGTTTAAGCACAAGTACGATTTCGCAAAATGAAAGTTTGTAAAATGATACAGTTTACCAAATGATGATCCGGTAAAGCAATAATATAAAACAATAAAAAAGAAAGAAAGAAAAAACATTTACTCTTGACAAACAGACAGACAAAACTCAACAAAATACTGTCATCTAGACAAATTACCTACATACATACATACATTAAATAACGCCTGTTTCCCAGAGGGGTAGGCAGAGACCACTCCTTTCCACCTGCTAAATACGATCTTGACAAATTTCTTTCGTTTCTTCCACATTCAAACATCGATGATCGAGTCATGCAGGCACGTCGGTTTCGGGTACTTAAAATTCGGCCCTTTTCCAGTATTTCTCCGATTTGATTAGAAAAAGTACGCCTAGGGCGTACAAAATACCTGTTGTCATGAAATACAAAAAATAATACGTCTCCCTTATATATATTCCTGGTTCTATTTTATTTTGCATCCTTAACTTAGGACCTATAACAAACCAAGGTCCTCTTTATACAATTTGCTACGGGCCCCACGCTTGCTTAATCCGGCACTGACCGTGTCCCTATCAACTTACTTAGGTCTAGAATTAGCCAGTCCATTAATGGTGCGACTAATAACTAGATACAGTATGTCTATCACCGCCAACCGCAATTCAATCGCAACTTATATGACTATATCCACTGCTTTCTCATTCATTGGTATTTCTGCAATTGCATACTTATATTTCTTACAAATAGTTACATTTAGTCTGGAATTCGCAAATAAATCCGTGGCTAGCGTTCGGAATATTTTTAATCGGAATGCATAACCTTGTAGATGTGGAACGTAGCGTAATAACGGGAATAACGTTGTATTGTGACCTAATTCATATAACCTCAAGGCTTGGAAGTACTGAAGATGCGTCGAGTTTTCCCGTTGGATCATGTAAAAAGGTAAATAATTAATATTTGTTTGTGTTATTTACTTAAAATTCAATATTAAATCTCCATTATATAAAAGGCAAACCTGACTCACTGACTTATATATCAACGCACAGCCGAAACTATTGTACCTGGAAACTTGAAATTTGGTACAGGGATTCCTTTCATGATGTAAGTGAGCACTAAGAAAGGATTTCCGAAAATCGACCCCCAACGGGAAGAAATAGGGGGAGTAGCGGGAAACTAATACTACGCGTATGAAGTCGAGGGCGTCCTCTAGTGGGTTTATAATAACTGAATAGGTCAATTAAATACTTTAAAAGAACTAATTAAGTTTCTTAATAAGGACTCATAGACCTTGGCATCGTGCATGTTACCTTAGGTAACACCTACGTTTATTTTCAAATATTTGCGGAATATCTATTTGTGTTGTATACATATGGTAATGGGAACTGCTTAAGAATTAGATAACTACTTAACTTCTCAATGTGTCCCAAAAACTCTGAACAAAAATGTATGTCACGAAGTATTAGAACGTTCGTTATATGTCCACTGTAAGGAATTATGTTTACAAATTAGTTGTGGTCTGGTGGTAGCACCTTGTACTGGGCCGTCCGGATCGCTACCACCATTTTATCTTTAAACCACCACCAAGCAGCAGTGTTCGCATTGTTGTGTTCCGGTGTGGGGATAAGACAATTAGTGAAATTACTAGCATAGATAGGCATTTCACCTTAGTTCTAAGGGTTGGCTACATTTGGAGTCTTAACACTGCAGTATCAAAAATTCGATTGTATATGTATGTATGTATGTATGTTAACTCTTTATTGTACAAAACACAGAAATTCAAATACAATAATTACAGTTTTTTTTTAGTTTTTTTTTTTATTCTTTATTTATTTATGGGTCTAGGATCCCATTTTACCATCCTCGCCCTGAAAAAAAGATTTCACTAGTTGATCATTTTAAACAGACTGTACCGTCGTAAAAAAAATATCCCAATCTTAACTGCTGGCTAACGTGTCAACCTATTACGTTAATATTCCGATCGTACGGCCAGAACAGATGTGGGTGAGCGTGGGCGGGCGGCATTCTGAAACCAATCCGCCCACGCCCGGTGAACTATTGTATCGGGAACGTTTACGCGCTTGCGCATGGTTTTACTTATGAACTTTCCAAAGAACGGTTGTATGAGTAGGTATTAATATTCTGAATCTAAATCTTTATTTAGAATCATATACAGAAATGGCAATGAATGACCACCAAAATAACCTTTCAGAGCCAAATTCAGAAAACGAGCGTAATTGGGAATATCTATGTATGGATTTTTGAGATCACCAAAAGTGAAATTAATTAAAATCGGCCAAGAAATACGGCATTCAAGCATTTCAAACTGATAATTAGGCAGCGATTAGACAGAGATACTATTCGCCGTGTGACGTCATGTAACTTGTCTGCCATATAAACTCCATCTTAGATTCTATTTTGCTAGAAAGAGGTAGGAACAAATTTTTGTGGGTTTATCTGCCGCACTCAGAGACGTCAATTAAATTTCACGCTTGTTTAGTGACGTGTTGTCTTATTCTATTGTTATAGCAAAGAAAGTGACAGCAGCTACTTTAACCGAGCATTAAATTTAATTGACGTCTCTGAGTGCGGCAGTAAATCTTGGTTATTTTTATAGCTATTCAAAAAAGAATTTTTCTCAACTGTTTGTTGCATGAATCGGCCTTTTTCGAAGCTGTGAAAAAAAGTTATGTAGATTTATTTCCTAATATTAAATTGCCTTGGTAGACTAAGTAAAGGATAAACTAGTGAGAGCTGTTATTGCTATTAAAACAGTTATATTAACCTTTCCTGTTGAAAGTATGGTATCTGTTGGATCAAACGATTTGTTCCTTATTCAATTTTATTTAACAGGGTTTGATGCATAACACACTACTTTTAATCTTAATTAAAAACTCTTGAATTTAAACATTTCAACTAAATATAACAATATACCTAATAACGTAAGTTTTAGCCAATCTTAAGCAAATACCTACAAAGACAACGCTGATGGCGAAAATCAAACAAACGTTAAGCTAACTAAATAAATATCGTAATATTTAAGTATTGGGATGACGACACCCAAAACTCCAAAAGTGGGTATTTACTGGGTACAAGCATTTTACTGACTGGATAACACGGCGAAGTGGCACAATTTGCTTTCACACTTATTGGCTTCGATTTGCGAATTGTGGGCCTGCCTGGCTGCGTTTATAGCGTGACAATATGTGGACAAAACATCCGTCACTTTCTGACACTTATGTATAAGTACGAGAGTGACGGATGCTTTATCCACATTTTGTCGCGCGATAAACGCAACTAAGTACCTACCTATAATAGGCCCACAGCACACTCTAGTGCTTTGTCACTTTAACGCCATAATTGAACTGCTGCGCCTATCCATCAAAGGTTAAGGCGACAAGGTACAAAATGGCAGCCAATTATAAGGCCGTCTGTACTAGAGGACACCCGCGACTTCGAACGCCTAGAATTAGTTTCCCGTCTACACCCCCTATTCCTTCCCGTTGGGAGTTGATTTTCCAAAAATCCTTTTATAGTGCACCCCTAGGATAGGTACTATCAGCCCAATAGAACCCTGACCTACCATAGAACGGTGTCACAGTGACATTATAAAACAATTTGTTAGACACTTCTTACGACTCAAATCATAATCTAACTGTGACACAGTTCTATGGTGATCAGCTGATCAGGGTTCCATTCCAAGAAGAATTCCCTTGAAGTTTCAAGTCCCCAGAGGGGTTAGACAAGGTGCACTACGCTAACTATCGTTTCTATTCGTTTCATTTTTAAACCAATCACGTCACTGGTAGATCACGTGACTTTTCGTATCACGTCATCTACAAGTGACGCGATTGGTTTAGAAGCGTAACGAATAGAAACGCTGGTTAGCGTAATGCATCTTGTCTAGCCCCTCTGGTCCGTCAGTCAGTCAGACATGTACGTACAGATGTAGTGAATAATCCTTTCCCATCGGTTTTTGTCGAATAACTTCGTATTTATCTTGCTTTCTCAGTTGGCTTATTGACGGGTACTGAGGCTAATTGAGAAAGCAAGATAAAGACGAACTTATCCGACAAAAAACGATAGGAAAGGATTAATCACTACATCTGTAAAAGAATTACTATCCCGGGCTTCTGCATTCCGCATTGCAAAATATGATCAAACCCAATAGAACGTCGGTCTGCTACCCAATCAACTATAATAATTTGAATGTCATCCGTTGAATTAATATTAATTGGTCTAATCTACCTTATCTAACTGATAACGCGGATGCTGCGCGCTCGTTAAATCCTGCCGTAGGATGCGCGTAGGCATGTAGGTAATAGGTAGCTGTGAACAGGCGGTGACAAGGCCGAGTAAAGTGTTACATACAGACACATTGTTGTCCGCCAAATAATAACAGAAATTAGCATATTCCGTGCTAGTAAGTCGGTTTTAGGTCAGTTTTGTATAGCCTCGTGCCAACCAGAGAGGCACGTTTTATAAAGCTACTAGTAACAATTTTACAGGTCTAAACAAAACCAAACGAACCAATTTACCTAATCTCCATAATCATGTACTTTTAAAGATCACGTGTGGTTTTTTATTGATCATCATCACCATCATATTTATAAAGTTTAAGGTTTAATAACTTATTACTTTTTTTTGATAAAAACACACTCGCTGTAAATTTGAGGTTAATCAAAAACTGAAACCACATATGAGCCGAACTTAACCAATGAAAGAAGAGAGGAGATTTCGGGAAACAAATCATCGCGCGCACAAAACCGAACATCTCAGAGATCTATGTCCAGCAGTGGACGAAGCGCTTTCAAACAATTCTGAACATAAAGTGAAATAAAAAGTCACCTGTATTAAAGCGAGACCTAATTAAGATCTCAATAGCCGTTATCTCACCACAAGGGTCCTTATTCGCCGATAAGCCACGGTTACACTTGACCCGCTTCTTATGACCGTAACTGTCAACCTGCCGACCTCATGATGTCATTCAGCTGATGTCATACGAGTCATGTTAACGACGCTGAAACTAATTAAATTTGCGATGCCTTTGGGAAAGTAATTAGGGTTTGCGTGGCCATGGTCGGTTTAATGCGAAATGTTCGTGTTACATCAAATACAAAGGAAGGGTCTCCCAAATTTTAAAATGATGAAAAGTAGGGTCGGTATGTACGCTAGGATAGTAGAGATCACATTGTCTTTGACATGCTATCGTATTGTTTTTAGCTCGCCGTAACTGTCAAGTAAATAAGAGCTATCGTTACGTTGACGATACGATAAAATGTCTTTTGTTTTAGATATTTAAGTTAGTTTTTAAGTCAGGGTCCCTCTGAAAACCAGCGCCGCGGCTTGCTGCGGCACAAATCAGAGAGGGGCCCTTTTCAACGCCATGTTAAATGTTTTACTCAGCTTGTCATCTGTTTTAAATGTGTGTTTGCGTTGAATAAATTATTTCTATTCTATTCAATTCTATTCTATAGTAGAATAAAGGCTCTAGGCTATATTCCTACAACAGACAGTTGTAAAAGAGATCAGTAAGACCTTTAAGTAGCTTTTTGCGAACGTTCGATTTGAAATCAAGGTCTACTCGGACTTTGTGTAATCGCATATCGCCGGATTCAAGGTAAAACCAATTAACTACAAAAATTGTACTTTTGAGTTATAGCGTTTTTAAACTTTTCATTTTTATAAAAATTAAACCAATAGAGATAAGATTATCATACTTAGCTTTACTGAAATATTAATTTGTCGTTTTTATGATGGATTATATTTAATGTACAAAAAAGTAATAGAAGTCCATGAAAAAGATGTTATTCCGCGTAGGTCCCCCATTTTAGTTGGTTTTACCTCTATATAGTAAAAAGCTAATAACTTCAATATAAAGAATATTATAGCGAATTGAGAGTAATTAGGTTTGCTAGTTTGATTTTTCTTTTAAGGCTAACAGATATTAACTTCAAAAGACCTTTAAGTTTTAAAGTTATTTGCAAAAAACAAAAAAAATAGTTGGTTTTACTTCACTATTTACTTGAAGAAAATGAATTAACTCAAGCATTTTAGTAAGAAAATGGAGAAAAAAATAAGGTCTTCTTTTTTTTAAATTACAAGTAGCAGAAAAGCAAAAATAAATCGTGTTCAGATCATGGTCAGACAGACGAACAGACGCGGTGCGGTGGGCGACTTTTAGTATAGTCAAATCAGATAAAATTTCATTTTTATCTGGAAATAGCTCCAAGAACTTATAAAAACATTTCTGATTGCTTGTACAGGTTAAAAATCAAGCTTTAATTAATCCCTTATTAATTAATTCACTCCCCCCCCGCGGGGGAAAGGGGTGCAATTGATTGAAAACCATGCAATGTCATAACTAACAATTTGGCATACGTTTTATCCATCTCAATCTACATTTGCACGTGTTTTTTAATTTAATCCAATAAAAAAAAAATATAAATAAAAACTTACTTTCAGCCATTGGGAAAAAATATAACGCGATGCAAATTGAGGATTAGTAAAATTATATATATAAGTACAATATCAAATTTGCACCGGAATGAGACCCCCGGAAAGAAGTTATCCACGTTTAACGGTCTTTGTACTCCGAGCGAAATTTTAAAACTATTGAAAATCGTCACAATCGTATTTATTTGATTTGTTTTAAATTCGCACCCCATAAAAGTGGCATTATTATCGGGATCATGCATCCTACCACCCACGGTCGCCTTGCATTCGCTGCGATTACATTTGACAAACTTCCCGTTATTTTTTATTTTTTTATAAAGTGCGAATGTAGTATCTTTAGAATAACTGCCATGTTTAGAGTGTGCAAAATAAAATGGGAGTTATAATGATTTAAAAAGCATGTAAGTTTGCATCAACTGACTGAATTATCCTCGAGCCGCAATCTAAGAAACAAAAAAACTTGAGTTTCATACATCACACACACCTTTTTAATTAAGATACGTTATGTACCAAAGGGTTCTTTACACGTGGCTAAACTTGCGCCACATAGTTTTTAACATACTCCAAAATGACGGCACTTTAAAGTTTATACCTAACATTTAGGTAAAGGCCTTCCGTACATAATAGAAACGGTGCAAAACGGGGGAAAGCATCTAGTTGGGCAATCTAAAATTCCAAAATTACCACGACTACACGACCTACTTTCATACTTTTTACTAATTTGACTATACTATGAACCTACCTAAGCCTTCCTCTCTCAAAACAATCTGTTCTAATAAACTTACGTAAGCACTCATGAAAAAACCGGTCAAGTGCTAGCCGAAATCGCGCACCTAGGGTGTTAGAATTTGTTGTTATTCTTTAGGGTTTGTAGGTATTATATTCATAGCAAATTTGACGCTTGTATGTTTTACCATTTTCATGATGCAACAAAAACAAAAATGTGTTGAAATAAAAACGTTTCTTTAATGGTGACTACCCTTTATTTTTTAGATCAGTAGTTTCGCGGGCTTTGTAAGTAGGTATTTAATAAAGACTTAAATACTTATTTATAAACTGACCTTTCTCAATTGTACGTAATAAATAATAATATGATACCAATTATTCTAGTTTTCAGTTCATGTTAAAAACACAATAAATGATATGCTGAACTCAGTAATATGTATGAATGTATGTAAACACTTTATTGTACAAACGAAAGAGATAAAACTTATAAAATAGACAAAAAAATATAACAGGGAAGGCGACTTAATTATCCCTTTAAAAGATCTCTTCCAATTAACTTTATATTATGTTCCTCGTCGTTATTTGTATATGGCATGATAGAACCCGAAATACTTTTAAGTGATGGGTGTGAATCATACACAAAACCAGTTCTTAAGCTACGTTGGCGCATACGGACATAGATACAGACAGACAGAGAAAGGGGTTAAACTTATAACACCCCTCTCGTAAGTCGGTGGTTAAAATTAGAAATAGCTAATTAAATTAACAAACACCAGAGGTGGCTGGTCCCTAGTTTGCATCTTAATGTATGACCGATTGAAATCTTTAAAAGCGTAAGTAGGTATACTATTGCTAGTCGACCCGGGAGGTGGTTCCTAACTTGTAAAATCATTTTATCATTTTATGCAAACTTGTTAATAATAATAAAATCCCTGGGAGCTAAAGACGCGTCCCTGTCATGCGTAAGAATAAAACCACTAAATGGCTCCTGAAAGTTGTGACAAGCTTGCGCCAATACCAGTTGTGCGCAGATAGTTAGTTTTTACTCCTGAGTTGTGCCCAAAATACAGTGTGCTTTATGGAATTTAAAGCTTCCAAACTGATTTAGTGTTTTTTACTTTTTGTCAATAAATGGTGGGTATACTAGAGGATAGTCAGGTAAAAACTGCTATCATCATATAGCTTTAATTAGCAGTAGGTCTTAGGCCAACTGGCTGTAATAATCTTGGTGCTAAAATAAATTTAACACTGTTACATGTTTTTACCGTGTGAATATTTTATTGAACGTTCTGTAGAACATCTTTTTGAAAACGAATTAATTTTAGATGTTTCTTTTTACCACCAAAAAAATAATCAAAGGTGTAGAATTAATACAGATATTCGTTATTTCCTCTTAAAGTGTTGTAAGTACCTTGAGGTTAGTTGGTTGTATCACTCAGTATCTCTGAAACGTGACGTCACACCGTTTAATCGGTTTTACCAGTAGAAAGAGCAAAAAATCCTGAATCGATTGGTATACTTAACTCATTTTTACAAAAATGATCATTTAGTTGGTTTTACCTAGAATCCGGCGATATGTATCTATTTCCATCGCATTCCATACATTTTGACAGATTTTTAAAGTCATTAACGTTCGCAGAATTCATCCAGTCTAACCACATAATGCTTGTAACAGTCGACTTACATTAAATGAGTTTCATTTGTGTATATTTACATTAAAATTGAAATAAACGTGCAAAAGCATGCTTGTGTGAATTATATGTATACGCTTATTCTATAAAGACCTCGAAATGAATTCTTTGTGTAAATTACTAGTTTTTGCAAACGCGTTATAGTTTTTTAACGCTATTTCCTCGGGAATTGCCCAATTTTCCGGAATAAAATGTATCACATGTCGGACTCCTGAGCTATAAATAGGTATTTAAACAAACACACTTTCTCATTAGATTACCATCAATAATTCACGTGGGGCAATTGCGTCTACGGGAGAAGTGCTTGACCTTGTTGTCTGTATCTCGTAAAAAATATATGGTTTGGCACACTTGCCCCAAGTTACCCTTACAGTTATTGCATTAAGAATAGTGTGCGCTGTAGAGTTTAAGGAGTTTGAAAGCATGCATACAGCACAAGATATTGCAATGAGCAAGTAAATACAAGAACTAACGATAAAAAGATATCTTTTCTCTTAAAATAAACAGCTGTTTAAATTGTATATTACAATCAAGATGAAAAAGTGACAAGAACCACAGAAACACAAACAGATGTCATAATTATGCAAACGATTACGTTTACGCAACGAGTGCCTAATAAAGTGAGTTCTGCTGCGCGCAGACTAGTTTCACGAAAACGAAAACACGTTTGCCGTTTGTCCTTAGATATTCTACAGGAAGTTGAAACTGCTTATCAATGTGTTCCTTACAAATAAGGAATATTATTTTGCGCACCGATAATGAGCGATAACGTTCTTTTTGTATTTGGGACGTTAATTGGGTACCAGATATCCATTAAAATAACATTTAGTGAGATAATGTTTTATTTTTAAATTGGTTTTAGGTAGCAATTCAAATAACACGTCATGTTTATACGAGTGTTGGTCGCACTTTGGATATAATACAATACAATACAAAAACTCGTTATTGGACACCAAAAAATACCGCTGAATAGCGATCTATTTCAGACAACTTTGGATAGAGAAATAGCTAAGGACACCTACTTACCTACTGCTCTTAAAATGATAGTAAATTATCTTGCTAGCTTACTTAGTACGTTTTCCTCGTTCACTCTTGTTTTCGCAGACTCCCATCTCCCAATGATAAACGCGGTAAAGGTCAACACTTTGTTCCTCGGTATCAATTACAGGGCAATGCTCTAAGTGCAGCAGTTAGTACGAACAATGCTCACTCACCGTCTAATGAGTGAGTCAGACTCATCAGTCAGTGTTTGAGGAAAATGGTTCACTGATGATTTGATGAATTGCCAGAATTTGGAGATAGCGGCAGCGATAGACTCTGATGCTTTCTGCTTATTCTGTTAAAAGTGAAGAAAAATAAATGTAAGCTGAGATATGGAGAAAAGGGGATTAGAAAGAGAAATAAGTAAGAAGCCTTTGAAGTAGTTAGTTACATAACATAAATAAATAAATATATTCAAGACTCTCGGTACTGTCACGAAGTCACGATCTCGCTTACAAAAGCTTTCTGGAGGCAAGGAAATTCTTAAACAATATTTATAAACTGCATAAAATATTATTCTAAAACATCTATAAGAGTACCTTTACCTGACTATGCTGCAAAAACAGGAGGATCATTAATAAATGATTAAAATGTTGCAAGACTTGTACTTATTTCAAGAGACTAGCATACCTACTCTTTTCAAAGTCCGGCAACGCATTTGCGATTCCTCTCCTAGGCCGAGATTCTGCACGGTAAAACCTTATTGTTTACGTCTTGTTTCTGTATTGTCAACGTTTTGATAGCTTTTACTGATAGCTTTTTAGCTCGTAATAGGACTTGACAGTAATAGCGGACGAGATGGAAATAATACGATAACACGTCAAAGGCAATTTGGTTTTTCCAAGTTGAGTAGAGCCCCGTGAGGCTAAGCAATTTGCCTAATGCTAACGTGAACTATTTTCGAAAACTGACAAAATTTATGGAATTGACGTAGGTGCTCGACGCGGCCGTCAATGCTATACATTTTGTCAGTATTCGAAAATCGTCTCTCGTCTCACTGGTGTTGCAGGAGGGGTCCATGCGCGGGGGTGATCACTTGACATTTGGTGACGTGCTAGCTCGTTTTCCTCCTCTACCATTTAAAAAAACATGTTTCGTTGGTGTATTATTATTATTATTAATGCAAGGTTTGAATATCTCAAATCCAAACCAAGCACATCAAATTAAAGCCCCTTTCAGAACAATCGAGCTGCGAACTACCAAGAACTGCAAAACACGACCCTCGAATATTACGCTTTATGATCCACTAAAAATGGCGTGTTTAATTACCGCGAGAGCGAGACGCCGATAATATCCAGTGAGGACGAAAGAGAGGGGTTGGGTGCAAAAATAAAAAAAAGGCAAGCAAACTCTTACGATGATGTCATGAGAACGAATAGCGGTCAAGGGTATACATACATACGATAAAGCGAAAATCTTCGATATATTTATCGAACGCTCTGAGTTTCTCGCCTACGTTCTTTGAATCAGAAATGTTTCTGAGAATTACATGTTATTTACCAATATTTTAATGGATACTCGGAATTGATTTAAAACGATAGAGAAGCTATATATTTTACTTTTAAATAAGCCCATTCGGCTCGACCATTGATTGATAAATACGATGATATTTACAGATTGATCTACCTATTCAAAACGGTATGCTATTGCAAATCCGAAGTTTTATTTCCCATCCATTTCATTTACGTAAGTATCCGTAACTTCACAAGTTAGAAAAACATTATTTCTGAACGTGTATTCCAGGAAAGTAAAACGGTTTCAGAAGAAAATACTTCCTAAATTATGAAAATTCGCACATACGAAACAGTTGCTAACTGAGATACGACCTTGTGATAGGCAACCATTCAAAATCACACGCACTTTTGGCAATCCGGTTCGAAGGACCATGCGTTACGAATCAGCAACAAGTAAACATTACAGAAATTCTATTCTAGTCTCTGCGCCTGAGTTTATCTCGTAGAGTTGCAAATATCCCATAGCCCGGTCACGCGGCCGCGGCGCCACTGTTGACTGTTGTAGTAACCGTAGCTGCGTAGGCGCAGTGAATGGGTGACGCCAGCGCGACGCTTACACAACCGCCTGTATAAGGCTTTGCTTCCCGGCGGTTATGTGACCAATAAATTATGAGCAATGATTTTATTGTCGATGATTTAGTGGCGACTTGGGTTTTTTTAAATCTGTTATTGTTAGTGTCAACCCTGTTGTTTATAAGTAGGTCAATGTGAGCTTGATAAATAAACACATTAACATACTTAATGTTCTTTAAAAGATTTCTTGAATACTACAAGTTGTCCCCATACCGATCTCATTTCTGATTATACTACTAGAGGCGCTCATAAAAAACTCCTACATTACATAGTCATCGCCTACTTTATAACTTAACCATAAACTTCCTCCATTTATTTATGGTATAAGAAGTAGGTGTTATTGTTTAATAGCTATTATTATAGTATGAAACATAAATTCCCGCAAGTCTCAACTAAACAGTCTAATATAGTCAAGAGCATGAAAACGGTCACTATAGGATTTTCATAGAAAGTGACCCGTTTTCATTGCTCTTGAGTGTTATAATATAATACGGCAGAGTTGTGAAGTGAAAGTCACGTCACGTCAAGACGTAGCATATGTAGGGTAGACCCTCTACAAATCTACGAGACCTGAGAGCTTATAGTCTAACGCACTCGCAATCGCAACCGGCTTCAAAGCGGAGTAATTGTTTTCATTTTGTATGCAGACAAGCCTTCGATTTTAAAAATGAAAACGATCGTGATTGCGAGTGCGTTAGACAATAAGCCCTCTGGTCTCATATATCTAGCATGGGTGCCATGTACCTATTTGGCATATTTTTTACCATCCAAAACGTATTTGGCATAACATATTTAGTACAACATTGTTTCGACGAATGTTGGCATAGTAGAAAACATAAAAATATTTAGTATAATTGGTAATATCGATAAATCATCGTCATCGTAAAGTTTTTTTTAATCATAGAGCAGGTAAACGAGCACATAGGTCCCCTGGGGGCCTAATATGGCTGCATTTATCGCGTGGATATACCATCTGACACTTATATAAGCACGACAGTGATGGATGCTTCATCCAGATTTTGTCACGCGATAAACGCAACCACACTAGGCCCACCGATAGTAAGTATAGAATCTGTGACCCATAGACATCTGCATTCTGTCTAGACTACAATCTTAAGACTCCTAAGAGTGTTAACCAAATAATAAGGATATCAAAGCGAGATGGTCTAATACAATGTGGAAGCAGAGGCCCAGATATACCCTGCGATCTAATTTGAGAAAGGTATAGACTAATTTGCGGTTCCAGACGCTAACCGCTCGAGTTTAGAGATTTGGGTCAAATGGGCGATATGCGGTGTATTTATAGGTTACCGGAACGCATTTGAAGTGATCCCAAATTAGCTCACCTGCTTGATGTAATGTTTCTTGTCGAACCCATATTATAGCAAAAGAGAAGTTCTTTATTCAAATTTATATTTAAAAGGCCGCCTATCCTAAAGTCTGGAGTGTTTAGCGATCTGAGAGCCCTGCCAAGATGCATTGCGCTAACTAGCGTTTCTATTCGTTTCGTGTTTAAACCAATCGCGTCACTGGTAGATGACGTGATACGAAAAGTCACGTGATCTATCAGTGACGCGATTGGTTTAAAAATGAAACGAATAGAAATGTTAGTTAGCAATGCATCTTGGCAGGGCCCTCTGGATCTCAATAACCATAACGCCTTTGTATTTGTTGTTTGGATATATTAAACTTGATCATATCTGCTTGAGACTGGCAAACGTGAAAACACGATTAGAAATAAAATCCTCGATATTTTTATTTTTCATAAATGACACCTTTTTTGCATGTTTTTGGTTGAATCTTCGAAACCATATAATCTTTAACGATGATTTACGATTCAATAGTTGAGTATCTGTAACTTTTTAATCCTGGCAAACCAATTTTTCAATCAATGTTGTGGTTTTAAAGTAAACAACCATTAATTGAATTTGACGAAACAAGGCGCGCGCGAACTATCTCCATCTCACATTCTTCGCGCGGAAGCACATAAAGCCATCCCTTTTCATTCTTTAGGGGGCGTGGCACCATAGGTGGCCTCTTCTTAACCATCTAAATTGTATGCCGATTGTGTTTTTGATTTCCCCAATTTGTATGAGCGTACAACCACCAAGACATTACTCGCAAACTTTAGAACCTACTTCGAAAGTGCTTATGTGCGATATGTTTTTTTTTAATCTTTTTTTTTATTGAATGAAGATTCTGAACAGAACAGCTTCGCTCGCTATAGAGTTTAGTTTTGCTACAATACTTAGTAAACAATCTTTTAATAGAATATCCACACTTCGGTTTCGATGATTCATTAAGAACGATCAATTCTATTATTCATAATGCTCCGGATAAGGTGTCAATACGTTGGCAATCTCCGCAAGCATCGGTTAAGGAGCTAGAGGCATACAAACAAACTAACGTGTGTTTTTATTCCAAGCACGCTCCGCTGTTACGAGTAAAATGTGAATATGTAATAACATTTTATCAGATTAATCGTGCGTTTGCCGTAGAATATACTTCTTTACTCTATAACTATGACGTACGTGTATAGAATTATATTTTACCTAATACAATAACCAATAACATACATACATACGAGTACACAACTTCACGCTTGTCTCCCAATAGGCAGAGACTATGGAACGCCAAGGGGCCCTAACGTTTTTCTATTCTATCGCTAAAAATATATGGGATGACATTCTCGTGCGTTACGATAAACCACGTGGTCAACTGTCATCCCATACATTTTGAGCGATAGAATAGAAAAACGTTAAGTAGTTGCATTTGCATCTTAGCTAGGGCCGCAGGTGCACCGGTCTAAACATACTATTTTTCGCTTCCTCTACATTCATCAACCTCTTCCTTCATGCACGTATGTCGGTTTCGGGTGCTTTTAATGTGGCCTTTATTCAGTACATCGCGAATCTGAGGGCTTATTGTTTAACGCACTCGCAATCACGATCGTTTTCATTTTGAAAATCGAAGGCTTATCTGCATACAAAATGAAAACAATTGCTCCACTTTGAAGCCGGTTTCGATTGTGAGTGCGTTAGACAATAAGCCCTCTGATCACTATGTACGTCTATAATAATGACGATAAAGTTTTACCACCTATGTTGATAAAAATGCAAATGGCAAATAAAATTACGGTCACTACTTTCAGAGCTAGAGCCCTAACATGGCTGCGTTTATCGCGTGACAAAATTTAGATAAGGGATCCGTCACCTTTTGACACGTAAATAAGTACGACAGTGACGGATGCTTTATCCACATTTGACACGCGATATACTAGACTCAACCATATTTACTAGGCCTGACTCTTAAACGGCCCAATTTTCATCAAACGTAGCTAAAAATCACTCTAGTAAAAATAGCTTTCATCTGTAATTCTGTATCCTTTAAATACATACAAACAAGCCCCTCAAATTGAGGTTTTTATGAACTCAACTATACAAAAGGTAGGGTCGAACCTATAGAACTCATAGGAAGGTTCACAGACAACCGCAACTAACCGTTGGCCGGCATTTTGTGATTTTGAAGGGGCGACTGCGGTCAACAGGACAACGTATGAGGGCGACCTCTGTGGCCCGTTTCACGAAGCTACAAGTTACAAATTACAAGCGGAACTCTCTTTCTAGCAAAAGGAGTTAGAAAGAGACTTCCGCTTGTAATTTGTAACTTGTAGCTTCATGAAACGGGGCTCTGGTATCCTTTCGACGACCCCAAGCCATTTAGAATTCTGAGTTGCTAAAAAAGTACACATGTTTAACAAATAAATTTATATTTATCTTTTATCTGTATATTATTTATTAACCTATGTTAAAGTTTATGACGTGTTCTTAAAACTACTAAAAAGTTATTTCTTTTTGTAGGTTTGCAAAATACCACAGTACTCTTTTTACCAGGTTCTCAAAAAACCGCATTCGAAATATTTGATGACGATAATAAACAATACCCTAATTTGAATTTTTAGTTTTGGCATTCCGAATATTCCGGTATATTGCGAATCAGCGGGCCTAGTGTGGTTGCGTTTATCGCGCGACAAAATGTGCATAAAGCATCCGTCACTCTCGTACTTATGTACGTGTCAAAAAGTGACGGATGTTTTATCCACATTTTGTCACGCGATAAACGCAGCCATACTAGGCCCCCTGGTATTTTAGGCTGAATGAGCGACTAAAACTCCCTCCATCTTTAGAACGCAGTTTTGGCGAGGAATTAATAATACGTACCTATGTATTTAATACCTAACTCAAATCATAAATCCTCATTGATTGCGCGTCGTTAGACAAAGTTCTATCGCGGACCGGTTGACATTTCGCACGTACCCTGACACAGTAACGACAGATTTGGCCGGCAGCTGCTCAAATGTTTGAACGGCTTGAATGGCGTTTACGAATTACGCTCACCAGGCTTGGACACTCGTTTAGTATGTGTGAGGTAGAACTTGTAAAAGCAAAAAAAAAAGGGTTGTTTCAATTCAAAGTGGATTTATCAACTCAACTTTACAAAAGGTGGGGTCAAATGACCTAAGAACTCATAGTGGAGAAGAAGCACAGTCAACGGCGTTTACGAATTACGCTCACCAGGCTTTGAGAGTCGTTTAGTAGTTTAGTATGTGTGAGGTAGAACTTGTGAAAGACAAAAAAAAAACAAACGGTTGTTTCAATTCAAAGTGGATTTATGACCTCAACTTTACAAAAGGTGGGGTCAAATGACCTAAGAACTCATAGTGGAGAAGAAGCACAGTCAACCGCAGACTAACCGCTGGCCGAGAGGCGCGTACAGTATTGGCGAATTGACTGGCTGATCTGAGTGTACGATCCATACGATGCCTGGGGAAAAGCGGTATGAACCATGTAATCGAAGTGCACCACTGGGAGCGGTGGAATCGGACTGGACGTCAATTTAGATCAGCTCGACGTCAACTGACTTACTACGAGGCTAAGGACCCCACTGTACCAAGACTTACTAGCCGTATATATAGCACCGTTTTAAAAAACTTCGATAGCGCGATGTAGAACTACAAATTTTGTTTTGCGGGTGGTCAAATTTGGAACTAGAGGGGTTGCAACTGGTTTTGCTCGTGTTTAATCACAGTGGCGCCGCGCTTAACCGCAAATGCAAAAAGTTGGGGTCTGTTAAGTTTTGTTAGGAGATGTACCTTATGTGGTTTGGATAGGGTGTGAATTCAATAGCTATATATTTTGAATTTTGAAGTAGCTACTGCGGTCAACAGGACAACGTATAAGGGCGACCTCTGGTATCTACCGAAGTTAAACAAAATTCCTTTCGGCGACCCAAAGTCGTTTTTTTAGTTTTGTGTTGATAAAAATAAGCTTAACTTAACTTTTTGTGTTTAAATTATGTTTATCTTTTATCTGTATTATGTTAAATCTAAGTTTATGACGTGTTCTAAAAACATATAAAAAGGAGTTTCTTTAGTAGGCACTAAAATTCCACTCCCTCCATCTTTAGAACGCACTTATGGCGAGGACTTTAGTAATAATAATGCTATACCTTACTAAAACATAATCTTCACGCATTACGCGTCGTTAGACAAAGTTCTATCACAGACCGGTTGGCATTTCGCACGTACCCTGACACAGTAACTTAACGCCAGATTTGGCCGGCAGCTGTTCAAATGTTTGAATGGCTTGAATTTCGTTTACGACTAACGCCTACAACGCTTTGACGGTCGTTTAGTATGTATGAGATAGAACTTGTCGAATTATAATATTTTTATTGTCTAGTAGGTGAAGAAAAAAATATCAAACGGTTTTTTCTTGGATGAATAGCCAGACGTTATAATATACTCTTAAAAACTGTCATACGAGTATTATAATAGTGTAATCTTGTATGTAATGGTCGAGTGTGGTCTGGAGTATAGACATTACTATCAAACCTGATATCTAACACCTGAAGCACATCCGTCCTTATCACTCTTGTGAAACATATGATGACACTAGCAACCCGCCCCGCTTAACTTAGATTTAAGTGTTATTTTTATAACATCGTTTTTGAAAAACTATCTATCTAACTAATGGGGAAAACCGTATGAAAATTAGTTGGGAATTTTTGGAAATTGTTGCGAACATACAGACAGACATACAGACGGACTTTGTTTTATATTATGTAGTGATAGTGATACATGTATTAAGGATGACTTGCGTGTTGACGTAATGGAGTAGAAAATAATAGTTTTTTTGTCTATTCTTGAACAATTGGGATTGTTCATATTTTTGCAATTACTCTAATTCGAAAACCATTTCGAGGAATGGGGTTTTAAAGCCGTTCTGCATTATTAAGTTTTTGAAATATTTATCTATTTCGGATATTTCGAGAAAAGTATATTTAACCTTTGTTTGACTTTCGTTTTTGGCTTGAAGCCCTCCTAGGTGTATCTTACAGGTTAGGCGAAAACCGCTTGAAATAGCATGTTTTAATACATTATTACAATCACTTTTTATCATTAGATATCATTTAATTGTTGTAATATATTAGAAAATGCCAGCCGAAATTAAAAATAATCATGTCATCCATAAAATGTCTGCTAAATAAATAAAGATATTCAAACAAAACTATTTGGTCAAATACAAAATTAATGAACTTGGTCTCTTAAAATTACCCATTCTTTCGAACTAGAATGTAAAAAGAGTGAGTTATTTTTTTTGGTCTATCCCAATTACATTTAAGATCACAAAAACATAAAGTAGACCAGAAGCGACTCATCAACGTAAAGAGATAACATTTATATTACCTATATTTAATTATTATTTATTATTAAATAGTGCTACTGGTAAATTAATTTACATTACATATTTCATTTTGAATTAAAATATTATTTAGTCGGGACTGCACACATTATATATTACACTATTAGTGCTTTTTACCTTGACGTTTTGATATTTCTTTAATTAAATACCATGTCCACGAATGGAGAAACTAAATCAATTAATAATTCAAAATTATGTCGTCTTTACCTTGGAATCCTTCTCCGTTAACTAAATCTAAAAGAATATAACCTCCTAAGCGCTCTTCTTCCACTTCCTTACAATATTATTCGTATTCTAAAAATAAATGGAATCGTCCCATTCACAGACCTTTCATGCGACACCTAACACTTTAGCATAAAAAAATGTAGCAAAAACTCGTCTACGTAGGTTGCATCCGGCATTTGAGATTTGATATCCCTCCAGTCAGAATTGTCTGCATGGCCGACCGGTATTGAAAATGATTAATTAGTTTGCTAAGTAAGAGTCAATTTTATTTGTATTCAATTAATTTTGTTATTTGTCTTTGGTGCAGTTGTATTATCTGTGGGGTACAGTGCAGAAAAATAAAGCATATCCTATGTTACTCAAGGATATTATAACATGATGTAGCATTCTAATGTTGAAATAATTTTTGAAACCAGTCAGTTTTTCATGAATTTATTAATTACAAACATACAAAAAATAAACTAATTTTTACTCTTTATAATAAATAGTAAATATAGTAATGTAGAAGTGTAGATTTGGAGTACTGTGCATACTTTCATCTTCTTCGCACCATCTTAAAATTATCGGTTAGTAAGTAGTACGTATAATTTCATTAGTATTAACACCAACTGGATTATGCTACCATTACTAACTAGCTGTAGCCCGCGACTCCACCCACGTAGAAGTCGTTTATCGCTCCTCACGATAAAAAGTACCCCCATGTTCTGTGTCCCCAAGCTATCCATACGAAATTTCATGAAGGTTGGTCGGTCGGTCGGTAGCCGTGAAAGCGTAACAAACAGACAAAATTACTTTCACTTTATAATATTAGTATAGATTACGATTATTGTAGTGAATCCCCGCGACTTCGTCCGCGTTGACAACACCATCTACACCACGAGTACGGTGGTTTTAATATAGAACTAGTCAGTGCGTTAATTCAGAGTATTAGCAATCTCCGTTCCAATTTTCATCTAAATCCGTCTAGTCGTTTCAACGTGAGAAAGTACTTAACAAACATTGACACCAAAAGATTCGCATTTATATTATTATTGTGATTCTAATTATTTATAATCGTCCGTCCTTCTACCATATTACAGAGCCTAAAGACCTACACGTTCTGCTTCTCTCTCTTCTCATTTCGCGGTTTCCATTAATTTAGGAAAGATTCAATTTAATCCCGTCTTTTGTCATATTTCCATTCCCTTTTGGAATTGTTGGTACTCCATGGTAATTCGCGACCCATAGATCAATCGGCATCCGGCAGGGACCTACGTGACTAGCTTAATCCCACTTCTGATAGACAGCTTTCCTACTAATCGATTATAAAAGTGATTGGCGCGAGCGATCATCAAGATAAATATGTATATAAATATAAATAAATAAATATCAGGGGAAGATTTCACACAAATTGACCTATGACCTGAACTAAACTCTATAGACTTGTTCGAGTATGCAGCCTTGTACTATGGATATTAGACAAGATAAACATACTTAAAAATATACTAAACATTAAAAACTCAGATCGCTCATCACACAAATTTTTGCACATACCGGGCATCGAACTCGGGATCGCTAGCTTCGTGTAGAAGTTTTGAAGGTAGGCTTAGCTTACCTACAGACTAACTGCATCGTCAAATAATAACACATCGCACTGTTAGTTTAAAACAGTAGTAACTCAAAATACAACTATATTTAAAAATCAACTTTAATACAACTTCTATGAACTTGAAACAAAACTAACAAGGATTTAGAGTTGATACTGTTTTGATCTAGCAGTGCGACATTTATTGACTTTTGATACATTAAAACAGCACAATTGTAAATAGATGTCTTTGTAACAAGTACCTATTATCGATTCAACTACTAAGCTAGCCCTTTGGCCCAAGATCCATGGCTCAAGAAAGCGCGGCCCACGCTCGCTTAGATTTCACCACCAAATACGGCGCCGGCGCATAGCGGCACTCACGCGCCCCGGGGTAGTTCCACGGACATTGAAAACTGTGAGGAAGGTCTCTGGAACCGATTATAATATATATTAGGTATTAAGTGCCTGGGCCTCTATTCAAGGGAAATCCATATTGCTTTTTACATGTTGTCTCGTCCTTTTTAACTTAACCATTACTGCCAAGTAACGTTGACAATAACATTTCAAAGGCAATATGGTTTTACTCATTACAAATAGGGGCCCTTTTAGTGTAAAACTGGTTAGACTAGTAAGTATAAGAGTGAAAGAAAGAGCAGTAAGTACCTTACATACATACATATATACATATTATGAATTAATAATACCGTATACCATACTTACAAAAAAGTGTGAATAGGTAGTTAACATATATATCTATAATTCTATTAATGCTTTTGATCCGTTTTTTTATAATAGGGCTTTACATTTTCCCTAAATATAATAAAAAACATTTTATTTGGATTAAACCCAAAAGAAGCGGAGGCGGGTCGAATTATTGAAGACCAAGTTTTTTATTGTCGCATTTATTTTACTAAAATAAAATGAAACACCTTCCTCGGGCAGGCAGAATTTATCTGCATCAATTACCATGATAATTATTTTTGACTTTTCATTTATGAATAACTTATTTTACATTTACATTCCGTAAAAACACCCGTCGTTCCGACACTAACGTTAGCGAAACACGGTAATGTACTTGATTTGTATAGGATTAAGGTAATCTTTGATTTATTCTCCATACTAAACAAAGACTGATTATATATCCATACGTTTTAAATAGAATCCTGTCTGTATATATGTATTTGTATACTTACTATACAAGACTACCTCGTATTCTAATTTTAGAAAATTTTCTTTGTCACATCTTGGCAATATTGTATAAAGCAAAGATAATTTAAGTACCTACTTATATTTGCATTCTATATATATTTCTTGGTTTTGTTTACCCCACGAATATTCTTTCATCACTCAGAGCTTTTTGTGATAATTAAACTATCCGCACTAATATTATTATCTCTGTCTGTCTCTTTGTTACGCTGTCACGGCTAAACCGCTGAACCGATTTCGATGAAATCTGGTATGGAGATAGATTAAACCACGGGGAAGGACGTAGAATACTTTTTATCCCGGAAAATAGGGCAGATCCTGAGGGAATTAACGACTTCCACGCGGAAGGAGTAGCTGGCAACAACTATTATACTTATCCTACGAGTAAATCGCACTTTACGGATTTTCTTATCAGATATTCTTATTCTTAGGAGGTCAGGAACACTTGTGTTGACTTACTGTTCATTAGTAGGTCACTAAATTAGTAGACAATACCTTCGAATTAAAGGTGCGAACAAATCGCGGTAACACATTAAAATCAGCTGCAAGATACGATAAATGTAGGAGCTTGTGCTGGTACGGTGTTAGTGCTAATTGACACACTAATACTTGTGAATAGAAGGAGCACGAAGTACAACAGAAATTGCGCAGGAAATAGACCAAATCTATGCGTGTTTTAAGCTATCTGAGATTTTTCAGATTTTATTTTAGAAATTTTCGCGATAGATTAGGCCAGTTATTTTTGGCGAAAGTTTTTGTTTGCCAATTTTGACATAGTAGCTAAAGTGTTATCAATCCACGACGGCGTGCCAAAATATTTTAATTTTCAAACACTAAGTAAGTATAAAGAGGAATGAAGAGAAAGATGATGCAAAGCTGGGATTTCAATCCACACCTCTTCATACCAAGTTTCTGGGTCGAACTTTCAGCTCACAGCAGCTTAGCATCTCGTTCTCTTCTTTACTTAATATGTAGGTAACTATCAATGAGAAATCTTGGTAACTTCTCTTTATCACGCAACATTAGGTTGTTGTTTGTTTTGTTAGTGTTAAGAGAATTTGACGAAGCGCGTTCTCGATGCTCATTTCTATGTAGAACTTCCTGACGAAGCCTGTTGCTGCTATAACATGTTTTTTTTAATGTGTTATGTTCTTGAGATATCACGTGCGGTAAATAAAACCTATAGCGACTCTTCATCAGTGTTAACCGATCGTTTCTTTTCCAGGTAACGCACTGGAGACGAGATGGCGACGAAGTCGTACAGCAAACACAAGGAGTACAAGGAGTTCTCCAGCAGCGGGGGAGCGCCCTTCGCGGGGGAGCAATTCGGTGAGCACCCACCTGAATCAGTTGGTAAACCAGGCTGGGGCCGTAGCCAAGATGCAAACTCTACTAAAGTATTTCTTTTCTATCACTTAAAATGTATGGGAAGACATTTCACCACGTGGTTTATCGGGGGGAGTATCTACTCGCATAATATTTTTACGCATAATATTCATTACGCATAAAAATCGATTGTCATAACACCCTTTTAGGCTGACACTGCAAAATTTAATAAACGTCTATTGTGTAGATTAGGTTAGGTTAGGTTAGGTAAGGTTAGTTTTTAATAATAATTAAAATAAAACCCTTTCTATTGTAAAAACCATTTTATGACAATCTATTTTTATGCGTAAAAATATGTATGCCTACCCGGTTTATTGCTACGCAGGAAAATGTCATCAATACATTTTTTTTTTATTGCCATCTATGGGCAAACTGGCAGACATCCAACCTGATGGGAAGTGGTCACCGCCGCCTATGGACATTTTGGGTGATAGAAAAGAAAAACGTTAGTAGCGTTTGCAGTTTGGCTAGGGCATTTGGTCTTAAGTTCGATGCCTATCTCAAAACACACGTCAAGTCGTTTTTTTTTAAATTTCTAATGCGTCTTGAGACCAGTAGTCCTCCACAAGATGTATTCGGCGAACGTTAACACTTATCGCTATCGGAAATGTATAGGATTGATCCGATATTTGACATTGTTTTAGCTCATTTATATTTATTTCAAAAAAATTACACAGTTTAACATTAAAAGGTACTAAGGCACTGTGAAATACCAAATATATGAGTTCACACTTTCTAGCAGAATAATAGTTTTTAATCTACACATTTATAAATAACTAGAGGACGCCCGCGACTTCGTACGCGTACAATTAGTTTCCCGCTACTCCCCCCCATTTCTTCCCGTTGGGGTTGATTTTCGGAAAATCCTTTCTTAGTGCTCACTTACATCATGAAAGGAACCCATGTACCAAATTTCAAGTTTCTAGGTACAGTAGTTTCGGCTGTGCGTTGATATGTCAGTCAGTCAGTTTAGCCTTTTATATATATAGATTACTTGACGACAGACTCACATCCATCACCTCATAGAACCTCAAACATTCATCACTTAAAACCACCCACCTACAAGCAAAAACATCGCAGTCTGGTACCGATGCGAGGAGCGTATTGAGAAGCTCATAAATCCTTCTTCGAATATTGCAATTACAAAATGAAATTAGGGGGTCCGTTCATTTGACCGGAATACGTTTGGCCGAATGAGTCGTTTGGCAACTGTTTCATTTCCCAACCCGCTTATATTTCTGTAACTGCAAATATTTCTGGATTTATTTTTGTACCATTGTGTAGACCCTATAGGTTAGGTTAGGGTAGTTTTTATAAAAATTCTGAAATATTTACAGTTACAGAAATATAAACGGGTTGGGAAATGAAGCAGTTGCCAAACGACTCATTCGGTCAAACGTATTTCGGTGAAACATTAGTGAAACGCAAATTAGCCTAGCAATAACAATCAAAGAATCGTGTCTTACTAAACTTTAAGGCTTAAACTGGCCTTCTTGCTCTTACATAGACTAAGACTTCACCTACAAATCTTGTTTTTTATCGCTCTCTAATATCACCATAAAGTAAACGTCTTTTGGCAGACATGTTGAAATCCGAGCTGATCCCGGCGGGCAGCAAGCTGAACACAATAGCCAGCGCAGGCCCCAACGGCGGCCATCGAGAGTACCACTACGAGTACCGCGAGGAAAAGCTGCCCCACGGGAAGTACGACCGCAAGGACCTGCACACTGTCGAGGTACGCCAACGCCATCTATTGAGTACCTATTACAATTATAATCTGAATATATAAAACAGTTCCGAGTGGCTGAATCAGAGACAACGCGCAGCCTAAACCGCTGGACTTAGGGACTTGAAATTTGGAGGGAGTATGCCTTGGGTACCCTAGGCAGTGCCGGATTAACCTTCCGTGGTGCCTTAAGCATTTTCGTGTGTGTCAAACTATACTTTCGTTTGCCGTTTTTCAACCCAAGGAAAAATATCTCCACTACACATGATGTTCATATTGATTGATTGCTACTCATAGGGTCATCTACGTAAAGTTAAGAAGGCAATAAAAGTTTTAAAGTTTGACCTCTAGTCAACATAATCTCATGGCTCTTGCCTGGCCTTTGCGTTTGGTTCTCATATAAAACCGAATAAGTTCCAATGTATTCTTCCTATTTTTCCAGGAGTATTCGGTCCCTCCGAAGTCCTCCGAGTCCAACGCGTACTACTACGAGCGCGAGGAGCGCGCGCTGCCCGCCATCACCTCGGGCACGCGCACATACAACTACGAGTCCAGCGCCAGCTCCACGCCAGGTAACAAATACTTGACGTTAACAAGGCCTTTGGGCCGGTACAGTCGGACATCATTTGAACTGCAGCCCAGCTGCAAAATGGCAATTCGAGTGCAGTTGACGTATGTTTTGATGCAGTTACGTCAACTGCATTAGAACTGCACTCGAACTGCCATTTTGCAGCATTTTGTTCGATTGAAGCTTACCTGTCTATGACACTGACCTAGAAGGAGCGCCCACTGTCGTACTCATTAAGTCATCGCCAATAATCATAAATTTCAGAATTTATTGCTTAAATACAGTAATAGTATGGTACATACATACATAATACGCTGAAATTGCGAATTTATAACTAGTTTCATTTGTGAGAAAGACTCCGAAACAACATGGTTTACTATTCACAAGTATAGTTGGTCCACAATTATATATATTTCTAGTTATAAATGTGATTTTTTAACGGACTATAGACAATGACATGACATCCCACATGCTTAGATTAGACAAAAAAAAACAAATTAAACAGCGGCTTCAAGGAAACTCATGTTATCCTGATCGTTTTCTTCTTCAGGCTACTCGAAGGTCAAGAGCAGCAAGGTGACGAAAGACCTGTCCCACAACGTGGAAGAACTGGACTCTCTCCTCGACGACCTGCAGAAGGACCAGGAACGGCAGCTCTACAAGAGTAAGTCGTCTTTCACACAAACTGGCGAAGGCCGATCGACTAAATGTATAATTATAATTTAAATAGCCCGTTTTAAACATAATGAATACCCCATTCTAGACGGTGAGATACTCTCGGTGACGTAATATTGGTTTTTGTTTGGTCATTGGTATGCTTCTTGGATCTTTGCTGATCTTTTGTCACAGCCCTGTTTTTCACTACAAATATCAGTGACCAGCATCAGGTCCTTATATTTGATACAAGATTTAAGTTAAAGTTTCCTTTTTAATAGAGCCCTCCTTTAGTTTAGAGCGTGCTAATATTGTCTATCTGTCGTTTTTTCTTTAAGTAATTCCAGCAATTTTATTGAACTCGTCTTTGCACATCACCTCACGTAATATGAAATGTTTTAATTCCAGGCGGCTACACTTCAGACACAGCTGAAACCTCCTCCTTTGATTACAAACGAGGGTAAGCAATGAACATTATATTTACTTTTCAAGGATATATCTAACCTTGTCGGTTGAGCAAATCCAAAACTTTGGATAGTTATTGATAGAATTGAGAATAAGAGACTTATGGATCCTTAAAGGCTTTGGGCAGTATTAGATGTTTTCTTTACTCATCAACTAAGCTTAATTTGCAAAATGACATATCTTTTTGATACACATAGGCATTCAGCATAGGTCTCAGAGCCCGTATACCATCAGAGACCCTGTCTACTTGTTTGTCTTCTCCCTTCCATTAAAACTAAACCATGTGGTGGTAACAGCACACCAGTGAAGGCCCCGTCCAGCGGCTACTCCACCCTGAAGCGCGAAGAACGCGTGGAGTCCTCGTCATGGGGCTCCAGTCCGCCTCCACCCGTCACGCGCTCGTCGGAGCTGCGCCAGGAGATGTTCCGCGAGGAAAAGACAGGTACCACACTGTCCATTGATCAGATTATTTACAAACATTAAACGCTTGGGCCAGGGGAGGCATCGAAGGGGATAGGCAATTGAAATTCTAGATCGCTCCTGAAAAGCTGAATGGCAACTATAGTCTCTCCGTTCTTAAAGGTCCGATTTGAAAGGTACAAAATATGTGTTTGAGGGGTGATTGAGTTTATATTTTCTACTGACTTGACAGCTGCCAAATTGGACCTCTTAGAACGGTGCGAATATAGTACCATTATAGGTCTATGACTCTCTCAAGTACTTGACAAATTAACTGACACCCTTTTATTAGAATCGGCCAATCATTCAGGAACTTCGGAAGCTAGCAATCCAATCGAATTCAACTTTTGGCATTTACACACACAAAGACACATACTAAGAATCTGTCAAATTTGGATTAGCGTGCTGTCTGACAACAGTCGACTTCCGCAATTTTATTGTAATCTAATCCGTGCTTTAATATCCGTTCTTTTCGCTTTGCAGTCTGTTAAAAAATTGAACTTTTTAAACGTAGTTTAAGATGTTTCTTCCGGCGTATATCTAAAGTAAGTATTGTATAAGATGTATGTTGTGTATGAACAGAGTCCCGCGTGGTGCCGTCCCACCTGTCGCCGGTTGCGCCGGCGCCGGTGTGCACGCACTGCCACCACCAGACCTCCAGCTCTACCGGCACTGTAAGTGTTTCTTAAGTTTCACTGCATGTTCTGTCACTATGTCATTGAGAAAAAGTTCTGCTTCGCGAACCACATACCATCCCACTCATAGGTCATGGCCAAGATGTTGTCATTGAAGGACACATCAAGGGTATCATGATCATATAATATTTGTTACTGTTAAATATATATTTTAAAAGGTCTAGGTGTATAGTGAGTTTTAAGACTGTGCATTACCAATTGTAATGACCAAACAAAAGTACCATGTAAATGAAAAAAAATGAAAATAATTTACTTATGTACCTAATTGATTTTATTAGCTGAAAATGAAAAAAAAAAACAGCTGGGTCAAATTAAAACCTATTTAACGAGCTCATGTGGGATCATTTGGAGCTTTACGCAGTTTTTTTTTATGATTGGAATAAGGCAGTGATGATGTCACTGCGGCCTCTATTCTAGGCGGTAAAAATCATATCGTCTTTGACCAGTTAAGGTATTGTCTTTAACTCGGCTGCCTTATTACTGTCAAGTATACAAGAGCTTCATAGACCATACCATCAGGTGACTCGCTTGCTCGCCAACCTTCTTCTCCGCGCCAAAAAAAAAACAGGTCAAAGACGATATTGGTTTTCACCGCCTAGAATCTCCGCCCTGACCGACTGGTATTGTTCCAGCTGCCGCGGGCGGGCGCGCCCATGAACAAGGTGACGACGACGGTGAAGACCTACACGTACGAGGTGCCCGCCGACCGGGACCCCGCCTCCGTGCCGCTGCCCGCGCACGCCGACTCACAGCACACCTACGTCAGCGAGAACGAGAACATGCGCACGTGAGTACTATATCTAACGAGCTCTAAACTCTCACTTGCTTTTGGCAACCAGAGTTGCCAAATTTTAAAACATAAAATGCTTCTGGCAACTGTGGTTGCCAAACGGACTTTTAATTTTAATTTTTATTCTATTTTTCTCAAAAATCCTATCATGAAACGGCTTTTACACAAAATTTTAAAAAATACGAAAAAAAATGTCAGA
The DNA here is from genome assembly GCA_948252455.1 of Acleris cristana. Taxonomy (NCBI): domain Eukaryota; kingdom Metazoa; phylum Arthropoda; class Insecta; order Lepidoptera; family Tortricidae; genus Acleris; species Acleris cristana. Next base: position 2,343,491 of record OX411796.1, on the reverse strand, counting down.
GCAGTTTATGGTACCTTTTTTTTGACAGCGAGCAAGTGAGTGGCTAAACATCAAAGAACTTCAGGTTATGTGGCCATTTTCAGGTAGATATAGGTGCCTAGAGATAATAAACAGTGACACGCAGGGAGCTACTACTAGTCATCAAACTATTTAGGGAGTTAATCACTTAACTACCGTAGCATGAATGTAACTACCATAGAAAGGTCTCTGGGTAATTATTACATCTAATTAATTCACGATACGTCACAGAACAGATGCGTCTGCGCGCGGCCCGCCGCAGCCACCAATGCCACCATCCAAGCTGACGTAGTACATAGTGCCGCTTGCGTTTTGCTGAGCTTATATTGCCAGTTTTACACCGATTTCCGACATATATTATACGTCGTAGGCACATGTTATAGTTCGTCCGTTCAAATATTATGCATTGCAATCCTTTGAAGTCACCAGCCGTCAGCCGCGGCCATGGCATCACGGCGAACAGCCCGAGAATGGACAAAGCCACACCGATTTGTGGGTTCATATTGCGGGCTGATAAATAAATCTACTGGACTAGCATCATGACTGGGATTTTTTTTGCTGTTTTTCGTTAAACTTTCTACGATTGAACTACCTAAGTCCATTGGACTGACTGTGATTGACCCTAGGCAACAGTTTTCTTTTGCTGCAGTGGTATGATATTTTTTTCTGTCTTTTCTTCTCTCTGCCAATGTATTTGTGTTACCAGCTATATGTTTCGCATAATTACTGTCGCTTTTGTGACTTTTGTAGCCAAGGAATTTAAATCCAAAACTTTGAATAATCATTTTAAAAACTGATTGTTGTTAAACGATAGTGGCTCCATCTAGTTTACAATATACGCTATGTAACAACGCCATCTACCGAAAAGATTTTACTTCTATTTTGAATATGAAGTTAGTGCCAATATTTCTCAATCTTTCAATTATTTTTTCCCGAAAAATGTGATAGTTCTCAAAGGAATTCACGATGAACAAGTTCTACTACTAAAGAACTAAAGCTGCTGCTGATACAAGCATTTTAAAGTACTAATTAGACAGCGATTATAGACAGTAGAGAGATATAATCCGATTTGCAATGTGAGTCTGTGCGTCATGTAACCGGTCGGCCATAATAAACTGCATGTTAAATTCTGTTTTGCTAGAAAGACATAGGAACAAATCTTTGTTGGCTTATAACTTAGTTCAAAAAAAAACTCAACTGTTTGTGACAGGAATTATGTTTTATTAAAGCTGTGAAAAGTAACGAATATTCCCTATGATTGGTGTGTGTCGTGCAGGCTGAGCCGCTCCACGGCGCGCTCGCCGTCGCCGGCGCCGGCCGGGCCCGCGGGCTGCGCGCACTGCCAGCACTGCAACACCGGCACGCGCGTGCGCCGCGACATCTACTCCACTGACGGTGAGTTCTCTATAAATTCAATCATTTGGTTAGGTAAACGCAAAAAAAATACAATAAGAAGTATGGGTTCGTATTCGTATGAACCTAACACCTAACTATGCATAGAATTTTTCGAGTCTGATTACAAAGCCAATCGAAAAAAAACTGATAAAATAACGAAGATAAATTTCTTATTAAACTATAAGCTTTTAAAAACATGTGAAGTCTGTCTTATTCTTTTGTATCTATGTAAAGTAAAAGCACCTATTATGGACAGTGCTCCGTTTATGAACAATCCCATAAATATAAGCTTCCGAGATTGAAATGCTTTTAAATAGCGTAACAATTAAATTATATTTAAATTATTCGGAATTACCACAATGAAGGTGCTTTTCCACCGGCGACGCGAAGCGAGACGAGGCGGGACGAGAATTGAAATTTGTATTGAAAAATCGCGCGACCTCCTAGCGCGCGCGCGGTGGAAATGGGTGTTTTAATACAAATAAAAATTCTCGCGCCATCTCGTCTCGTCTCGCGTCGCCGGTGGAAAAGCACCTTTAGAATGAAATGTTCGGTGTTGCAATGCGTTCATTAAAAAAATGAAAATGTTCATCACTGGAGTATTGTCTATAACAAGTGCTTTTACCTTAATGTAATTTTGTATTGCTGCGAATAAATGTCTCTAACTTTATCTTATAATGTTACTCCAGTGTCGGAGCACTCGTCGGAGCGCGTGGTGTACCCCGCGCCCGCCAACGACGTGAAGCTGCTGCCCGCCGCGCCGCCCGCGCCGCTCGTCACGCACCTCGCGCCCGAGCGGAATGGACACGGCCCTTATGTGAGTACTATTACTACGGGATGGGTGCGGTCAGCCTTATAATGGTCGGCTGACGGATGCAAATTACGTCAAAATAATGTCGAACGATGGGGCCGATTCGAGCGCTCGAAAGTCTAAAATCGGCCCGATATCCATAATATGGATATGACTTCAATTGATTTTGAAAGAAGAGAACATCGTTGCAAAAAAGTATAGAAATTTATTGTTGAAGAAAACATGCTCTTTTTTTTAGTCCATTCCTTTTATAATTCAATATCCACTTACGTAAAGTGATACTTTAGTACTTTCTTAATTTACAAACTATGTTATAAATCAGAACATGTAACAAAAACTGCATAAATATTTTCATACATAAGGTAAAGGAACCAATAACCGACAAGGGACCAATGATCGACACTGATTCTTATTTTACAGAAGATAAGGGTTTTTCATTTCATTCATTTGTTTTGTAACACTCAATTTATGACCGTATGATCTTTGAATTAAGAGTCAAGTGTCGATCATTGGTGCATGTCAGCTTAAAGTGTCGAACATTGGTGCCACTACCTTAAATAGTTCTCAAAATTTAATAAAAGTCTTATCCATCTTATACTTTCGTCACCATATTGCAGCCGTCAGCCGCCCTTTAGATTAGTGTAGCAGTTCTAACATGACGTAAAGTGACAAAGCACTAAAGTGTGCAGTTACGTTAGTTATTTACTTATAAGGTCAGCCGACCAAAACAATAAATTCGAGACTTCAGATACTTTATCCCTTTCATTCGTTATACGAGACAAACAGAAAGAAAAGGAGTCTGACCAGCGAGTCGTGACACAAGCATTTTCTTTAATTCTTTACATGGAAACAATTTTACATGAAACAAGCTGTCACATTGAGTACCTATCCAGTCGTTATCCATTTCGTGTTACCAACTAATGTTTTTTTTTTTGTGTCACCACTCACTAGTCAGACGTCTAGCGTAACTTTGAACTTCTATTTTCAAATAATGGCCGTTACACAACCTTGTCCGCAGGGTCCTACAACATACAAGTACAGCGAGACGACGTACTCGTCGCACAACTCGCGCGAGCGCGCGCCGGCGCCCCCCTCCCCCGCGCCCTTCCCGCGCGCCACCACGCCCGCGCCGCGCGACCAGCCGCCCACGCGCCTCGATGATCTGCTCGCCGACTTCCCGGAGGCGGTCAGTACTAAACTACTAACTAACACATGCACATTCCTCATGGTCTAACATCCGAATAGGAGACGATTTGCACCGGGCTGCTTATTCGATCAAAAGTATTGTATATCAAATTTGATACGCTAAGTAATATGTTGCGAATAGGTTGGCTGAAAAATTTCAGTCCTATTCGGATCTCCTACTATCAGGTCATGCAAACAATACCATGGTATAGATAGAAATGTAATTCATCTCCGGCTCTTTAGGAGTTTCTGATACCTACTGCCGGTCAGACGCTGGAGTTGCGGCGATGCGAATCGCTCTGTACTTACGCACGCAACCGAACACGGCGACGGCGCGGCCCTGACTAATGACTCTGCAGACGTCGAAAGGGGGTTTGTTCTGGGCGGTGAGAGCAACCAAACGGGTGCCCCATACAGCGCCATACTTGGGACGATTCTGGAGTATAGGCGTCTGCAGGTGTTGGCCGGGTCCCGAAGAATGGGCAATAGCCTACCCAAGGCGGCAACGATGCTTACCAGCTTCGAGCGAGTGTTGTAAAGTGCTAAACTACTAAGCTGCGCCCTAGCCTAAAGTGCGCCCCAAAGCTTCACCTTCTATCGAGTACCAGGCCGAGGAACCTCATCTGGACCCCAATCATTACCACCGTCCTTCGGACGATGATAGTGGCCCCTGTAAGGGGTCCTTTCCACGGTTCATGGAACATAACGGCCTACACTCCACACGTGGAACATAACAAAATGGACCTGTAACCTGACGAGTCATCTAGCACGGCCTTCGGAAAGAAGCACACCCTGCCCTCTTTTCACAACTTCGGAATCTGTCCGACATGGAAGCACGCCTCGAAGAGTGCCCGAAGCTGCTCATACAGATACTCCGCGGCTAAGACCAGAGGCTCTACTTTGAAATCCGTAATTCGAACTTCGTCTATTGCTATCCCTTTTGCTCTCGACGAGTCACTAATTCGCAAGAAAGTGACGGGGCGATCCGAAGTTCGAATTACTGATTTCAAAGTAGAGCCCCAGATTCGTCCCGGAGCCTATCAAAGGCGAACCCTTGCTCACCCCCCTTACTGCGGGAATGTCTAGTTCCTCAACCCCGAAAGTGCATTGTTGACCTACCCTAAGTAGTCGAACATAATAATAGAATACAAACGTGGTTCAAAATGGGTTCAAACTTAAATCAACATATGAGTTGATAAATATCGAACTCCAATATGTCCTTGAAATTTGGAATACGAATTTACCAAATTTCAAGGACATATTGGAGTTCGATATTTATCAACTCATATATTTTAACATGCTTCACAGGTTTAAGCGAATACATTTCTTTGGCTTGCAGAGATTCCCAACCCAACCAGACGGGGTGGTCCGCCGCAAGGTGGAGGTGAGCCACGAGAGCTCGACGCAGGGCAGCGCGCCCACGCCCACCGCCACCGCCAAGGCCCCAGCAGTGGGCAGCAAGAACGTGGCCGGGCCTGCCGTGTACTACCCGCCCGGACACACGCCATTCGCGAAGAAGGATACCCCTGTTGCTTATCAGGCTAGCAGTGTAAGTACACCTCGAGACCTTGACCTTTATGAACTTATTACTTCATACTAGCAACGGTGTTATCGAACCAACGGAATAATACCATGATCACGAATGACGTCATGATTTCCCAGGATCTCAGCACATATTTTTTTCATTGCACTTGTCCTTGTAGAACTCGTCTATGGTAAGTGACAGAAAAAAACGACTCGCAACAATATAATAATAATAAAGCTATTTACTGGATTTTTTCCCCAGAGGCAGTTTTATAGGATACATATCATGGTTCCATTCCGACCAAAAAAACAAACACGAAATAAATACCAGGGGACATTCTCGAACAAATTGCCTAGTCTCAAATTAAGTTCTAGGCTTTTACTGAGTACTAGACAACGACAAACATACTCGTATATAGAGCAATAAATGCTTAAAGACATAGACAGCATCCAAGGAACAAATAGGTACCTACTCGCGCTCATCACACAATTATTTTCCCATACAGGCAGGCATCACTATCAACTAGGCTAACCCCGTGGTGGAAATATTCTTTCATTCATATTACGATGCTGCAATTTCAAACGATTACATACATACAATCACGCCTCTATACCGTAGGGTTAGGCAGAGACCACTTCCTTCCACTTGCTACGATCCAGACAAACTTCCCTCGCTTCCTCCACACTCATAAGTCTCTTCATGCACGAGCGTCGGTTTAGAGTCTCCTGACCTGGCCCTTTCTTAATACGTCCCCGATCTGATCGTGGAACGTTCGCCTTGACCTTCACCTTCCGACATTCCCATTTACTCTTGCCTCATATACAGGTTGTCCCATAATGGACACGTAACCCTGACACCGGAGATAGCCCACCCCTAGACCTATCAAACCAGTCTAACCATTTTTTTTTCTAATGTTTTGTTTTCGTAATAATTTTCAAATGAAACTAATTATCATTATTGGCAATATCTCGAAAACCGTGCAACTTTTACTGAGGTCATGTTAGGCTGGTTTGGTAAGTCTAGGGGTGGGCTATCTCCGGTGTCAGGGTTACGTGTCCATTATGGGACACCCTGTAGGTATCTTTTTTGATAATTAATTAACGATTAATCTACTTATTCCCTTCTTTCAGGCGGCAATGCAAGGCGGCGGCGCGTACGCATCCGGCAGAGGGATGTACGAGTACGAATCCGGTTCTCGAAGCAAGGAGAAGCACTCGGAGAAGAAAACAGCTGTGCCCATCTGCTTGCCGCTGTGCTGTGCCATGCCTTGCGTCATCATGTAAACGTGGATGCCATTTGGGATCTTGGATGTGATGTGGCATTTTGGATGTCACTTGGGATCTTAATGTTAAGTTGATGCCGTTTGGAATTTTGGAGGAGACTGTATTGATGTTAAGTAACATCTAGTGTTATTGGTATTGTACTAAGAGTACTTTAGATGGTATTTAACATCATGTTGTCTTAGCATCTCGGATGCCAATGAAATCTTAGAAAATAAGCCAAGTTTGTTGTCTGGATGTTGTAAGTGAACCTCAAACCCATTGACTTGCCGATTTTTTCTAAATTAATAATCATGACACATTTTTCGGTAAAATTCTAAAAAAAAGATTAACTCTTGTTATTAAATTTATAAAGATGTATACGCTTTAATTTAAGAACTTAAGTCTCTATACTTCCAAGAGACAGTATCTGAGAGCTTGCAAGTTTTCCCTAATTGGTATACATATAACTTATTTTAACTTGCAAGTAACTTTAACATCGAATCTCAAAACGAATATTATTTTATTAAATTATGTAAACTCGTTGCAACTAACAAAAGTGCCATTACTGATATTATAACTTTAAGAAGTGTCAATTACAAACTGTATAAATGAATTGTAATTTTATTTTTAATAAATTTTATTAACGAAATGATTTCTGATTTAAATTAAGGTAAGGAGGGGGTAAGTGCGTCTACGGGGCAAGTGTGCCAAACCAGCAATATCTCCTAAAAATATATGGTTTGATCAACTTGCCCCGAAGACGAACTTACCCCACCTTACCTTACCAATTAGACTTTTGTATTTTTTGACAAATATTTAAGACACTCATTCCATTGCCTGTTTTTAGGGCTCTTAAGTCAAACTAGGAACCCTTATAGTTTCGCCTCTTCCGTTGATCTATCTGTATATCACTCACTTTTTCTCAGAAACTATCAAAGTTACAAAACTGATATTTTGATCATTTTTGATCCCTAAAAATAAGGTAGGTCAGGTTTGTTAGGTATCTTTAGATGCCCGAAGGGCAACCGTCCAAGAATATGGGCCCAGCCGCAGGGGACAAATGAGTAGGGTTATTTGCAAACACGTTCTCGAAAACGTCTATAACGATTTCGATGAAATTTGCAATATACGGGGACGAAAAATCGACCTGTCAAGTTGTCATCTTCGGGAAAATTTGTTTTCAATCCGAGCAACGCTTGATCTCCCAGGTACTGAATACTTATAAAGATTAATAAATACTTAAATACATAGATAAAATTCAAGACTCAAAAACATATACTTGCGCCCATCACACAAATAAAACAACATATCGTAATAAAAACACATATATTTTGCTTTTGTTTACCAAAATCCTGGAACAAGTCCAACAAGGCAGTCTGCGGGTATCGCCTACTCTAAAAGCTCCGTCGTGGCTGACTTCCTAAGGCCCACAACTCGGCTCAGTGAATCTGCTACGAGTACACTCCAAATAGAGAAACTAGTCGATTCCATAACCTGAGCAAGCCAAGGCATTTCCAATCTATTCACACCCTGTATAAGACACTCTCATTTATCCTCGTCGCCAAAATAGTGTCAGTCTCTTACGCATATGTAAGGATAATTTAATGCAAAACGCACGTCAGTTGAAAATGCCTTCAAGCGCTGAAAGTTAATAAAAATATAAATCTGATAGAATAATTTCTCTGTTTAAAGCGTTTCTAAGTTTATAATAAATGTGAACAAGATACATAACGAAACATAAAGAGAGCTAAATATAATAAAATATTTCAGACACCTACCACAATCAGAAAGAAAGAGCGATAGACTATTTCTCGCACAAGGATATATCCAATTTAGTAAATCAATATAAAGGCACTTATCCAACGGGATAACGACGCCAAATATAATTTAAATAACAATGACATGCTATTTATTATATAACCTAATCAAAAATCAAGCCAGAACCATTAAAACTTTGAACTTAGACGCGAAATTCTTTTTTGGAATGGAAAATTTAAAAATCAAAACAATTAACATTTAGGAACGATAGACAAACGAAGAAACAAAAGGATTTACAAACAAATAAACGTAAATATACGTAACATACTACTCGAATAAGGCGCCGACAAACTAACAAAAACAATTGCACATCATCAATTTCTTTACAATTAGCTCATATTCCGTTTAATTCACGTTACCGGTAGACATAACAATTTTACTGAGAACAATTTCTTTATTAATGTACAGTCCACCCCGAGAATAATACTTGACGTGTACAATAACGTCTTCAGGATTGAGCAAACATCGGAATAATTGTACAAATAATTAGAATCTCAAAGTTAGCAAAATGCGCGTATTTTCAAGACGACAGCAACAATTTTTAGGGAATTGAAAATACATACCCGTATATTTGACCCGATTGCGGATTATCCAATATGGGGTTTTAAAGTCTCACAATTATTAATCAGAGTATAAAGTAAGTTCTGCTGACCATGAATCTCATTTTACCACAATATTTAACTTTATACAAATTGACAGAACCAGCGGCAACAACTATTTAAAACAGACAACCAAAAACTTGGCCCGTATTCCACTTTTGAGTTAACGTATATTGATTTTATATCGTATTGATATTGCCTACGTTATAGCAGCTCTTATAGCTAGACAGTAAGAACTATAACGTCACCAATATTATCACGATATAAAAGTAATAAAAATTGACTGAAACAACTCTAAAATAGATCCTCACCTAAAACAGTGAACCACTATTTTTCGTCTAAGCCTTATAGTGACATATTCAAAGGCTTACTCAGGTCCTGTCGTAGTTATTACAACATTTTGCTAACTCCAAGTGTTCTCGCAGCACCTAAACTCTCGCTCGACGCATCGCAACAGATTCACTGGGCCGGGCGACCCCCGCGGGCGACAAACAGAAAAAACTCGACGCCGCCTCGCGGGGGCCCTATTCATTATCCCTGGAGTTTATAATATCTCTGGAGGTAAAAATAGATGTTACAGGGACTGAGTTTAGGCCCGTATAAATTGCACTAATTTCTTGAATCAACATTGAATTATAAATACAGAATAACCGACCAAATATGATATCTGTCAACAGGTACAAGCTAACATATCAATGCTTGTTTTTAAATTTCCTCGTTTGCATCGCCTTTGATTTAATTTTTACTATTCTGCGTCTCTTCTAAGTATGTCTGGAAGAGATCGTTTATAGCGATAAGACCGTCTGTTATCTACCGTTTAAAAGTCTCATGTTTCTCTTTCCTTCTTTTTATTGTGTGTGTTCTGTTTTATTTTTACTCTCATATGTTCTCGCCAGCATCTGTTTTTTATTCAGAGATATTATAAACACCGACGATTCTAACTAAGGCATTACTGACGCGTTTGAGTCGATATTACTGACAAGACAACGTAACAGGTGAGTACCCTAAATGGTTCTGTAAAACACTTTTGAACACGAATAGAGATAAAAAAGAGGTACCAAATAACAGATTAACAATTTTTTTGTAGAAGGCGATTTTAAACAGTAAGTATGATTGCAAGTATTTTTACAAAAAAAACAAAAACAATACTTCATTTGTTTAGGTAGGTATCTAAATCGTTACTACTTTAAAAAAACTCGTATCTGATATTTCGAGACGTAGAGTTTGCACTTAATTATCCTTACGTTTAAGTTTAAAATCGTACGTCACGAATTATAAAATACGAGGTTCTTTCAGAGCAATGACGAAATGTACAGATCAAAACTCTTTTGTCGAGCTTCTATTGGGTAACGTACAAAGTTTTTTGTTTACATTTAGTTAATTTCCTAAACAAATGGAGTATAGCATATTTGTCTGTTATAATATAATACAGCACTCACTACAACTCAGCTATACAATAGTGAACACATTGAAATGGCAAGGACATCCTTACGTATGTATAGTGTAAAACGAGGCTGGCAAACTGTACAAATATTACATGGTAATATGTGGGGTAAGGTGGGGTAAGTGCGTCTAGGGGACAAGTGCGCCAAACCAACAATATCTACTATAAATATATGGTTCATCGCACTTACCCTGTTGACGCTCTTGTCCTTGGGGTAAGTGCGTCTAAGGGGTAAGTGCGACGAACCATATATTTTTTAGGAGATATTGTTGGTTTGGCGCACTTGTCCCCTAGACGCACTTACGCCAAGGTGGGGCAAGAGCGTCAACGGGGTAAGTGCGACGAACCATATATTTTTTAGGAGATATTGTTGGTTTGGCGCACTTGTCCCCTAGACGCACTTACCCCAAGGTGGGGCAAGAGCGTCAACTGGGTAAGTGCGACGAACCATATATTTTTTAGGAGATATTGTTGGTTTGGCGCACTTGTCCCCTAGACGCACTTACGCCACCTTACCTTACTACTATGACATGGGTCAAAAGCTGTCACTCGTGGCCTCGTGGGTTTAAACATTTAAAAAGGGTAGATATAGTTTTTAATCAACACAGAGGCATAATTTTTACTTAATTCTACGTAACATTGAACTTGATTGTATAGCAGTTTTGACATAATACGTAAAATATCCCTATTTTATTTATTGCCATCATGTGCATTTACATAAAGTTCTTAACTATACGTAGGAATATAAAACCCCAATAGGGCACTGCAATATAATTATTAGACTTATCAACTAGCTTACATTTCCCGACGTGACACGACTAATGACACGTGGAAGATGTATAACCCGGCAAATTTACGTATGATATCAAACTGCTAAACTTTAAATTCCTCGATAGTACATTTCAACGGTGCAACGTCAAATTAAGTGGTAATCGTATCTGAGTTGATTAAAATCACGATAATATTATTTCAGAGTAGATTTTATAATTCCATATTAGGACTTAATACAAGGTGACAAACCTAAGGAATGTATGGATGAACGATTATTGTAAATATCATAAGCTCAAGTATTTAGGAGTAACATATACAGTATTGTATATGGAATTGGTAGCAAAATTATTTATCTAAATATATTTAAGATATTACGGCAAACGCGTCAGTAATGCCCTGAATATAGATGGAAACCATGACTGCAGGTGTCACGAATTGTTTACACAAAACAACTGACACCTATCAGTTGACAGTCGACTCATACAACCATACATATTTACATCCAAAAATCACCAACTCCAAATATTTATAAAAAAAGTATTATTAATTTGTAAAAGTTCAGTGATTTTTGGCGGTAAATCAATTTGAACAACATTACCTTTATTTATATAGTAATAGTCGTGTTGACATTTATAATGGTTGATATAGCAATATATATGTATAATATACAATTGGAACTCCTATTATTATTAATTACCTAATTTTCATTTTATAAATCACATTCGGTAACAAGATAACTCAATACGAAACAGTCAGGAGATTAATTTGTTGTCTTACTTGGGAATTTGTTGCCTATATAAAACATTTGGTGGATCTCGTATTGCAAGCAGGTCGTACTCCAGGCCAGCTAAGCAGCATATATAAAACAACTATATATTATCGAAAAGACTTGATGACTTAACACACTGAAAATATAACTAATAAATACGACGTTGCCAGTTAGCTTTGGATATTGAGAAAACTAAAGGCGGATTGTATGATTGTAACGGAACGCTAGCTTAGATATGGCTGTATTGGACGATCAACGCAAACATCGCGTTATTTTAAAGCACAAACAACAACTGATAAATTTAAAGACAGTTAATATATTTACCGCCAGTAGCTGTACTGAGAATAAACATACTACCCGAGCACACAACCCGCGCTTCGAATCTACCGATTCTAAATAAAACCTACACTTTAGAGGAAGCGAGTTCAGTTTGGAATTCAGTGCAGTGACATAGATACGGACCCGCGCGCGCCGTCCCTGTCTTATCACATAAGAGAGACGAGCGCGGCGCCACACTGTGGGTCTCCAAGAATTTCAATGGCCAAAATTATCACTGTTTCGTTTCAGAACTCACGAAGTTATAAAAAATAATAGTTTTGATATGAGACAATCTATGATTGGCAAAGGTTTAACGACTAATTGGCCCCGTAGCCGACGCGACCCACAGCCGGGCGCCCGTACCCCGTCGGTATCACAAGAGGAGCGATCCGCCTCGTAAAAAATATCCACCTAAAACGATATAAAATAAATACATGACTAAACACATCGGCGGCCGCGACCGGCGCGCGACCAATAAACTCTCTCGACCTCGCCCGCGGCGCCGGCGGCCGGCGCGGCGCGGTCTCATTAATTTCGTCCTAACTACATTAGCTATCTTAACTTGTATGTACATATTCGAGCGCTTACACATAACCAACACTGCTATGTACATCGGTTATTCTTAAAACTAGCGTAAGGACACTTGGAACAACGTAGGAGACAACGGGAGCTCGGGGGCGGGCCCGAGAACGATTTGGCACTTTAGCACTGCGGGCGCTATCACAGCGTCAGTCGATCACGACGTAGGGGAGCGCGACGAGGTCGCCGAGCTTCGCGCACTCGTGCCACTCGGCGAAGCCTTCGGGCCGCGTCGGCCGGTCGCGCTCGTCGCGCTCCGTGCCGGCCGCCGCGGCCTCCAGCGCCGCCTCCAGGGCTCCGCTCACGGCCTCGGGCTCCGCGGGCAGCGTCACCGTGGGCGCGGCGGCCGCCTGCGAGTACACGAACGGGATCGCCGCGCGCGTGCTCTCGCACAGCTCGTACAGCGCCCGCCCGTCGAGCGTCGGTTTCGTCCTCTCGACGGTCCTGTGCTCCCGCTGTTCACTCGCGAATTCGTCGGCGACGTCCACTTTGACACTTTCACACTTTATCGCGCGGAATATAGTCTCGTCCTCGGTCGCGAGGAGCGGCGCCTTGAGCCGCTCGCCCGGCTCGAGCGGCGGCGGCGGCGCCTCGGGCTCCTCCGCCGGCTCGGCGTCGGCCGCGTCGTCGTCGACCTCCATCTTGACGACCGGGGCGTCGCCGCCGACCTCAGTCTTAACGACCGGCGGCGTCAGCTCGTCGTCGAGCGGGTAGGGCCGCGCCGGCGGCGGCGAGCGCGGCGGCGGCAGCTCCGGCGGCGACGGCGCGAACTCCGTCCACGGCAGGTGCGTACACAGAGGAACGCGAACTAAATTTTTGACACAATAATCGTCCGCGTAGTCCGAGTAGGTGTACAGCGGCACTATACTAGTGAACAGTTCGGGACGGTCGGGGTCCACCAGTTTCCGCACGGCGAACTGGTGCGGGTGCAGCGGCGCGCGCGTGCCGTTGACGCCGGGCAGGTAGGCGTTGTGCAGCGCGCGCACGTGCGCAGGAAGAACACGCGCGCGCCGCGCGGCGGGGCAGGCGGGGTCGTCGACCTCGCCGCACGAGCACTCGCGCACCTCGCGCGCGTCCTCCAGCGGCGGCCGGGGGGGCGGCGGCGAGCGCGGGGGGGAGGGCGGCGCCGGGGACCCGCCGTTGCGCAGGGGAGACTCCGCTTTCACTGGACTCGCTGGAAGTTGATACATTTGGATTTAGTCAGATTGGTTAGATGGAGTTTTACACCAAAAAAAGATACGCAGAAAAAATAATTTCTAAAATAAAACGGTTTACGATAGGAGCGTTATTTTGCAAGAGAAAATAAAATAGATACTTGAAGATTACATTACAAGTCGCACACCACTATTTAATTTTACGTACAGTAGAGTACAAAGATGTGCACACTTTTGTACCTTATCCCATTAAAATAAGGTGCAAAAGTGTCCACGACTATACTCGAAACTCGAATTCAAGACCAAAATCTGACAGTTCCCATCTTGATTATTTAGTTATTTTAACATTATTTCATAAAAACATGAATGAGAACTCGTGTAACCAGTAATATTAAGTTTTATTGATAATAATACCTACACTTAAACCAAAATGCAGTAATCACAGCGAATGTGCGCCCGTTGAGGTTAGGATTTTGGTCTTGAATTAGAGTTTCGAGTATACACACTAACGCAACCGCGCACGTGAACTTGAGGGCGCGGATTGGATTGAAAACTAGTATAATAGTCCGTACGTTCGTCAGGCTCTATGAGCAGCACGTCGGGATCCGCGGAGTCGGGGCGGGGCGAGCGGGGCGAGCGCGGCGAGCGGCGGCCGCCGCGCGACTGGATCTGGGCTAGGAGCTCTTGAGTCGTCTTCACCTGGAAGAAAATACATGGCTACAATTTAATTTATTACGGATACAGTGTTAAAACATTAGTGAAACATTAAAAGATCTACATGGTCTGTATGAAATTGGAGATATATGCTTTTTCAGTGTAACCTTTGGTTTATATTTAACCTATCAATAAGGTTCAAGTGATTAAAGGTATAACTTTGTTCATGTTCTAGTGATAAAGTAGTAGTAGTGTAGTATAAAGAGGTTCAAGTAAAAAAAGTGTATAAGTCTTCCGAGGTTCAATTGACAAAGAATATAAGTCTTCCGAGGTTCAAGTGACAAAGAATATAAATCTTCCGAGGTTCAAGTGACAAAGAATATAAATCTTCCGAGGTTCAAGTTACAAAGAATATAAATCTTCCGAGGTTCAAGTTACAAAGAATATAAGTCTTCCGAGGTTCAAGTGACAAATAATATAAATCTTCCGAGGTTCAAGTGACAAAGAATATAAGTCTTCCGAGTTTCAAGTGGCAAAGAATATAAGTCTTCCGAGGTTCAAGTGACAAATAATATAAATCTTCCGAGGTTCAAGTGACAAATAATATAAATCTTCCGAGGTTCAAGTGACAAAGAATATAAATCTTCCGAGGTTCAACTGAAAAAGCTTGCGTTTCTCCTTGTCATAAACAAAAAGGCGGTAAAGAATTATGGTTTTTTCACGTGAAGCTTCTATTTGTATGCAATTAAAAAAAATTGTTCAAGCAATGAAGATTTTATTCCAACACAATTTTTTTCTTACGATATTTGCGAAAAGCACTATATTTGCCTTGGCAGGAACTCGCAAGCTCGTCCGTTTAAACCGTGCTCGGCTCGCAATGTAGTAGTACCTTCTTGGCGCCGGCGGGCGGCATGCGGTGCACGAGCGCGGCGTAGGGGTCGAGCCCGCGCACGCCGTTCTTCTTGCGCTCGGGCGGCGCGCCGTTGCGGCCCGCCCAGCCGCCCGGCGACTCCGAGCCCGAGCCCGCGCGACTGTGGCCCCTGCAACACACAAACGAATACCTTATTTTGACGACGCGTTGGCCTAGTTGATAATGACTAATGAGCGGACGACGGATGTAATATGGTGACGAAAGCACAAGATGGATAAGACTTTTATTAAATTTCGAGTACTATTTATGTGTGAAAATATATGCAATTTTTGTTATAAATCAGTACATATTTTGTATATTACGAAACTACTGAAGTATCACTACGAATACGCCCCTCTTGCGTCTGTAGATGTGGAGAGGTCATTTTCCCTACATAAGTAGATAGTGAACTATAAAAGGAATGTACTGAAAATACCTAATAAAGAAAAAAATATGATGATTTACTTTAACAATAAAATTCTATAACTTTTTTTTCAGTGAAAATTCTCTTTTTTTAAAGCAATTGTAGTCATATCCATATGACGGATATAGTTTGAAATTATTTTGAACAGTCTAGGATTCGATGAGAAGGACAAAAAGTTATGTATTTGGTTCAATCAACTTTTCTTTGCGCCTTGTTGCCATGGTGACGTCTCCTGGTTCACTCTTTAAAATCACGATTTTAAAGTATACAGGGTGTAATGCAAGTCGAGTGCCAAATGAGAAGGGGTGGTAGCTAGGGTCACTTGCAACACGTTTTGGGCCAATTAACACTCATCCTGCCCACGGTGTTTTTTTAATATTTTTTTAAATAAAATCTCGGTATCTTCCAAAAGTTGAACATTTTGTTTACCTATCTTGTTTTTTAAATGTGACAGCACAAAAGTATTTGTATTTTTTTAATCTCTAATGTATGCGTATTCTAATGAAATGTTATTTTTATTCATATAGTAAACTAATAAAAAAATATTAGCCGACAAAGTGTGAAGGACAGAAAATAAAAATCGTCAAGGTCAACTTTACGGCACAATTAAAAAAAAAGTAGACGCTCCTCAGATCTTCCAACATCATAAAAACTTCTCCAGTTCCTGACCATTCTTACGGTATACCACATGTCTAGAATCACGTTCAGTTTTTTGGGAAAATATGGTTTCAATCTAAAATGGTGGGTTACATTACCAAGTACTTCTTTGAAACTACCTACTTGAAAGTAAGGTTTGATAAATGAATTGAGACTATTTTTTTACTAATAATAAAAAAACATAAAATAGTCATCCAAAATTATTAAAAACCTAACAATAGTATTCATTTATTTCAATAACTAAGTATACGATAGGTACGCAAGTTACGACTAGGTAACCGTCTACCAGAGGGGCTAGACAAGATGCACTACGCTAACTATCGTTTCTAATCGCTTCGTTTTTAAACCAATCACGTCACTGGTAGATCACGTGACTTTTCGTATCACGTCATCTACAAGTGATGCGATTGGTTTAAAAACGTAACGAATAGAAACGCTGGTTAGCGTAATGCATCTTGTCTAGCCCCTCAGGATACAATTGTTTCTAATTGCTGGTAAATTCTTCTTGCTTCTCGGGCCACACAATAGCTCTGCCGTAAGCCACTAAAATATCAGCGTATTCTTCTTCTTCTTGCTGTATGTAACCATGTCAATAAATGTCGATAACAACAATAAAATTAAAATAATTCTTATCTCTGTTTAGTTAAATGTTTCCCCGCGCAAATAACTTTTTAATTTTCATTTTTATTAAGTGTATTTTTCAATTACATAGGTAGTTTACCATGCAATAAAGTAAAAAAAAAACGTTATTTTTGGTCGTAACTTGCGTACCTATCGTATACTTAGTTATTGAAATAAATGAATACTATTGTTAGGTTTTTAATAATTTTTGATGACTATTTTATGTTTTTTTATTATTAGTAAAAAAATAGTCTCAATTCATTTATCAAACCTTACTTTCAAGTAGGTAGTTTCAAAGAAGTACTAGATAATGTAACCCACCATTTTAGATTGAAACGATATTTTGCCGAAAAACTGAACGTGATTCTAGACATGTGGTATACCGTAAGAATGGTCAGGATCTGGAGAAGTTTTTATGATGTTGGAAGATCTGAGGAGCGTCTACTTTTTTTTAAATTGTGCCGTAAAGTTGACCTTGACGATTTTTATTTTCTGTCCTTCACACTTTGTCGGCTAATATTTTTTTATTAGTTTACTATATGAATAAAAATAACATTTCATTAGAATACGCATACATTAGAGATAAAAAAATTCAAATACATTTGTGCTGTCACATTTAAAAAAAAAGATAGGTAAACAAAATGGTCAACTTTTGGAAGATACCGAGATTTTATTTAAAAAAAATATTAAAAAAACACCGTGGGCAGGATGAGTGTTAATTGGCCCAAAACGTGTTGCAAGTGACCCTAGCTACCCACCCTTTTCATTTGGCACTCGACTTGCATTACACCCTGTATAAATCCAACCGTTGTCTAGTACTCATAGTACAAGCATAGAGCTTAGTTTGGAACTAGATCAATTGGTGTGAGTTTGTCATCACATTTTTATATATTTATCATGTAGAACGTCCAGGAGGAATTGCATCTGGTATATTTTGACAAGTAAACATGCCCGTGTACATACTGAATAAATATTATTATATTTATCATCTCTATCGGCAAGATAGCCAAAGAAAAAGGCACACACAAATATTTTTTTACTGTAATAAGTTTTGCTTCCTTTGAGAAATATTCGCATCTCTTTCATTTAGGCAGGCCATAGCAATTTAAAGACTAACCGCCTGTTTCACAATCGACAATTAAAGCATATTTTACAGATAAATTTAGCCCTTTCTCTTTCTTAAACTTGAAAATAGACAAGGAGTGAGCCAACTTTAAATGGCATATAAATTTACTCGTCGATTGTGAAACAGGCCCTAAAGAGAGCAAACAAATAGCTACTTCCTGCGTCAGAGTTGGAAAAAATTAAAAGGCCATAGACATAATTTCTTGAAGATGACGAGACATCAAGCTAGACGATAGCGGGTGTGGGATGTGAGCTGGGAAGAAAAAGCTGCGCGTCACGAACGATCTTTCACCATGCATCAAGAAATAAAAAAGAAGACAGATTTTTACTATTTACCTTCGTTTCTTAGGTTTTTTGTCTCGTTTCGCCTTCTTCTCATCGTGCGTTTCAGGGGACGTCGGCCTCTTTGCTGTAAGCACAAACAAACCACTTTAACGCACCGTCAAATAAATCTCAAAGTTTATTTATATAAGAAAATAGCAAAAGTACGAGCCCAGAAAATAGGCAATAGGGTGATGTACCAAATATCATCAGGTTCAAACATAGCATTAGTGATAAGATAATTTTAATTCGAGAAAAAAAAAGACAAATGATAAATTGTTTTGATATGTCTCACATGTATCTTCAAAAATGCTTTTGAGACAACGGCCGGCCGAGATTCTAGGCGATAAAACCCATATCGTCTTTGACTTGTCATCGTATTGCCAACGTTTTGATAGCTCTTATTTATCGACACATTTTTAATTTAGTTTGTAGTATCATACTTATCTGTTTTCTTTTCTTTTTGTACACTCACATTTTTCTGTCCTAACAATGTAGGTGTTTTGGTATTTACTGTTAACCTATTATTGTCATTATTAAATAAATAAATAAATAAATAATAAATAAAGTGGCGGCAGAGTTAAAAACAGTACCATCATAACAGGTCAAAGAAGATACAATACGACGCGCTGGCCTAGTTGGTTGTGACCCTGTCTACGAAGCTAGCGGTCCTGGGTTCAAATCCCGGTAAGGGCAGATATTTGTGTGATGAGCGCGTATATTTGTTTCTGAGTCATGGATGTTTTCTATGTATTTAAGTATATATTTATCTATATAAGTATGTTTATCGTTGTGTAGTACCCATAGTACAAGCCTAGAGCTTAGTTTGGGACTAGGTCAATTGGTGTGACATTGTCCTCTGATATTTATTTATTTATTTATTTAATTTTTACCGCCTAGAATAGAAGCCCAAAAAACATACTTTCCAAAAATAAACTCAAATGGAGATAGGTATGTACTCACGCGGCGTGGGCGGCGCGGGCTGCGGCGCGGGCAGCGCGGGCGGCGCGGGGGGGTCGTCGTCCACCAGGATCACGTCCTGCGAGTCCGACTCGTAGCCGCCCCACGCTGCAACACACGCGCACGCGTACAGATACAGTACACTCAAGGCTGGTGTGTCTCTAATGGGCTTAGGTCATACGAGAGTGAACTGTAATGCTGGTTTCGCAAGGAGGCAGACCAGTGAACAGTAGAGTACAGTAAGTCCAGGGGGCCAATTCTCGTGACTTCGGGATAGGTTCAAACTCGAGATATCTTGAAAAAAGAATGACTAATCTCGATTAGACAAAAAACGTCTTTGGATATACAGTACCGGCCAATAATATATCACCTTTGTACTTCCATCCCATACGATTACCTACAAATATGACTTACCAAAATTGACAGCCAATCAAGAACTAGTTGACCAATTGTATTGCTATTATTCAATTCGTTAGCTTATTAAATAAGGTTCAAAATGATATATAATAAATGTTTGTACATATCGTAGATTTCACTGACGAACTATTTAAAAAACCATTGCCGACGCGTTCGTACTAAATTTACGAGATTTGTATGAACGCGGCAGCAATGGTTTTTTAAACGCTTCCTCCATGAAAACTAGGATATGTAAAAACATTTATTACTTCTGGGAATGAAGTCTTGAGTTTACGCATGTACTAGAAGACGCCCGCGACTTCGTACGCGTAGAATTAGATTCCCGCTACTCCCCCCATTTCTTCCCATTGGGGGTCGATTTTCAGAAAATCCTTTCTTAGTGCTCACTTACATCATGAAAGGAACCCATGTACCAAATTTCAAATTTTTAGGTACAGTAGTTTCGGCTGTGCGTTGATATATAAGTCAGTCAGGTTTGCCTTTTATATATATAGATAGACTAGACAACCCCTTTTTTCCCCTTAGGGGTTGAATTTCGAAAAATCCCTTCTTAAAGGACGCCTACGTTATAAAATCAACTTTCGCTCAAAATTCCAAATCTTTATCTTAAGCGGTTTTGGCTGGGCGTTGATGAGTCAGTCAGTCAGGACATCCTCTTTTATATATATAGATGTGTATTAAGGTCCCCGTGTTGCAGCCTCGGGGCCGATCCCTGCTTGTTGATGGATAGTTTACCTGGTCGGGAGGGCGGCCGCGGACTGGGCACCGCGGGGCTCACCACTTGCTGTAACACACACACAGCTCAGCCAGCGTTCAAGAGCTATACTAACCCTAGTTACACATTAGCAAAAATATGCTTCATACACGCTTTTGTTGTGACATTTGTGTTGAAAGTGCCAAAGCATACCTTAACTAAATGACTGTAGGAAGTCACTTTTAGGGCTAGCAGAGGGGTTTTTTTTAAAATTGTATTTACTATGACAAAAAAATTTAAAAAGCGCGAATATATTTTAAGAGTCGCCAAGGTAATTATATTGTAAGTAAATTTTAGTATTAACTAGAGTTATTTCTTGAAATCAAACACTGACCATTTGTTGTACGAATAAATACACAAATTGTAGACTATACATGTATAACATAACATGTATATATTATTGTATTTATTTATGTATATACAAGTGTTAAAAAAAGAAAAGAAATAATAAAAATATTTTCAACCCTAGTAAGTTGTCATGTCGGTCATACAACTTCCATAACTGGCATGAATTCTATAGATTACTAGAGTTTACATTATTTTTATAATGTCAACCCTAGTAAGTTTTTTTGGGTTGTTTGTAACACGTAGGTATATTTATATTTATACTTATTGCATAAAGTATAATTTTATTATTTTGTAAATATGTTCTTTGCCTTGTTTTCTGTATATCTTTTACATCACTTTCGTTAGTTTCTCTATAATTATTTGGTTGACTAGCAGATGCCATTAGGCATTAAATCTGCCAATTGTGCTTTTTCTGTGCAATAAAGATAAAATAAATAACTTTTCATAGTAAACCTTATAAAACTTTTATCTCTCAGTAGTTTATGATTCCCAGTACAACCTCGATATAAGATATAATACATACCCGTGCGAAGGCAGGAGATGTTATGGGCGTCGTGCCGAGTCGCCGCATCGTGCGCTCCGCCGAGGACCGGTTGGAACCTGCTGATGGAGTACCACTACATTAATACGTCATCATTACAGCCAAAAGACGTCCATTGCTGGTGATAAGCCATCTCTAAAAATCTTTACAGTAATTTTGTGCTACTTATTAAAAAGAAAGAAAAACATCTATTAGTGAAATAACAAAGGACAGATTAATACTGACAAGAATGTAGTAACAAAATGGTCCCAACTCAGCGTGATGCTGGCATTAAAGTCAGCGCTGGTCTTCCGTTGGAACCATCAGGTGAAACCATGGAAGGTTACACACACATACTTATTTGAACACAACACAGATTATATAACCTAACCAACAAAAAGTTGGAAAACCCCCGACATTGACATTTCAAAGTTCAATACTTCAAAAACGGCTGAACCGATTTCGATATAAAATGTCTAAGAACCACCGCTAGAAAACATGCTTTCAAATAAAAAAAACCGCATCCAATTCGGTTCATCCGTTTAAGAGCTACCGTGCCACAGACAGACACACACACACACACACTTACACGTCAAACTTATAACACCCCTCTTTTTTGCGTCGGGGGTTAAAAATGGAAATAGAAACATTAGCTAGTCGTATCGGACAAAGCCGGTTAAAACACTAACCCCCTTACTAATAAACGTTGAGTAACGGTGGTATAGCTATACAATGTTTTGTCCTTATCTGTCATTGTGACATTTGAATTTGACAGATAAGGACAAAACATTGTATAGCTATACCACCGTTACTCAACGTTTATTAGTAACGGGGTAAATAGGTAGGTAGGGTGTATGTTTAAGTTTAAATCAAAATAGTAAAAGTAAAAAAAAACTAATATCAATACTATCTATATGTATAACACTCATAACATTTAACACTCAGTGAAGAAATTTATTACGAAAAAATAAAGGTATTAAATTTAAAAAAAACAAAAAATAAACAATTATAAGCTACGCCTAAAATTGAAAATATAATTATTTCATAACAATATTCATTTTAAAAAAATATAAGAAAAAAAAGTTTAGGTAATTGTTTAATCCACTGTCATACATTACATAGTCCCGAAAGACTAAATCAGCCATCTGTTATCTCGTTTGCGATCTTTTTATCCATATCTAACAAAAGACGAGTTTTAGTACAATTCAATACCGGTTCCTCGCACTAGACAATGGTTAAGAAACTATTTGTAATGTTTTTAACAAAAGATGTACGCGTGCCCTTTGTCGGGTTATTGTTGATACATAACAAAAGATCGCAATGTAGATATAATAATATAAGCATTTATTCAGGTCGAAAACTTACAGTAAACACGAACACTTACACCACAGTAAAAACAGTAGTTCATCTTTAAACTAAGATATATCGCTTGCTTGCATGTGTGCGTGCCTCGCCCGTACGCGCCTCGAGCCACCACAAGCAAGCTCAACAGGACGGACCGGACCGGTTTAGTCGGGACCGCGCCGCGGCCGGTTGCGTATCATGTATCAAGCAACGCGCATCGATGCAAAGACAATTGGACAACCCAAGCGCCTGAGATAAGTAACAGAAACTCATCCCCTAAGGGGTTAAAATGAGGGGGAGAGGAAATTCTACGCGGGCGTCTTCAAATTACTAATAAACTAATTATTAGTCACCGATAAGTGTAACTAACAATAAAATTGGTCTTCAACCTTTTTGTTTACAAAATTGACAAGTCATACTTGTATTGAAAAAACGCTAGCGTTTCTAATAATAAAGCTATTATTGACCAAATCCCGGGGCATTGGTTTGGAAATAAGCCTTCAGTCGAAACAAGTAGTTAATTGTTATAAAACCAACAGAACAACTGACCCAATTCAGCTTTGTGTTAGCTTCTTGTTGTTCTATTTTGTTACGAAATCCAACGGTCTATCTATTGGATCAGTAACTTTTTTTATGTGCACGGTTTGGAAAGTAGGCCGTCAGTTTTACTAAGTCGCTTAAAAGGTCTACATACGATTGTACGGAACCCTCGGTGCGCGAGTCCGACTCGCAGTTAACCGGTTTATACTAATTTAATGATCAATAAAAGTTGATGCACACGATTGTAGTTTCCGATATCGTAGTGGAAGGTTGCTACAATTAGTATGGAGGTGTCGGATGGAACTTCCGACGTGGGAATATGAGCCTATGGTATTGTGGCTGCAAGGCACAATATTATGTCAAGGACAAGGCTACGTGATTTTATTATACTCGTTAAAACCATATTGCTTTCGACATGTTATCGTATTGTCAAAATTATGATAGCTCTTATTGTATATCTAATATATAAAATTCTCGTGTCACAGTCTTTACAAAACTCCTCCGAAACGGCTAGACCGATTCTTATGAAATTTTGTGTGTATACTCAGTAGGTCTGAGAACGTAAACGTAAAGTATATTTCATAAGGTTGGTATGAAAAAAAAAATACACCGGGGTCTGTAACAACCATACACAAACCAGAATTTATACATTTACCCCCTTACTAATAAACGTTGAGCAACGGTGGTGTAGCTAAACCATGCTTTGACCTTATCTGTCAAATTCAAATGTCACAATGACAGATGGGTGAATTGCAAAAATATTGTACATAGTTAAGGGGTTAATTGAGATACCGTTAACTTTCTTCAATTGTTTTTCCTTTGTGTAACGAAAATTATCCATATGATTATATGACGATGAAAAAGTTAAGGGCTTAACAACCCTTTTTTAATTGAGCCCTTAACTATGTATGTACAATATTTTTGAAATTCACCCAGATAAGAACAAAGCATGGTTTAAATACACCACGGTTACTCAACGTTTATTCGTAAGGGGGTAAAACTATCCTTTTGAATCACTCGATCTATTGATGCAAACCGCATTAAACAGCGTAGTTTAAAAAATCTAAGCATACATACGGACAGACGACAGGAATCGACTTTGTTTTATACTATGTAAAACTTGAGCGATATAACTATCATAAAAACTTAAATACTTCTTTAGACACACGTGCTCAACGATTATCTGTTTTATTTTTAATACTTGATTGCAATTAATAAAATCTATACTAATATTATAAAGAGGTAAAGTTTGTGATGTTGTAGGGGGTAATCTCTGGATCTATCTCTCTACTGAATCGATTTTGAAAATTCTTTTACCAATAGGAAGCCACGTTATTTGTAAGTATCTGTGGTTATCTATTAACAAAAAAAAGCGGGCACGGGAACAGTTAGTGTGAACATAAATGTGACGATCAATCAATTAGTATGAAGAGTGACCAATACAACCACGGAATATAAAAAACAGTGGAAGTGGCATGAGCTTCGCTTAGTATCAGTCCTGTTGTCGCCAATACTCAAACTATCATAAAAACAACACGCCACCATGGAAAATGTTTTTGGTGCGGCTATCGTTTTTACACTCCAAAATAGCACAATAAGGCTTGAGGATTTATTTCCTATTTAAGAAATATCGAAATAAGCGATCGCGGCAAGAGTATGGCAGGTTATGCGGAACTCCGCATAACTATGCCACACGTTACACGCCCACTTGACAGTTCTACTTCTGTGAATACAACATAGTTTTGTACATAATGACACGTGATACATTCGACCTACTGGCCTCCAATGTCCCCGAAAGTATTACGGCGTCAGTTTTCACTTTCTTTCGTGACGTCACCCTGTCATACTCGTCTTATTTCAGTGACACGTAATTGGGTATACACCTTCACGGGCTTTATGTTGAGAGCGGTGAAATTACTAGCATAGAGGCATTGCAATCTTGAGATTGTAGTCTTGAGAATTCAAATGTCTATAGTCTCGGATTACCATCAAGTGTCCTGTGTGCTTGTGTGCCTCCTTACCATAAAAATAAGACAACACAGAATAGTTCGAAGTTACGTTAACTCCATCCCTTTCTGCGAATAACTCGAGGCTAAATCGGGAGAAAGGGACGGAGCTTACGTTACTTTGAACTTCGACTTTCAAAGTAGGGCCTCTGTATCGCATAAAGATGAATGTCAACGTATTTTCATTCATGCAGGTTTGTGTTACGTTACGTCATTTTTACCGGACTACGGCAAAACCCAAAAGGAGGGTTATGTGGTTGATCTGCATGTATGTCCGACTCTTTGTTCCCTCGTAACTACTAAACGGCTAAACCGATTTTAATAAATTATACGTGGTTAGATTCGTCTTAACCACTAGAGTGTCATAGGCTATATTAAAATTATTTGAAATCAAAATGGCTGATTTTTGGCGCCAAATTGCGCGGCATGAAAACTGAGTGTATATCATAGTTTCGACTACGTACTCTCGGAATATCATGCTATCGAATGTTCGTTGGCTCGACTATTATTGTAATGAATATTCGCTAGATCGAAATACTTGTGGCCAAAACATGTGAAATCGACAAAACGTCGTTAAACATCGTTAATCGTCGTTAAACATCGTCTTAAGGTCGCCGTCAATAGAACTTGCGAACTATCTAAACAAATTAGTACTGTTTGACACATAACCTCAAATATTCGCCAAGCGTGTTTTTATTAAAAATAACCTATAATGAATAGTTATTTCATCTTAAACTTAATATGAAAATAATGATTTAGTGTATAAATTGTTGAAAAGACCTCAATTGATCTTTAAAAGTACATGATTATCGAGTAATCATGGTGAATTTGTACGTTTGGTTTTGTTTACATCTTTTGCAAGTTCTATTGACGGCGATTTTAAGTAAAAAAACTTTTAGGGTTAACAGCATTTAAGCCTAGCTAAGTGTATTAATAGGCATTTAAAGTAATTTATACGACGAGCGAGTGGAAGTCAACGTACCTGGCAGGTCGTCGACCCCCGTGACCGTTGGGAATGGCAAATCGAAATCATAAGGTATATTTCTTATAGCTGGCTAATTTGTTGCTAAATAGTTAAAATGTTTCGAGATATAAGAGGAGAATAAGTACGTATTTGCATTTTGTAGCGCTACTGAAATCAACGAGGTTAAAAATAACTTTATTAAAGATATTAATTCTTATAACTGTTAGGTAGAGCTTTTCGAGTATTTAATAAAAAAGATAAGTATTTAAAAAAAGCTATGTGTTAGGCAAATGAGACCTAGGGGCGCCTTTAACATCGTATGAAAATACTACTATTGTACATTTTAAATTTTGAAAAATAGTGCTTACTAAACTGCAGAGATTTTTGTAAGAATACTAAATTAACACATAAACCCCCCAAATGCCATGGAAAATGAACAGGATATTAATTTACTGGCGCTAAATATTCAAAAACCCTTTATTTCAGTCACTACTAAATATTGGTAAATCTACTACATCTGTTTTCTGCCAATGCAAGTGTACAGGCACCAGCAATAATATATGATCCAACATTGGACTCAAAAATATCCGGCACGCTCTTATGCCTCCAGTAATTAGGACGTGTCAGATATTTTTGAGTCCAATGTTGGATCATATATTATTGCTGGTGACTGTACTTAAATCAGAAGCAATATGCATCACTATAACTCAACCGGGGCCGTATAATTTGACACCACGTATAAATATGGCGGCCATTAAAGGGATTGGCCAGAGGAAGTGGGGGGCAGCTTCCCAGTTCCGTTTCCCACGAAGGACGCCATGCTTCACTGCGCATATGAATCTATTACACCAGTTTAATATCGATGTCACTTTTGTAAACAGGATGCACTTTTGTGATGGTTATTACTTGACTAATAACCAGAGATCGGACAATTTGGCGTCATTACTTGCAATAATGTGGACTTGACTCCAAAGGCTTTAATTATAATAATTAAATTAAATTCATTGTTTTTTACCTGAACTTTAAATTTGATACTTTGCAGGACTAATAAATAAATAATACAAAGTCGTGAGGAGTAACCATTAATATTAATCTACTTAAGTTTGCTTCATTAACATCCCATGGATTAAGAATGGAGCTTTTCACCTCAAGTTTATTTTAGCCGTGAAACAGGATAAACTAATCACGGAAAATTCATAAAAGTTATTGTTTATTTGCTTTAATAAATCTACACAATAACAAGTCTTCGTATTATTTATTTATTAATGTCTTGCAAATATTTTTCGGGTAAGTAATCAATTAATGTAATTTAATTTGTTTAATTAAAACCTTTGGAGTCATGTCCACATTATTGCGAGTAATGACGCCCACTTGTCCGATCTCTACTAATAAAATAAAATAAGTTTCTGTCAAAAATTTCAGTTTTGGGACAAGTGCCAAATATATAGCCAAAGATATAGACATACATACATACATACATACGAGTACACTCGGTACACATAACCCTTCTTCTGACGCAGTGCAAGAGAGCCGTTACGCAAAGAACAAGCAAGTGTCAGCATTCAGAGTTGAAGCACCAGAAAAAAAGACTGTTCAATGACCCGTTAACCAATCGTCAGCGGTCTCACCACTGTGGTGCGGCGAGAAGCTTGTGATTCAAAATTCAAATTCAAAATTCAAATAATTTATTCAGTAAGTAGGCCCTGCAGGCACTTTTACATGTCTGAGTCTACCAGCGCTTCCAAAGAGACAGTTCAGTCTTCAGATTTCAAATGTCCATGAGCCTCAAAAGCCAAATACCATCAGGTGACCTGTGTTTACTTGCTTTCTCCATAATCAAATCATCATCTTGCCCTTATCAATCATTATCACCAGCACAATCATTTGGGGTCGGCCCAGCACGTCGATGTCTTCCAAACGATTCTCTATCATTTCCGCGAATTTCATATGCATTTCAGTCGCAGTTCTACCTAACACAAATCCTAGCTTCGCTCGTCGTCGTACCTAACGGAGACCTTCCTTAAGGTAGAATAGGTAGATTATTGTAATAGTAGTATGTATTATACCCACTGAAACAGTCTGGATCTGCTTTTTCCGTAATTATGGCAAATGATGATTATGGCATAAAATATTAGGGATTATGAACATTATAGAAAGTAAATATTATGGAAAGTACTATTATGGTATCTTACATTACGGATGTTGAACATTATGACCCTTGAGTATTATGGCACTTAAAAATTATGGTATATGCTATTAAGGAAAATGAAGATTAAGGCAAGTGACCATTATGGCAAATGAAATTAGTACAAATTAAATTATGGAAAATGAAGGAATACCCTTCCAAACATCCCTATCAGCCGCCATCTCAGTATTCACTTCCTTGTTTTTCATATCACTCTTCACATTTCCATCTCTTAGGTCTTCTTAATTTGCCTTCTCCATACCATACAAAAAACGAGTAGACAGAAGTCACGAGTGTTGCAGAGCTTTTCCACCTCGCAAAGGACAAAGAGAGTTACCAAAAGACCAGCTAGACCAAGGTTACCACTCACCAGTGTGATGCGGCGAGGCAGAGGTGGGGATGACGAGGTCGCGCCATCTCTTCACCAGCACCTTGGCGCGGCGGGCCAGCGTCGGCTCCGAGGTCTTCCGCCGGAGCTCGTTCACATGCTTGCCCAGTCGGGTGGTCTGAAACGGAACGGTCACCGGTTCAATCCTAGAGTAGATACATGCGTAATAATCAATCTTTTGTAAGATGCGACAAGACGCGACAAATAAGATAGTTGTCTCAACGGCGGATCAGATCACTGATCCAAATTTCAGTTACCATATTTGTCTCGACTCGCAAAATGACCACTTCGCTTGTAGCCTACATCTCAAAATGTCTGGTTAGGTTCGTTAGGTAACTTCAAGTGCCCGAAGAGCAAATCACTCAAGAATAGGAGCCCCGCTATGCGGTCTCGTCGACTTTGCAAAGACAGATTTTTTTTAATAGCAATGTGGTCATTTGCGAGTCTTTCTACTACTAATTCTATTTTAATTACACTTTCTCATTCAACTACTAACCCGAGATAGAACTTTGTGTGTATGTATGTATAAAATGTCCTACAGTGAAATAATTCATATTTTCTTCTTAAGAGCGATTATAATAGGTTTTGAGTTTTGATTATTGAGATGAGCATACACAAGTACCGCATTCCTCAAGTGATTTACTAAGGCTGAAGCCGGACGAGCGTATTTTTTGAGTTGTGAGTCGCGTAATTTCTGCTCCTCCATTCAGTTTCATAGTAGTAGTAGTATGAAACTGAATGGAGGAGCAGAAATTACGCGACTCACAACTCAAAAAATACGCTCGTCTGGCTTCAGCCTTATAGTTTATGGTAGCTGTTTCTTATGCGATGTTTTAATGAACTCCAGCACAGTGCGATAATAGCCGGCATTTAAAAATACGTGCTCCCATAGTGAAACAATTGTCTGGGTAACGCTCCACATTCATGTATGACTTCCCTATATCTATGACAATGACACCCATTTACAAAAAAACATCAAATCAATGTTAATGATCCTAGGACATGGTTTCCTTGGTCTCCGCGACGGCGCTCCATTCGTCAAATTCACGGAGCGGTTGCTTCAATGTAATAAAACTTAAGTAGCAGGGCGCGACGCAGTGGATTGAAAATTCTATAATCGTGTAAAACCGGTGGTGCCCGGAACAGTTCCGAACCCGTTTCTTGTAATCCCCCCCCCTGCCTTAATTTTTACCCGACCGCCGATGGAGGAGGTGATGTTTTTACCCGACTGCCGAGGGAGGAGGGTGATGTTATGACCTGTATGTATGTACAGGTCGATTCACAAGAGTTGGCACGAATGGATTGAACAAAAGTAATGTCACCTATCACTGTGTGAGTGCCGTCCTTTGAACCGATGTTCGAATTTCAAACCGAAAACCTGTTATTATTTTACACACTTGTATACTTTAGTTCACTCATTCAATCCATTCGTGCCAACTCTTGTGAATCGACCTGTATGTATGGTATGTATGCATGGACCGATTTCGACAATCGAGGTGTCTGTAAATTCTTCTACGCATTCAGAGTGTGACTGGGGACTTTTATTTAAATGTAAAATTAACTAAAATTATATTGACGACATTACGCAAACAATACTTGGGTTTTTATAAAGTTTGCTTTTTGTTAGACTTGTTAAAATGTATTTTATTTTTATTTTCTTGCGTTTATTGTTGAAGTGGTCATTTGTGAAAAAGTCAAGAGTCAAGCTATTAAGGATCAAAGATATAGCCCTGTGACAGACGGACGGAGACGGGGCTTTAGTATACGTTGGCACCCTTTAAAAGATAAAAGATGTTTATTCAGTAAGTAGGCCGCACGGGCACTTTTACACGTCAAAAATCTACCAGCTCTTCGCAAGAGACCACTGCTGAGAAGAAACGCCGCAAAAAACTCAACAGTCAGTTGTTTTTTAAATATTGTTCTATGCTATATTCTTCTTCTGCTCGTGTCGATGGTAACACTATATTATTGCTATATTATTTATTATGCTATATTATGCTATGTTATACATTCGTTACGAAACCCAAAAAATGGTAACATATTTTATGTCAGTCAATACTCTGTCTCCAATAAAAAGAAAGTTTAAACGATTTGTTTACGACGACAATTATTAGAAAATCGATATACATCGCGTGACAAGTGTCAAATGAATGGAACCGACCATCAAGCTTTTAACAAACAACAACAAAAATTACATTATTTATGCGACAATAAAAACCGATTACTGCAACTGTCGCCTCTTTGTAAGTTATTTTCAAAAGCTTTTTATTAACTAACAATATTTGAATGTCAGTTTAGGTAAAATTTTGCAAGCTAATATGGAACTATTTCCCATTAACGGGTCGAAATTTTGGGCTTTCAGGCGGCCGAAATGTTACGCTTGATTCACACTTTGCGAAGTGCAAGTGCGATGTTCATAAATTTTCTAATTGCCAGTTGCCACTTGACAGCAAATATATGAACTTCGCACTTGCATTTCGCAATGTGTAAATCAAGCCTTACGTTGTAGCAAATCTGAGTGCATTCCAAAAATGTTAACTAGGTCGAAATGGACTTGCAATATATGATCCACAAAAACGACTTTAAAAAATCCAGTAACTACATCCCTCGTCTCTTAAACGACCTTGAAGTTATATTTAGTAATACCAATACTCGGCATAACATTAAATATAAACTGAACTCTTTGTAAACAAACTGTAATGTTTGTGGGTAGAAGTGCACTTTTGTAATGTAAATTTATTGTAATTCAGAGCGTATTGTGCTCGCACAAACCTTTGAGAAGATTATCAGGTCTTTTTCAAATACTTATTGTTATACCATAAAAATAAAAATGAATCGGACACCAGCGAATGTACCTAATACGGACGTGACGGATTTAACCGTCGTTTGTGGTGAACCTATGGTGTGGATCCGTAAATGGCGCCAAAAACTTTAACCTTGCATATCCGGCGGATTTAAAAAAATAGAAAGACATTTTATCTTCTTGCTAACATGTAGATACCACAATGTCTTGTTCCCTATAACCGTATTATAAGCGGCTAAAACTTTCCAAGTTCTAGGCAGCGAAAGGGACATACATATATCCTCCTATTTTCTTTATCTACATGTATGGCTACAGATTTAGAAAAAAAAACGTAGCTATTTTCCTTCCTTGCTGCACTGTTGTGTATTTAATAAAAAATAGTGTATCCTGGTATTGTGGTCGTGTTTACCGATGTGGTTATACGTAGATAATACATCTGTCACTTTCTGACCAGTATGTAAGTGTGAGGGTGACGCATGCTTTATCCACCCTGCAGCGGGCCTAGTATGGCTGCGTCTATATCGCGTGTCAAATGTGGATAAAGCATCTGTCACTCTCGTACCAATTTAAGTGTCAGAAGGTGACAGATGCCTTATTCAAACTTTGTAACGCGATAAACGCAGCCATATAAGGACCCCTGGCCTATAATGGTGTAGATAAATGTGGAAAAAACATCTGTCACTTTCTGACCAGTATGTAAGGTGCGAGAGTGACGGACGCTTTACTTAAGTATTTTTCAACTCACCTCCAGCAGCTCTTTTGTAATATTGATTTTCTCCAAAATGGATATGATTTCGTTAACGGCATGCATGTCGACAACCTGTAATTAAAAAATAAATAAGTTTTTATTAGTTTCATACTGAACCTGGGCAAATAATCTTTAATTAACCCTTAAATCATCAATGTACATGCTATAAGGCACAGCACGGCTAGCACATGTTATCCGCGACTTGTTTGTCGCTCGGATCTCCCTTTCTATCTAGTCAGTAACGATAGAGACGCACAGAGCGACAAGCGAGAAAATACAACTTGTGCTACCCGTGCTGGTCCCACTGCCGGCGGGGGTGCGATAGCTATCGACTATCTTCTCGCTCAAGAAACGAACAAAAGATATAGATCCCGTTGTGTCAATAAAAGAGACACATACAGGGTGTCCCATAATTGACACGTAACCCTGACACCGGAGATAGCCCACCCCTAGACCTACCAAACCAGCCTAACATGACCTCAGTAAAAGTTGCACGGTTTTCGAGATATTGCCAATAATGATAATTAGTTTCGTATGAAAATTATTACCGAAACAAAAAATAATTAGAAAAAAAAAATATGCTGGTTTGGTAGGTCTAGGGGTGGGCTATCTCCGGTGTCAGGGTTACGTGTCAATTGAGGGACACCCTGTATTATATTAACTGTTGATCGCTGACTCTTCACACTGTCGGCGAGAACTCTCTCCACTAGTTTGTTGAAACAAAAGATATAGAGCCCGTGTCAATAAAAGAGACCCATAGGTTTAATAGTTGATGGCTGGCTCTACTCGCTTCCATCATCGTCGGCAGTGGGACAACTGCCTAATACAAACATTTTTATTACGCTGATTTAAAATCAAAGGGGTTTGAACTCATGACTATATTTATTTTTGCCAATATCATATTCTGTTTTTCGCTAGACCTTTGTTCTACTTTATTCGAGTCCATCTTGCAACGATATCGTAATCAGAATGTTGACGTGACGTGTTGACTCTCACTATCAAGTAAATAACAGCTGTCATATCGTCAACAATTATGATTAAGTACGAATTTATGATACTACTAAGCAAGATGGGATAACATAATGTGTAATGGCCCTGGCGAAAACCATTGTATATACAGTGGTGGTCACATAATTAGAGACACTTGTTTTTTTCCCATACAATTGCCTACAAATATTACTTTTCAATTTTGACAACCAGCCAAAAAGTTCTTAATAAATTGTTATTGTTTACTAATAAACTAAAGTTTAAATGTATGTACAATTTATCTCTGTTGGAAACGAATCTTTCATTTTATAAGGATTTGAAAAAATAAATATTTGGCGTTCATACAAAGTTGTAAAACTTTGTATGGACGCGTCAGCACTAAGTTTTTAAATCCTTATAAAATGTAAGGTCCATTTTTAACAGCAGTTCACTGTACATCAGTTTAAATCTTAGTTAATTATCTAAACTAAAGAGTATTTAGCAATAAAATTGGTCGAGAATTTTTTGATTGGTGGTTAAAATTGAAAAGTCATATTTGTAGGCAGTTGTATGGGAAAAAAACAAGTGTCTCTAATTATGTGACCACCACTGTATATCTTAAGTCAAGTTTAATTATCCAATCACACATAAACATAACAAAATAAAAATAAATACCTCACTGGGAAAAAGGAGAAAAACATACATAATAATACAATGTGTGTATTTGGTTCCTCATAATATAGCCACAGTAGTGGACATATAACAGAAGAGTTTAATGGGTTAGTAGGTCTACTTGATCGTAAGGTACCGAGTACGAACCCCCGCGGTCACCATGTACCAATAAGTTTTTCTAACTTAAGTACCTACATTAACCGATGCTCTTACGGTGAAGGATAAACATCGTGAGGAAACCTGCATATTCAAACAGTTGAATGAGTAAGAGGTAAAAGATTGTAAAGGGGTCGAAGTGTATCTGAAACAGACCACCTGTAAGATAAGATATGATAAGATCATAATAACAAAGCAGGAGCTCATTCATATTAATTTCAATGCCAACTCAACAACAATATCAAACAATTGATCTGCCGTAATATAACTAACAAACTTCGCACTATTTCATTGACCTATTCCACAGTTACTATAGTTTTACGACTTTCGCAATCAGCAAGGCTGCAAAATTGGCGAGAAAAAAAATAAAAATTGAGATTAGCCATTTCCTATGATTGTAAACTTAGTTTTAGGGATTTCTTATGATTCTCGTCTCTCTAAACCTATTCTATAATAGGAACTAGATTAGGAAAACTAATTTGAATTTCAGGAAATGTAAACTGCAGACAAACTGATTTTGTTATAGTTCAAACATTTATTTATTCATCCAAATATCCTGGTAGCTCCACCATAATTAAATATTCAGCTCAACTATTTAAGTTCATTCACCTGCAGCAATATTTTGGCAAAAATTAAGCTCAAAAATATCCACATCTCTCTTACTAGAAGTATAAGTGTGTGTCTGATATTCTCTAACCCAATTGTTGTCACACGACACTACCTGTTCCTATTTCACCATCCTGACACAGGTGACATCAATGACAGAAACAGGGGAAGAATACATGGCGCAGCTTATATGAATCCCAGTGGTGTGAAATCTTGTTAACTTCGTAATATAATTATACCGAATTGTCACCAGTCACCTATCATTATCAGTGTGGTGAAATTGGGAGCTTGTAAGACCCATTTACATTTGCATTTCCAACCCTAAGGTCTATACAATAGAATGTTTCTAAGCTAGTGATATCACCAGCTATCATTCCCACGGAAACACAACAATGTAAACACTGCCACATGGCAGCAGGTTAGTGGATAAGATAGTGATAGCAAACCGGAAGTCCTAACACATACAAAAAGTATTTGGGAATGCCAAAAAAACTGAAGAAAGTGCTAACTTAATGTTCTACGTCATATTCTGTAATGGAATTTCCTAGAATATCACCAGAATAATGATAAGACAGTAAATTATCATTTGTTGTGAATTATGATAATGTACTGATAACGATTCAATATAATAATATGACAAGCTGTCTAGAGAGGTAACACTCTCTGAGATATGTTGATTTTGAAAATATTAATATTTTTAAACAAAAAAAAGAACTTTAAAGTATGGTTTAGTATCCAAGAGATGGCAGAGAAACTCACAGAAGACTATGCAAGAGATGGGAAGACCAGTTGAAACTCACAACAGATCCTGGCAAATATTGCGAAGGACAGAAACCAGTGGAAAATTTCAGAGGCGCAATAGTTTCTATGACTGTGTATTTTAAACATCCTGCATTTTTTTCAATACTTTAATATAGGTACCTAGTTCAGAAAGAAGTGCTTATTGGTTTAATCCAAAACTAAGCTCTAGTTTGGTTACAGAGCGTCGGTGGCCTAGTGGCTTAGGGGGTCGACTCGTGATCGTAAGGTACCGAGTTCGAACACCCGCAGTCACCATGTACCAATGACTTTTTCTAACTTAAGTGCATTACCCGACGCTCTTACGGTGAAGGAAAAACATCGTGAGGAAACCTGCACATTCGAACAGCTGAGCGTGTAAGAGGGTAATTGCACAAAAGATCGTAAAGGGTCGAAGTGTATACGAAAGGGCCCATCTGTAAGATAAGATAAGATAAGATAAGCTCTAATTTCAAAGTAACTTCCATCATTTCGACATTAGCTGAAATAGCCTAGTTCTTTTTCCAGTGCTAAGGCCTTATTTCCACATTCAAGAAAACTTGTCTGAGAAATGTTCGACAGTAACTTGCAAGAAACTTGCTAGACACTGTCTAGCGTAACAAACGGCATTGTCAGCATTGACGTTTATGTCAGACAGCATTGTCAGATATTTCTGGCAGCAATTTCTTGCAGAGTATTTGCAGTATTATGTACTAGTACTTCATTGTACTTGTATGTTGACTGAGATTCCATTTCATTATGTTCTATTTATCAACTCAATATCAATCCATCAATCAATGAGTCAATGAATAGCCTTTTTATTCAGAATTAAGAGACTCAATATATTTAGGACCTAACTTAGTTCCTATCCCTGGCATGTATATATATTTCTAGCACATTCCTAAATGTTTTATTTTTTCATATAATATCGACGATCAGTCGCAAGACTATAAACAGATTTGTTGAAAGCCTAGTGTCTTTAAGGCGAAGAGGCCAGCGCCTCTCCTAACCACTTGCACAACATCCTTCCTTTTTAGTCTCTTTTCACTGAGGGAAGGTTCTAAACGTGTGTTGCTAATGGATTGGAATGAAGAGATAAATAAAAATAATAAAATAAATTTCAGGGGACAATGTTACACCAATTGACCTAGTCCCAAACTAAGCTCTAGGCTTGTATTATGGGTACTAGACAATGATATACGATAGGCGTTTACAATATGCGGTCCTGTCCTGTATCAGTATCTCTAGCTTTGCGGGTGATTTCCCATAAAGGGATAACATAAGTCCAAATTTGTTTTAGAACAGAGCCATACATTAGCAGTTTGTTGTCGACAGAAAGAACAGAGTTCTAAATAAATAGTAAAGAATAGGTTGTTGTGGTCAAACCCTTCATTCTGTATAACAATGTAAAACAGTGGCAGGAAGTAGGGAGTTATAACAAAGACTGTTTGTCTAAGTTTTTATCTAATTTCTCTGAAGCTTTAGTCATGTTTGCTATCAACAAGGGTTTGTTTTTTATTGTAACAATGATATTTTGCAACTATATTGAAATTTAAATTTTTGTACCAATTACAAAATAACATATAGATTTTTAATAATACAACGACTATGATGTGTGGGGTGTAGTTCTATGATGGCTAAACAATGTAAGTGTATGATGAAACAAAAGTAACGGATGTTATCAACTTGGGATTTTTAATCAATGGTAATTACAAAGTAGCATTTGTTTGAATAGCCGAAAATAGTAGTTAAGCTACAAAGGATGATAGATTGCTTTGAACTGGGAGGGACTTTATCAAACTTTATGCAATTTTAAACTTAATACAAAGCTGCGATGCAGAAATGATCTGCAAATAATTTTCAGTTTCCACAATTCTGACAAACATGGATAATTCAGGATAACAGGGCTATTTAAGAATAATTTTACCTTTTACCATTACTCAAATAGCATGAAAGACCCAAAGAAAAAACATTGACATTTATATTTTAAGTGACAATCATTATTATAACTGAATAATATTATCTTTAAGGAAATAAACAACTATGGGGAAACCATGTAAAATGAACCCAAGGGTGTCCTAGTAAGTTCTTGGCGTTTTTAGTTTTACATATTACCTTAAACAGTAACTTTTGAGTGTCTGATATAGCAAAAATGTGTACTTATACAGAGTTTCTTATACTGGTAGCAATATTGTCAAATTACACTGTAACTAAGGAGGTTTAATAGTCAAGTAAAGAACCTCCAATTATATTCAGTCGGAGCACATGGGAGTAATATTATTTCAATAAACCATGTGAACATATGCTTAAAACAATATTCAGATTTAGTTTAAAGGAACTATGGAGACCAGTATTTCTCTAAAAGTACAGTAAAGTTTAGAAAAGACCAATAAAAATATTAAAAAGTATCCTTTTGTAACTATAGAAACTGTGACTATCATACAACGCTATATCTTTCAGCTAGGGTTATAAATCCGCGTAAAAACACTTCAGGAATATTGCAAAATCATTGCACTTCTACTATTGCAAAATCGAATTGCACAACCAAAATGCCAAGTGAGATTGACAGATTCATCTACCTGGAACCTGTATTTACAGTTTATTCAGCAGTAAACAGGCAGCAGTCACCACCCGCCACCATGAGGTGACCACACCGCTCGCTCTTAAAATCTACTACTCACGTAAGGTCAAATGATACGACAAAAAACATATTCCGTCCGCCTCATACACCTCACCATTTCAGCAACGACCAAGAAAATCGACAGGATTTGACGCGCGTGGCACAATTCCATACTTTCACATTGCAAAACTTTTGGCACTGGGGACGGA
Organism: Acleris cristana; assembly: GCA_948252455.1. Lineage (NCBI taxonomy): Eukaryota > Metazoa > Arthropoda > Insecta > Lepidoptera > Tortricidae > Acleris > Acleris cristana. Next base: position 2,305,148 of record OX411796.1, on the reverse strand, counting down.
GGGTCGAGAGGCGGCGCTTTGGCGACGTCAGTGCTCCCATATCCCGCTCCCACACCGCTCACGTATCCACTCCGACCGACACTACATTATTATCAGACTACGCTGATTGCCGCACCATCTCACACCCCGACACTTTATTATCATCATCCGTGTAAATATGAACGTCAGGAGTACTGGAAACAACCTCCCAAGAGGCCAAATCGTTGCATCGAATCGGGTGTCACAGGCTCGTGGGACCATTCTCATATCAAAGACTCGCTTATCCAACTTACGATCTTCAAAACTCGCAAACTTACATTGTAATTGTTATCCAACGCATTCAGAAGTCGATTACTTAGTTCATGAGCGTTATTACTCATTTATAAACGAAAATATTTAACTAAATACGACAAACGTGTCTCGGCTGCGTCGTAATGGCGGACCGACGACTACGTATGCCCGTGCCAGGGCATTTTAGCCGAATAATTCAGCTGATATCTACCCGAGACGACGCGCGCTCGTGTTTTTCCGTTTCTTTTGACGGATTTGTTGGCAGTTGCACTATTTTACCGCTAGATGGTAACATTATCGCTGATAAATAATTTAATAACTCTTGTAAACCACAAGTGTAAATTACAAAAATAGTATTGAAATCAGGGAAATAATTAATTGCATCTAATATTATTGATATTTAGCACATTATTCATACTGGAAAAAATATTTCAATCCATAAAAATACTAAGTACTGCCACGCTGGTAACATTTTAATATAATTATGGCAAACTCTAATGTATTGTTATGCGTCCTGCGATCACAGATGGCAGTGTTATACATTGAAAGAATGAGAAAAAAGATGTTTTTTCTCGCTTTTGTAAAGTGTTCTTGCCATACATTAAAAATGAAGAAACAGTAGGGGTAAATTTTTATTTCAAAATTTAAATCTATATAAAAATATCTGTTTGTTTCTGAATGTGCTTTAAACTGGAAAACAAATTATACTATCAACAAAACGGGAGCTCGTAAATTTTAATTTGATAACAAGCTAGTGATGTATTTCATCCATACCTCCAGTACATAAAGAGCTACATGTAGAGGTCGGGCTAAGAATTAAAAAGATATAGTCTTACAACAACTTCGGTTATCGAATGAATATCGAATGTACATTTTTGCTATGAAGAACAAGGGTAGGGTTGTAGGCCTCACGCGAGTTACCCTTTAGCATCTTTGGGGAGATGTAAGAAATAACGCCGATGGTCATGTAGAGGCCTAAACCTGACTAGGCAATGCACGCCTCGAGACCGCTCTTCCTTTGAGGATTCATTCCGCAGCCGACCGCACGCAGCAGCAGGCATCGGACGTCGGCGACTCGGCGTCACTACTGGGTCTGAGGTCGGGTGTTAAGAGCAATTCATACAGCGGGCGGGAGCGGGTCTTGCGCCGGGCGGGTCGGTAGTTCAGCGGGTGTTTTAACATGGAGTTATATGGAAGCATTTACACACGCGGCGGGACGGGTCGGGCGTGGGTCGGGACCGCCGCACCCGCGACGGGCCCGCGTCGGGCCCGCGTCGGACCCGCCGCGAACGCCGCCCGCCCCTACCAGCGCGTAATATGTATTTCTCGATTAAAGTAAGTAGGTACCTATGTTTACCCTTGTCTAGTACCCTTAGCCACAGCCTCACCTTAGTCCAAACCTAGACCTTAGTTTGGGACTTGGTTAATTTGTGCGAGATTATCCCCTGTGGCCCGTTTCACGAAGCTACAAGTTACAAATTACAAGCGGGCCAATTTTCGTGAATTCGAGATGATTTATCATGCGAGATAATTATGTCAAAAAAATGTACGCAGTTGACAGTGCACATCGCATGAAAAATCATCTCGAAGTCACGAGAATAAGGTCCCAGTTTGCTTGCACACTAATTAGCTTCGATTTGCGTCAATGATTGGTACAATCAGAGGCCCGTTTCACGAAGCTACAAGTTACAAATTACAAACGGAAGCCTCTTTCTAACTCGTACTGCTAGAAAGAGAGTTCCGCTTGTAATTTGTAACTTGTAGTTTCGTGAAACGGGCCACAGGGCACGTTTTATAAAGTTACAAGTTACAGTTTACAGGTCTAAACTAGCAACACTGCTCAAATGGCTGAGGCCCGTTTCACGAAGCTACAAGTTACAAATTACAAGCGGAAGTCTCTTTCTAACTCCTTTTGCTAGAAAGGGAGTTCCGCTTGTAATTTGTAACTTGTTGCTTCGTGAAACGGGCCACTGGTCGTCATTGGTCGAGATTGTGTCAAATGGAAACTTGTAACCTGTAAATTGTAATTTGTAGTTTTATAAAACAGGCCACAGTTATTCTAATTCTAATTTTAATTAATGGCTTTCACTCCTGTTAAGGTGTATTTCGCCACCTAGACGCCGCCATCCTAGACGGATCTGTCCAAATTGTTGCCGCCAATTGCCGCTTTATAGAGTAGGTACTTTTATCAAAGAGGCTGTAAAATGTTTGGTGAAATTACTATTATGGAGAAATTTTTCATTGTCAAAGTTAGCAACGCATTTAAATTTTGTAATTTTTTTTATGGACTTGGTACCGATCCTACTTACCATCAGTTGGCTTGTTTCCTCGTTTATCTGCTCCGTGCCACATAAACACAAATTAAATAAATGTGTTTTAATACTACATTCGGCTGAATAATCTACGCAACCGTTGCCGCATGTAATAAAAATAACCTAAGAAATCTCCCCAGCGTTTTATCACTTTTGGGGTAATTTCAACTCAACCTCAACCTGGCAATACTCGTGGTAGCCCTTCAAAAGTGTCACTTTTCGATTGGTGATACAAGAAGCCGTGTCGCGTTATTTATAATGGCATAAAATGCGAATTCTGCTTGCTGTCGTGTTCACTAAAGCGATATTAGCTCGCTAATTTTACTTTCGTTACTCCAATGGCGCTTAAAAACGCCGCGTAACCGTATTGCTGTGATAAATGGGGGAAATATTAGTGCATTTGTGTGCGGTTGTGTAGTGAGTGCCAATGGATCGACGATGTTCGCAATCGGTCCGGACGCTTGTTTTCGACGATTCAGACTCTGACCTACCAAAGCATGGTCAGAAAAAAGAGTTGTCTTCGACCGGGGTGCCATCGTCGCTGAACCAGAGCGCGGAAGGTAGGAGAATTTGAATTATTAAAGTGTTCTGCCCTATGTGTATGTGTTGTTGTATGTACGGTTTCAAGGTTTATCTGTTCAGCTGTCAACGTGATTTTAATTGCGAGGGCGTGAATGAATAGCGGCGAGCGATTGGTCGACCTGGTTGCTTACAATTATTATCAAATCTTTCTCTGCATTCACAATTAACCTGACACGGTTATTATGAATGCAGACGTCTGGGAAATTCGGTGAGAGGAGTACTTCGTATCCGCTACACTCTCATTGTATTCTAAACTCGTTAAAATACAGGTTAAAATTCGTTAAAATACGGGTTAGTTGTTGTTAATGAGTGTGGGTAGATTTTAACAACAAATTGACTAACACAGTACTCATAGACAAGTTTTCTCCATATGGGTTACAGATACCATATAGGTTGACCTTGGGTGGAAGGAGGTCAAGAATGTTGTCTATGATCTGTGATTGAGCTAAATAAACTGTTTCATGCTGGCCAGTTGGCAAGCGGCATTATTAATAATATATCACTTATATATTATCTGATTATGTCATGTAGATTGATTTTTTGATTACAGCTTCAATAAAGTCATTTTTGAAAGTAATTCTTTATTTGAATAGCTCTTTATAATGAGTTTGTGTTTGAGTTTTTTTTAATTCAAGAATAATCAGAGAAATATACTTAGCTTTTTTAGTTTTAGGTTAGATCTTTGTTATCTTAGGGCCTGTTTCACAATCGTCAAGTAAAGCATATCTGACACATAAATTTAGCCCTTTCCTTTTCTTGCACTTGAACATAGACAAGGAGAGAGCTAACTTTAACTGGCACATAAATTTACTTGTCGATTGTGAAACAGGCCCTAACTCTTCTTAAGTTCTTAACTCTAGTTACTTTCTGTAATATTGCTCGAGTAGGTTTCCTTTACCTTTTATTTTTTTAAGTGTTGTCTGGTTAACCTTGACATTTAATTATGACAATGTTTTCTATAAGACAGTCATCAAACAAAATAATTTCAGCATTTTTATAGTATCTACCAATTGACCACAATTTCATCAATTTTTTTATGGCATAGGTATAACTAGTTTAATGTTATTTCCATGAAAACCGAGTATTCTAGGCTGAAAAGTATCCTTTGTTATACCAGAGGCCCGTTTCACAAAGCTACAAGTTACAAATTACAAGCGGAACTCTCTAGCAAAAGGAGTTAGATAGAGACTTCCGCTTGTAATTTGTAACTTGTAGCTTCGTGAAACGGGCCACAGGACTTGGGACTATGTGTGTGCCAAATTTCAGTCAAAACCATTTAGCTGTTCATGAGGAATTGAAAGACAAACATCCTTTCCACATTTATGATATTAAATACGACTAGGTAGGTATTGTAAGATTTGTTTCTGTGTGCTTCTAATTTCGAGACCGATTAAGATCTCTAAGACTTGGTCTTAGCATATTATTGTTTAGGATGGATTAAAAAAACACCTACAACAGAACAATATTCAAATTAATCCTTTTACCCTTCATGTGCATCAAAAAAACCAAGTTCTAGTCTGTTTCGACTCAGATTTTATACACTGAATTGTATTAGAATGTTCAAAAACTTCTTTTGGATTCATCACTAGTAGGGCATGCACCCGGTTCTACCCGGTTCTGAAATACCCGGGTATACCCGGTTTCTTTAAGGTATGCGTAGAACCGGTTCCAAAACCAATTAACCCGGTTCCCCCGGTTTTCAAAAACAAGTAAAAGTAGTTAAATTTCTCAGATTTTTTTTCACTTAATCTTTTAGATTTTATTAACGTTTTGAGTATTGATTTTGATTGATGGTGAAAAGACCGCTTGGGTGTGATTTTTATTCGAAATACCTACTAATATTAAACAAAAGAATAAATAAAGACAAGTACAGTGCGATACCTGTTAGAAGGTGCTTCGGGTTTGTACTTGTCTCTCACTCGCTCTCATACGCTCTTATTATTAAGAGTATTAAGAGACTTACTGCCGCACTCAGAGACGTCAATTAAATTTAATTATTGTTTAATGACGTGTTGTCTTGTTCTATTGCTGTAGCAAAGAAAGTGACAGCAGCAACCTTAATCAAGCATTAGATTAAATTGACGTCTCTGAGTGCGGCAGTTAGATATTTCATAATTTCATTTCATATTAATATCGTTCAGTAAGACTAATTTGTTGTGTTCTTTTGTTTGTTTTTGATATTACGATAATAAAAATAGATATTAACAAACAAACAAGCATTAAGTAAGTAAAAAAATGTTGATTAAGTACATAATTTAAAACTTTTTCATTTCATATTGCTCATAAAAGTGCTTTGTCCTCTTAAAATCTCTATAATTTATATTAATCACAAAAAAGTTCCAATTTTATCACCTAGAACCGGGGGAACCGGTTCACCCGGTTCTATATGCATCCCAGAACCGGGTATCAAAAATCTGGAACCGGGACCGGTTCTGCATGCCCTAATCACTAGGTATAGGAGGGTCTATAAATTAATTATGAATTGCTAATGAAATTGAAATTTCATATGGTCCTAAATTGATCGTTGCAAAAAAAATTAATAACACTTACCTTCTGTAAAATAAGAATCAAGTGTCCATCATTCATCCTTGTCTATTACTGGTTCTGTCACCCTACCCCTTCTACATGACAGACATAAATTAAAAAAAAATGTGTAGATGTCAGTTGGACAACCAAATTGATTGAATTAAAGTTGAGAAGACAACTTGACCTTGGTTCAGTTGGGTGGTTGTTCCAATCTAACTGCGTAGAAGGGGTATAAATAATTTCTTCTGTTTAACATGGTTAGTGACCCAAACCTGCCATTCTATATTTTCATCAATCTCATTATCAAACTAGGTCTTATGGAAATGGAAATAAAGCTGTAAATCTTTATCAAGAAAAAAATTGGGGCAGCAAAAATAATCTTTTAATCTTATTATCTCTGTCTATATATGTTAATTCATTGCTATTTTAATGTAAAAGTAGAATTTCACATTGGTAATATCAATTTTGGAGTTGATTTGCATGTGTAGTCAGTTTTTGTATGGGCAATGCAAAATTGGTGCAGTGCTCAGAGTGGCTTGGAAGCTTAGCATAGGTAATAGGGAATGCAAATAACCGGTTAAAACCAGTATTAACCTGTTATTTTGATACAAAAATGGTTAATAACCGGTTAAATTGCATTCCCTAATAGGTAATCTATACATTCCTACTTTTAATTACTGACTTAGTTACGGTAGGTAGATGCAATCTTCATCATAAGGATCTAGTCAATTCATTTACGATTTTTTTATACATTAGAGTAGAATCTCACACAAATTGACCTAGTCCCAAACTAAGCTCTATGCCTGTACTTCGGGTTTTAGAAAATGTTAAACATACTGTACATATATAAAATAAAAATACATGCTTAAATTCATAGAAAACATCTAAGACTCAGAAATAAATACGCTCATCACATGAATATTTGCCCATACCAGGAATCAAACACAGGACCGCTTCATAGGCAGGGTCACTATCAGCTAGGCTACACGCGTCATAAATATTGATATAGTAGATAACATCATATCAAGTAAGATTAATAGTGAAAAATAACTGATTTCCCCTTTTCCATCAGATACAGACATTGGCAAACAGATACAGATAGCTAATAAATAGCTATTTGTTATCAATTTCCCAGGGCACACTTGCTCTTCAACATGAAACACATTTATAACTATTTCAATTTTTTTTATATATTTACTAGCATTTGCATTGACATATTTTTATTATTCAAAATTAGAATAGCAGTTTCACTACTTTACCAAAGGGTGTTTCCGTCATTGTCTTTTGAAATCAAAGTGCAGATTCGCAACTTTGAATAGAATAGAATAGAATAGAAAAATATTTATTTCGCTTAATGCCATGCCATGGGTGTGACGATATGTTAGGCATGGTTTTGGATGTGGACTCCATGTGACTTCATTACTCTCCAATCATGGACCAATGTGAGGCTACTAAACACATACACACACTATCAGTTGATTTGTTAGATCATCATCCTTTACTTAAGAGCTATGCTCTTGTGAGTGGAGTAATTTCCATAAAATCGTTATTTCTTAGCGGAATGTCGAAACTGTTTTCACAGTCGTGTTTTACCCCTGACGCGTATTTCCTGTTGCATACAACCTATCCCATGCCAGAAACCAATGGAATACTGTCGACGGAACTCCGCGCGCGGAGCTCCTATTTTCGGGCGCTTTGGCTCTCCGAGCCTCCTGCAAAACTAACATAACCCAAACCTATCTACCTATTTCGATCTAGTTATAAATGGAAAATATGCGTTCGAGAGAATTTCTGATCAGAAAATATGCGATTGGAAAAATTTAAGATTGGGAAAAAATTCGAATAGAAAATTCGCGTCAAAGAAAAGATGTTTACCAGTGTATTAGTGACAGGTTGCCAGCCCATCACTAACAGTAGTACTACGAGCGTTTCTTCCCTGTCGCCTCTTACGACATCCACGCGAAGACTGAAAATAAATGCGCCAAATGCCGACATTAGATTCTTTTACAAATTGGTTCTAGTAAAGTATTTCCTGCAACTGTAAGCTAAACAAGGATGTTTGGTGTGCGGAAACCATTTGTTTGGCAACTGTTAACAATGGCTCGTAATCGCTGGTTATGGTTAGATCTGGAAGTTTACGCGTGGAGCCGTGGAGTTATGCAATCAAAACAGGGTCTGAGGTTCTATTGGACCTTCAAATAGCGCTGTTCTACGATAAAGTTATGATAGGGAATACCTATTCGTGACTTTTTCCGCCTCCGCTCTCTGTGTTTACCCCTATAGACTCTGCCCGCCATTGCTGCGTGTATTATGTAGAATAACAACATTGTTGCAATGGCGGGGAAGCCTTAGAAATAGGATATAGCATCTCTTTGAGCTGCTTTTACAATGCGACGACGCGAAAAATATCTCTGCGGTATACTGCAGAGGTTTTGAAACTTAGGTATTTCGATTACTGCCGTTTGGTTATTCGTTTCGTTCAATTATTTTCTAGAATTTAACATTACCAATTTTTAAAACCATAATCGCAATAAATATCTACTTTAATTTAAAAACATTATAACTGGCCGTATCAGGCCTATCCTGTTTCTGGGCCCTTTGCCGCCCTCCTGTAGGCCTCCCTCCCTCGCTTCGCTTCTGTTTATTTGAGTTTTCTGTAACACCCGTACAATAAACAAGCATTTATTATAAATAAAAACCTTCCTCTTAAAACACTATCTATTTAAAAAAACCGCATCAAAATCCGTTGGGTAGTTTTAAAGATCTAAGCATACATGACAGACAGACAGCGGGAAGCGACTGTGTTTTTGTACTATGTAGTGAAGTGTCGTTATTATTAATTTAAATCTTTACTTTATATTTTAACTAGCGACCGGCCCGTTTCGGTTTATGTGAGATTTCTGTAACACCCGTACATATATCAGAATGTATTATACATAAAAATTAAAAAACTTCTGTGAAAAATTATCTAACTGATAGTGAAAACCGCATCAAAATCCGTTGCTTGGTTTAGGAGGGGTTAGCGGATATACAGACAGAACGAAAGACAGAATGAGACACACGCGGAAAGCGATTTTGTTTTATACTATGTAAAGTTTGTGTTTGTCTGATTTCGTCTTCACGTTTCAACCCCTCGAAAATTTCGTACATAACCCGAAAATGGCCATAGGGTGATTTTTATTTCATTACAGTTCCCGAGGGAATTGCGATATAAACGACTTTTGTGTGGACGGGTAAGGGCAAAGACTATATAAAATAAAATAACGTGTAGATGTAATTACGTAACTCTGAAACACAAATCGAAGACTATCGAATCAGAACTCAAATCAAAAATTTATATCCTATCCTATCGTGATATGAAGTTCCAATAATAATTTATGGGCACAATAGCAGTTTTGAATTCTTAACAATTTTTATAATAGTTAAAACGGCCTTAGGCTTGCTAACCAAGATCCGTGGAAACGAAATGAATCGATTCATTATAAAATCGATTAATTAACAACACAAGCGACTATCGATTGACCCTATCATCGGTTCGTCAGACTATTGCAAACATAATCTATTCCGTAGTCATAACATCGCCGTCGCATCGACCTTGGGTATATCGATGATTAAAGGTACAATTTTGTTCTCCTAAACCAATAAACAGTATCTCATATTTAATTAGTGTTGCCATGTTTAGTCTATCATAAATCGGGAATGTTCTAGAAAAACGGGGCTTGGGTTTTCAAAGTAAGGATTGAATCTGCTTCGTTTATTGAATAGGGTATTTGCCTAATATGCCATAATGGCTTTTTTTGAAAAAGGTCCATTTGCAGGTCAGAAGCTTCTAAGTTTCTACTTATCTGCTCTAATATTATAAAGAGGAAAGATTTGATTGTTTGTTTGAATTGAATAGGCTCCGAAACTAATGGACAGATTTGAAAAATTCTTTCACCTTTACAATCCTACATTAACCCTGATGAACATAGGCTATGTTTTACTTTTCTGCGCGGACGGAGTCGCGGGCAACATCTAGTTCTAATTAAATAATAAATGTTTTCTATCTGAAACCAGTTATTCCACTTTGATTTCCCTCGGCTCGGCTCGTTTGACTTCACCGTGTTTTAGTTAAATTGAAACTATACCTACCTTTATTTTGTTTATTAGCTTTCTTCATTTAATTTCCCGTGAGAACACATGTGTTTTTCATTAGTATGATTAAAGTTTGTATTCACGTGTTGTGTTCGTTTTTTTTAGTAATAAATGTTTAGTAATAATAATAATAGTCGGCATCATCTCGTGGAATATATAGCATAAAGGTACAAAATATTAGAGTTAAACAAAAATAAAAAATAAATACTTTAAAATGTATTTGTGGTCATATGAGCCCACAGACCACTTAGCCCGCGGCTGAGTTGACCGTATTCATTTTTCTATGGCTGACTTGACCTACATAATCTGTTAGCTGAGCCCGCCTAAATACGTAGCTAGGTTTAGGTTGTTAGTTTTGCAGCAGGCCCGGAGGGCCAAACCACCCATAAATAGGAGCTCCGCGGTAGCGGAGCTCCGTCGACACTCTTAATTTCAAAGTGGCCCTATGTATCGATGTAAAATGTAGTATACTCAAATTGATCGGAAATATTAATAATACTTAAGGTTTCTGACCTCCGAAATATTCGCTTTTTAGAACACTTTTTTTGCCAATATTTAATCTTAAAGTACAGGCCAGCATTTTGGTCACGAGTAGCGTCGACCAAGCACTTTGAAAATGTCCTTAAATATGCAGTGAGCTTCTGATCCCCTGGTCCTAAAGTTTCTACCCCAAAAGAAAGCTAAGCTAAGCTGTTAAATAAAATTTATAAAACAGCGTTAATCATAAATCATAATAATTATTCAATTAACTCCATAGATAATGTAGACGGATAAAAAGACAATAGTCTTCTAGTTGTCTATGCTCTGGCAGCCATTAGTCAGTGTGAAAGAGTACACGCTCCAATTACCTCGTTCTACCACTTTACTGAGCTGTCAGCTGTCATATACCTACTTAATATGTTTATTAGCATTTCTAACCCGTCTGCCCGAAGGGGCTATACCTCTTAATATGCCTCCGCTGTGGGTCCGTCCGTCCGTCCTAACATTTAAACAGCTGTACCTTTTGAACCGTAATTGTAAGCCGGTTGTTTTTTAGGGTTCCGTACCTCAAAAGGAATAAACGGAACCCTTATAGGATCACTGTTGTCCGTCCGTCCGTCCGTCCGCCTGTCTGTCAAGACCTTTTATCTCGGGAACACGTGGAGGTATCGGGTTGAAATTAAAACCTTATACCTTAACCCCCTTACTAATAAACGTTGAGTAACGGTGGTATAGCTATACAATGTTTTGTCCTTATCTGTCAAATCCAAATGTCACAATGACAGATAAGGACAAAACATTGTATAGCTATACTACCGTTACTCAACGTTTATTAGTAAGGGGGTAAGCGTGTACAACCCTCGACCTCCTCGACACTTAACATCAGGTGAGACTAAGGTCAAACGCCAACCCATTTTTGAATAAAAATATGTATATGTTGGTAGGTACTCGATGTATTTACAAAATGGCGTAACGTTAATTAATTAAAGTGAAATCGGCAATAGGGGCGCGGGCGCGGGCGGTGACATGCAAAAGCCATGAAAGTTAGCATTCTATTGAACCCATTTCAACATAACTATGTTGATGTGTTTCGTTTTTAGAGTTCCGCAACCAAAGGGACCCTATTGCTAAGGTTCCGCTGTCCGTCCGTTTGTCACAGAGCTGTATCTTTTGAATCGTAATAGACACTTGAACTTTTTAAACAGTGTGTATCAAAATGGCCACTATAAAAAAAAAATAACCTATACTATATAGTTTTAACACGTAATAGAGGCCCAGGATACAACAAACATCAAACTACAGTATTCCCAGCTTCTTAATAGCTTTCGGCTGGCTATCGCTATCACGCTTGCACTCGCAACTGACTGTATATTTCTCACTCGTGTGACGTAGAAAAACGAAGATTGCCGATCGCTATTAAGAAAATGGTTGCACTGTAAATGTAACAATTATGATTTAGTTAAAACTAGCTGTTGCCCGCGACTCCGTCTGCGTAGAAGTCTTGCAGCTCTTCCCTCGGGAACTCTACATTTTTCTGGTATTAAAAGTAGCTTATGTGCTATTCCAGACAATAATCTAACTCTGTGCTAAATTTCATCCAGATCAGTTAAGCCGTTCCGGCGTGATTGAGTAACAAACATCTAAACTTTCGCATTTATAATATTAAGGGTGACGGAACCAGTAATGGACAAGCACCCAATGATGGACACTTGATTCTTATTTTACAGAAGATAAGGGTTATTCATTTGTTTTGCAGCAATCAATTTAGGACCGTATGAAATTTGAATTAAGAGTGAAGTGTCCGTTATTGGTGCCTGTCAGCTAAAAGTGTCCATCATTGGTGCTCACCCTAGTAAGAATAAATTATTCTGGCCAACAGTAGTACGTATTTATTTACGATTATTGTATCAAAATGTAGATCAATTTATCAAGGTCAAATCAATAAAAATATCGAAAGGTCGTTGAACCGTTCGAGTTTCGTTATTGAAAAGGTAAAACTTACTAACTTATTGGATTGGATATCTTATCGTAAAGGTTGGGTCCCGCAACGGATCGAAATCTAAACGTTATTGGATTACCTTTGAGATTTTACTCAGGTTTTTATTCGCTTTAGCATTGTGACCTTTGAGGTAACGGGAATAATAAATTTGAGAATGAATGTCAATTGCATTCTCTCAAAAGCAAAGGTGAGCGAATGCAGGAGTGAAGTCCAAGCGGCGAGTTTAACTAGTCCCGTCAGAGCGAGCAAAACACATATTAGCGCGTGCATTCCCAATTAGGCAGCCTTATACGTTAGAGAAGCCATGCTGCCAAATTGAATACACGCGCTGAAATGTGTTTTGTTCGCTTTGACGGGACTACTTAAACTCGCCGCTTGGACATCACTCCTGCGTTCGCTCACCTTTGCTTTTGAAAGAACACTACCCAGGGTACAATCGGTAAGTGTAGCCAGGCGATTATTCCGTACATATAACAGACTAGAGGACGCCCGCGACTTCGTACGCGTAGAATTAGTTTACCGCTACTCTCCCCATTTGTCCCCGTTGGGGGCCGATTTTCGGAAAATCCTTTCTTAGTGCTCACTTACATCATGAAAGGAACCCCTGTACCAAATTTCAAGTTTCTAGGTTCAGTAGTTTCGGCTGTGCGTTGATATATAAGTCAGTAAGTCCGGTTTGCCTTTTATATATATAGATAGATATATATCAGATAACTTTAAACTGATATCCAAAGTAGGAATGAGTAAAATCACATTAATATATTTTTTATCGTTTGTATGTGTGTCTGTGTCTATCTAAGACGGAATAGACCATCCATTAGCCATTGTTTTTTGCCATCCTGTTGCGTTGTCCTCACCCAGTCATTGCAAGGTTAGCTGGAAGAGATCCCTTAAAGTTATAAGTTCGTCTTTGTACATAAGTGTTTTTTTAGCAATAATGAGTTTACTTACTTACTTAGACCGTTTCGTTACAGTCTACTTTTCTGACCTAGTATTCGTAGGTTTGGGTGTGTTTTTAAAGAAGTTTCACTTCAAAATACCGCTAAACATATTTTTGTAAATAGGGTATTCGCCTGATATTCAATTTCATGTATTAATTTGGACAATATACGTAGTATGATAAAATAATTCAAAATCAAATTTGAAATTGGTAATAAATTAAAAAAGATTTTTGTTTATTTCTTTCTCACAAAACGATGTAGTGCGTGTAATTCATACGGCGGTTGAGTAATATGACGTCATATTACTGTATTTTCCTCTCTGTCTAAAAGCAAGTTTTAAACATTTATATCTTTTGTACTTTTAAAGATATTAAAAAACCATTTATATTATTTTCGGAAGGTAAAAAAGCTTCAATTTAAATACTAATAAAAAATTAGACAAATACCCTATTTGTCCTAGGGTCATGAAACCAGTAATGGACAAGGCACCAATAATGGACACTTGATTCTTATTTTACAGAAAATAAGGGTTATTCATTTGTTTTGCAACAAACAATTTAGGACCGTATGAAATTTGAATTAAGAGTGAAGTGTCCATTACTGGTTCCTGTCAGCTAAACGTGTCCATCATTGGTGCCGTCACCCTATATTATTAATTTGCCCTTGACTGTGTTGCCATTTCGCCTTAATATTGCGGCTGCTTATAAATTCGAATGTTACCGCTTTGGATGATGGACCGTGGCGCGATTTGTATAATTTGTAGATCACGGCCCTTTGTGCAAAGTCATTATCTGGAGCTTGAGAAAATCATCAACGATCCATAGCGTTTAGAACCTTGGCACAGTGAATGGGATTAATAGACAAGTATGTAAACCCATTTTAGAAGTGTGAGTAATCAAATTTCAAAAAAAATTGCAAGGAGAGGCTCAGTTTTTGAGATAATTGTCAAGGTACTTACATACATACATATGGGACAAACAAATAACATACTTTTACTACTATTAGTTAAGTATCAGCGTCCATAAGTCAGTGTTTCTAATAAGGAACCATTTTTAGGAAACGGATTCAAAAATAAATTACTTTAATGTGTTGCTGCCATATTTATTGCATTGTTGTCTAGTTCTCAATAATTGATTGCAGATTTTGTACCTAACACACATACTTACTATAGTGGTAAATAATGGATTAAAGATCTAAACAAACATGAACAAAAAAAATAACTTGTAGGTATTCTGCTAGTCTATGATTAAATAAGATTCATACTTTAACTAATAAAAAGATCAAAATATTCGTATATACGACAATTTCGGCGTTTAATCCACGCTCAGAGCCTATTCTTGGCGGTAAAACCATATCGTCTTTGACCTGTTATGGTCCATCCATCCATAAACTCACGCCTTCATTCCCAGAGTGGGGTAGGCAGAGCCAGAGAGACAACTCCAAAAACTTGTTGATAATTCTGTGACCACATTTTGCAAGACCAGGCTAAGATGTTATCCAGTGTATTAGTGACAGGTTGCAAACCCATCGCCTACCAGCACTACACAGCCTTTAGTCCCTTAGTCGTCTCTTACGACATCCACGGGAAGACATGGAGTGGCAACATTCTAAACCCGGCACCACACGGCACCTGTTATGGTATGTACAGTCACGAGATTTAATTTGGTACCCACCCTAGGTCCAACATTCTACTGACATTCTACAACAATAAGGTTGAGTTTCCTAAAAGTTACGAATGACTTGACATCTCTAATGACATTGACGACTTCAAGCATGTTTTTCTTGAAATGGGTCCCAAATTAACGCTCGTGACCGTATTTTAACTCGGCCGCCATTACTGTCAAGTAAAAAATAGCTATCATAATGTTGACAATACGATAATAGGTCAAAACTACTTTATTTAACGTCGTCGAACGAGGCCCAGAGCACTTGTTCGTAATTTGTATTGATTTTCGACACATCTGCGTCATGGTATGGTCATGGGCAGTAGAGTAGGTCTTGACCGTGAAAAACCTCCTACGCCATGTTCTCGACTATACCCTTCACAACGTATTCATATGATTCTAGGTTAACTGTTTGTATCAAAAATGTACAATGGAGGTGACTAGGTGACACAACGCGATAGGCGTATGCAAATAATGGTCTAGCTATAACCTAGGCTTCTTTATACTCTGTGTACAGTCAGTCGCAAATTACGGTTCAAAAGATACAGCTCTTTAAAGTTAGAACGGACGAACAGCGTTGGGCTCCCTTCGGGTAAAACACCCTAAAACCATATACAGGGTGTTCCAAAAATCGACGTGAATCCGCCTAGAACTCATAGGGCAGTTAAAAAGCTATTGATTAAATCGATTAATTAGTATGTTCAGCGATTTTTACCAGTTTCGGAGATATTGAGCATTATAATCTGAATTTTTGTAATTTTTCCTTATGTCCTCGTCACGAAAACTCCTTAATTTCATGTTTTATTCCAGAACTTTTTCAGTATTTTTCGGTATCTTACCTTATTAGAATCATTACGAATCAGCGTTTTTAAACTCTTTTGCCCTTTTATTTATATTGACATAAAGTTTACAACTAGTATGGAGAAACAAACTTTAAAGGGCAAAGGGAAAATTACAAAACTTCAGATTATAATGCTCAATATCTCCGATACTAGTAAAAGTCGCTTAACATACATAGGGATTAAATCGATAGCTTTTTAGCTGCTCTATCAACCCTAGGCGGGTTGACGTCGATTAATGGGACACCCTGTAGATGATGCCCATAGCCCTGAGAACTCAATTACACTCTGGGGCACGTTTTATAAAGCTACAAGTTACAATTTTACATGTCTAAACTGGCAACACTGCTCAAATGGCTGGTCGTCATTGGTCGAGGTTGTGTCAAATGGAAACTTGTAACCTGTGAATTGTAATTTGTAGCTTTATAAAACAGGCCCCAGGTGGCTTGTGTGCTCGTATGCCTATTAGATGCCACAAAAAAAGGTTTTAAGTTTCACAGGCTGTGCGTGACCTAGATAGTTTTTGCGGGTCGATTCATAACGAGACTGTAAGGACCGAGTAACGGCTTATTGACATACAACATCTATTAATATATATATATTCAACATTCCTCTCA
This sequence comes from Acleris cristana, assembly GCA_948252455.1. NCBI lineage: Eukaryota > Metazoa > Arthropoda > Insecta > Lepidoptera > Tortricidae > Acleris > Acleris cristana. The sequence goes on along the minus strand of OX411796.1, from coordinate 2,288,784 downwards.
TCTAACGATCGATTATTGAGTTTTTTCACTGTAATTACTGTGATTATGACATGTCTAGTGACTTGTAAATTATAGTTCCGTTAACCGATTAACACGACAATTTGCAAGTGTTTGTTAATGTGTTGGAAATGGCACCTCGCAGATTTGGTCGCAAGCTTTAAGTAAGTTTTTGGACAATTAACAATTACTCGATCGTTTAGCTCATATAGCATGGTGCTAAGCAGTCAATGTTCATGTTTTTTCGGCTAAAGATACTGCTTTTAAAGGGTTCCGTACCCAAAGGGTAAAAACGGGACCCTATTACTAAGACTCCGCTGTCTTTAATTCCGTCTGTCCGTCTTTCTGTCACCATGCTGTATCTCATGAACCGTGATAGCTAGACAGTTGAAATTTTCACAGAAGATGTATTTATGTTGCCGCTATAACAACAAATACTAAAAACAGAATAAAATAAATATTTAAGGGGTGCTCCCATACAACAAACGTGATTTTTGGCATTTTTTGCTCGATATTAATAACTGCAACAGGTAGACGCTTCAAATATTCACAGAATATTTAGTTACCTATTCACTTCAAAAAATATATATTTAAGGGGGCTCCCATACAACAAACGTGATTTTTTTGCCGTTTTTTGCTAATGCTGTATAGATAATGGTACGGAACTCTTAGTGCGCGAGTTCGACTCGCACTTGGTCGGTTTTTTCAGTGCTCTGGTTCTGCCTCCGCTCTCTGCGTTTGCGGGTTTAGTTTGTAATAGGGAATGCAATTTAACCGGTTATTAACCGTTTTTGTATGAAAATAACCGGTTAAAACCAGTTATAACCGGTTATTTGTAATCTATGGGCGTCTCGTTCGATCAGCGAACCAGACTGACACGCGGCATGCGGGACCGATAACTACTCTGCTCGTACAAATAGTATCGGTAATTCAGTACGTGTAATGCATACGAATGCTATAATTGTTATTATTCCATTTGTAATTAGTTTCATTTGTTGTCTGTCAAACGTACCATGGTCCAATTATTCGCCTGTCACCTGTCGACAGCGACAGATACATGTTGTCTATAGAGTAACATGATGAAGGGGCTAGTTTAAGATAGCGTGGAGCTGGTTTTACTGGTTCCGTGGTAGCTGAAACGTCATTATTTTTAGGGTTGTCGCAATTGCGGGGTTGTGACAATTCCGCAACCAAATTTTGCACAATCGGCTAAGATGTTTATCAGCGAATTAGTGATAGGTTGCAAGCCTTTATTCCCTTATGGCCGAACCCTATATTCAAACAGCGGACAGATAGGCTTACTTCGGATTAAAATTGGACACATTTTGTATGGGCAAGTGTCAAATTTTAACCCGAAGTAAACCTTATCTGTCCGCGGTTTGAATATAGGGTTCGGCCGTTAGTCGCCTCTTACGAAATCCACGGGAAGGCATGGAGTGGTGCTATTCTAATCCGGCAACCACTCCTGCATTTCTATGTAGGCTGATTTAATGTATTTTGTATACTACCTGAAAAATTCTTGATTGCCTCATGGGCCTTGTTGTTGTATTGTTCATTGTTTTTACCTCTATTGTCATCTTATAATAATAGTAATAATAAGAGCTATCAAGCTATCATAAAGTTGAAATAATGATAGTAATAGGTAGGTACGTGTAAAGTAAATGTGGATTACGGGCCCTTGGCCCCCTAATTGCTTTTGAAAATGTTATTGTATGCTCAACGTTTATAGCTCTTAGTTCTCGACTGTGATGGCGGCCGAAAAGCAGTACGATAACATGTCAAATCAAAAGCAATTAGGGTTTACAGAGTACAATGGAGATATCTGAGGCTCTTCTTTTGTTTTCTTTTCTTTTTAATTTGTTCATCCCGAAAATTCTGAGACTAAGGCAGCACGGGTAGCACAAGTTGTATTTTCTCGCTTGTCGCTCAGTGCGTCTCTATCAATACAGACTAGATAGAAAGGGAAATCCGAGCGACAAACATGTCGCGGACAACTTGTGCTAGCCCTACACGAGCTTTAAAAATAAACAATGACCCGGGAAGTTGAGGGTGGTCTCCCAATTATTTTAAATATTAGCTGCTATGTAATTTGACGGATAAATAATGGTTCTAAAAGTTTTGACAACAACCAGATCTTGAAAAACTGCCAACCCTGACCCTCAAATGCGTCTAAATTGCATTGCGTAAGTCCGATGCCAAGACAGAGTTGTCTTATGTCACCGCGAGGCATTGAAAACGCTCTGCCTTCGTAACAAGGCATGATGTTTTTAGGGTTTTGTACCCAAAGGGTAAAAACGGGACCCTATTACTAAGACTCCGCTGTCCGTCTGTTTGTCACCAGGCCGTTTCTCATGAACCGCGATAGCTAGACAGTTGAAATTTTCACAGATGATGTATTTCTGTTGCCGCTATAACAACAAATACTAAAAACTGAATAAAATAAATATTTAAGGGGGCTCCCATACAGCTATCGTGTTATTTTGCCGTTTTTGGCTAATGTTGTATAGATAATGGTACGGAACCCCGCGTGCGCGAGTCCGTCTCGCACTTGACCGGTTTTTTGTTTAACACGTGTACAAGGCTGAAATTCTACACTGTAAAACCTTATTGCTTTTGACGGGTTATCGTATCGTCAACGTGTTGATACCACGGTCTTCTCGCAGTAAATAAAGAATCCGGTTAAACCGAATGCGGCCGACGTCTTAAAGGTACCTATCAGCGACCAAAGCACTAATTAGTTCTCAAGTTATAAGACGGACAACTGTAGTTTGAACCACTCTTTTTTTAAATCAAAATTCGATCATAAATGACAAAAAACAAGTTATCGAGTTACTACAATTTGATCCGAGTCCGAAATATGCCATAATAGGGTAACCCATAATTTTATCGAATTTCACTTCATCGATTGTATCATTTCATCGAATTTCATTTTGTCGAACGGTAGTTTCTGCTGAAACCAAGATGTTTTCAAGATATCCTAAACATTAATTACGTAGCTTAGGTTTGGTTAGAATCGTCAAAATAAAAAAAAAACAACGCATGCGGTGAGAAATGCCCTTCGATGAAATGAAAATTCAGAGTAATGATAGATACGTTTGTTGAAAAGTGTTTCGATAAAATACCGGACACCCATAATAGAGATCATAATCTACACAACTCGTTTCTCGCTTTTGCTCCCCTCTAATTAATAAGTTAATCTCAGAACATCGCACAAAGTGAGTTTAATGAGTTCGTACGTAAAGCTTTGAGGTCATTCAATTATAAAAAAAAACAATAGGCACAAACCGGGCGAGCCGGCTGGCAGTAAAAAGTGGCCAGTTGGACAATGCAAAAAAGTTTTAGCATCTGTTTATTGGAGTGGGTAATATAATAACACTGGTTTGACGGGATATTATGAATTTTAAAATTTGAAGGTTGTTTCTGAATTTTTACTACCACTAATATTGTAAATGTAAAAGTAACTGTCTGTTTGTTACCCTTTAACGCAGCGGTCGGCAACAGGCGGCCCCGCATGCGGCCCGCAAGCCCTTTACTTGCGGCCCGCGAGTCTTCCTGGCAATTTTTTTTGTAAGGGTCTTTGTATTCAGGATTTTTTGTAATAATTTCTCACAAAAGTTGAAATCCTTAGCATGCGTAATTGCGACTGTAGATATCGCCAACCACGAAGATATACGTAGTCGGGCAGGACGAGAGATTTATTTTTAAGTATTTTTTAATAAGGCGCTTTTTGCACAAAAATGTATATTAGAATTCGTCCTTATTGACTACTGACAAAGTGGTAACTTTTGTCAGTAAAGTCATAAATTATTAACATGTGCGGCCCGCGTCAATTTCGTTAGCTACTATGTGGCCCTTGGCTGCTAAAAGGTTGCCGACCCCTGCTTTAACGGATAAACCGCTGAACTGATTTAGATGAAATTTTGGTACGGAAATAGCTTGTCTCGAGGAATGAGATTTTTATCCTGTGAAATTGGTCAATTTCCGAGGGATTAGCGATAAACAACTTCTGCGCGGACGGAGACGCAGGTAACAGCTAGTTTTATAACAAATGTGAAAGTGTGTTTGTTTGTTTCTTCTCCGCGGTTCAACGCCTCAATCGATCGACGAGAGGTATACAGATTGATTATAGCCGATACGTACGCTTTATCACGGAAAAAGGACAGCTCCCGAAAAACGGGGATAAACGAATTCTACGCAGACAGCGTCGCGGGAAAAAGCTAAGTTGAAAAATAGGTACTTCACACGAAATATTCTCCCGTCGCGTATCGTGTTTGATACTTATCTCCCATATATTTTATAGCACTGTAAATTAATTTTGATTACGACAAGCTTAAATTACAGTTTAAATAATAATTAGTAATTATTTATGTAACAATTAGGTGTTTATTAGAACGCGGGCGAACAACGGATTTTAATTGCTCTAACTTTCTATACAACCAAAATCTTTATAATGATTAGGGTAACCACCCGTTTTAAATTTGCAGGATATTTTTTTTATTTTTTTTTTATTTATTGCGCAATTAGAAGTGACACAGCAGTTAGACGTGGCGGACTTAATGCCTTCAGGCATTCTCTACCAGTCAACCAATGGACCAAACAATTTTCTAACTGTTAATGGAATATTCCAACGTCATTACTGTTCTGTTCTTATATATGTTGTATAAATATTACCTTCCTTGTTTAATTAACGTACATAATTATGGACGTGTATAATGACGATATTATCTGTATATCGAATCAAGTTTCATTCTTGACGTCCAAGACCAAATGATAGATTAACTGTTAGCGCTGACTCATGTAATATTAGTATGAATGTTGTCATTTGCTTATACGACTTGATTCTAAAGTGGTCTCATTACTAGTTACGCCATAACTTGTAACTGTTTCTATGTTCTGCATTGTAAATCTGGATATCGAATAGTTTAGTCGGTTGTTTCATTGCTAAATTGCTACTAGGGAGTCCACTAAGGGTCTCCCCAGATCTATCGACGCGGAATCGGCTTGAGCCGGTAAGAAAAAGTTTCATCTCCACGCAATAAAAGCGAAAACGACGTCGCTCGGCTCGGCTCGGCTCGCTTCGGCGTTGCGAACGGAACGACGTCGTTTTCGCTCTTATTGGATGGACATAAAACTTTTTCTTACCGACTCAAGCCGATTCCGCGTCGGTAGATCTGGGGAGACCCTAATTCGCTTAAGATTTCGCGGTTCGCTCGACTCGAGCTGCTAAAGTTTACGAAGCAAGTTGACTCGATTCTTGGTGTCGAAGAATGTTTATTAGGTTAATTCCATCTCTTACATATAATAAATAATAGGTTAAAAGAAAGCGCCTTCTGATGTCGATGTCGTATAGCATTTCTTAAATATTCACTATAAAAAAAAACCCTCGTTTGAAGGGGTCTAAATTGGAATCCTAATCGTCATTTTGTCCTAGTACTGCATCGTTTGTCCGAATTTTCGTTTATATTCGTTTCGTTTCGGCGATAACTTCTATGCGGGTGTACTCGCGGGCAACAGACAGTAACTTTATATTGCAAGTTAGATAGAAAAACTAGATAAAGGAGAGCTGACGAGCGAGTAACTTTGTCGCCATTTCGAGTTTAGAACTCTGCCAGTGGACTCGCTTAATTTAGCGCGATAGAGCTGCAATGACCTACAACGTTTCCGAGTAAATTGTATTTAGTTATTAACTTTTCCCATCAGAGGCAATTTTATGGGCGGTACGGCGGTTTATGTCTAGCTCCAGCTGTGACGTAGAAACGACCATGTGGCGCCTAAGCTCTTTAGCAGAAAACTATTTATTTTCTTTAAGAAAAAAATATGCTTTTGAAACAAACCTCTACTTATAACAAATTATATCTTTCAGAACACCTTTAAAAAACTTTTGTCAATTGTATTTGAAAATGTATTAACTTTTCCCATCAATAGAGGCAGTTTTATGGCCGTTACGGCACAGCAATTAATTTATAAGTGCGAACGTAATGACTGCAATAAGCATTGAGTACAAATGCGTTTTGGTTAGCTTTGGACTTCGGTTTTATAATTATAATTGCCGACTAAGCTGGGCCGAGATTATACACGGTGAAACCTTATTGCTTTTGTGTTATCGTGCCACATACTAACACAAAGACAGACACACAGATACCTACACTCTTTAAACTTCTAAAGGTGGCGGTTCGCGCCGCGACACAGACAGGAGACCGACACAGGAGACCGCGACCGGAGACCGCGACCGTCACTTGACGTTAGGCAATGTAGAAGCGACAGTTCGCGAGCGAGACAGAGACAGGAGACAGCGAGACGGTCGATGCCCCGGACCAGTAGTGTCTCGTGTCTCCGGTCTCGGTCTCCTGTTGCGGTCGCTTGTCTCTGTCGCGGCGCGAACCGCCACCTTAACACCCCACACTCCCCACTTCTAACTTCTTTTCCCCAGGGGGTCCAGGCGATTTTCATCAATGTTCCACTCATGTTATCAAGATGTTTGTCTAATTTGGCTTCAATTCCAATCGTTTCAACAATTTAAATGTTATTTTTAACAACGAACGAAGTTCGAAGGACTCTTCGAAATGCTCGTTAAATTTCAAGAGTGTTTATACAGAATACTTAAGTTCGTCTTGCTTTCTAAATACGAATAAACACTAAGTTTAGCCTAAAAGGAAAGTCGTTATGTCTCGTTTTTTGCTGGACAGGTGGAATATTAACGATTAGAAATAGTTAATTTACTTACGTTTGGATTATTTACTCAAAAAGTTATTTAGGATCTATTAGTTTCGATAGTTCCAGAGATTACCCTAAACATAAACACGATCCCAAGAGGTTCAATATCTACATGCCCCTAATGCCTCGGACAATAAAGTCTATGTATACCTACATGTATTTGGCACGATTGTTCCTCGTTACATCCTTCCTTTAGAAAGGACATAAGAAACAAAGAAAATAAGCCCTAACCAACCTTACAGTTTCAAAAATATATTAACAAGTACCTACCCCTAAAAGGCATGAGGGTATAAATATTAAATGCTTTTGACTGAACCTTTTATAATAAGTGTAAGGTCTGCGGGGCTATTGTAACTTTTCATACTAAAGGCTCCGGCACAGCAAACGCGTGGCAGCAGCAGCGCGTAGCGTTGCGTGGCGTCAGGGAGTTGTAAAACAACAAAACAAATGGAACCCCGGCACACCGAGACGCGCGTGTGCGGCGCGTCTGCAGCGCGCGAGACGTGTTCTACTTTTAAAATTAGTATGAAAAATTACAATAGCCCCCACTCTCCTTATATAAAGTACCCGGATCGTTTCGAATGTCTAGTATTTGAGACTTCCGGAAGTAAACACGGTGTTTCCATTACGTTTTTAAGTAGTTTATCTATGGTACGTAGCTAAGATAAAACCGAGTTAAGTGTCAGTTTGGAGCGGTATCTAGAAAAAGGTTTAAATGCGCATTTAAGGTTTGATGACGATGACGTATAAGGTCTGTGAAGGCGATAAATAACAGGTTTCTTACCGATTAAGGATAGCCGTTTTTCTTAGAATTTACAATAATCATAGGGTTCAATTTTCATGCCAAAATGGCTGTTTGTTAAATTAATTCTATACAGCACTGGTGATTAAAAGCAAAAAAAAAAATATCCATCATTGCGTTTATGCCTCAGGGGTTGGCAACGCATTTGCGGTCTTAGGATTGCAGTCTTCAGATTGTAGTCTTGAGAATGTGTCTATGGGTCACAGATACCACATCCCACTTACCATCAGGGGGCCTGTGTGCTCGTTTGCCTTCTCCATACCATTACTCACTCTTATGCCTTTAGCAATAGAGATGAGCTAGATATTTTGTATGCCCAATGTTGGATACTAGGTGCACTTGCCGTCCCCGGGCAAGTCTAAATGAAGCGAAGCGGTTTGCTGCCATCATTCATTTCAGAAATCTCAGTAACGCTCACTCACTTATACTCGAAACTCGAATTCAAGACCAAAATCCTAACCTCAACGGGCAACATTCGCTGTGATTACTGCATTTTGGTTTAAGTGTAGGTATTTTTATCAATAAAACTTAATATTACTGGTTACACGAGTTCTCATTCATGTTTTTATGAAATAATGTTAAAATAACTAAATAATCAAGATGGGAACTGTCAGATTTTGGTCTTGAATTCGAGTTTTGAGTATAGCTTAAGCCGCGAGTTCCCTCCGGCACTTTTCCCATATTTCCCATTGAAATTCTAAGGGAACAGATTTTTGGTGATTATTCCTCCGTGTTATGTCCGATTTACAATTTTTTTTTTCTAAACCATCTATGCCTAGATGTCTTACGGGCTAAATTTGATCCTGATATCTCTAATAGTTTTGGAGGAGTATGCGTACAAACGAAAATCCGAATCGGGGAAGAATGGAGTTTCGCTCACTTCTATTTTAACCGATTTTGGTATACTTTTGCCCGGAAAAATTTAAACCACCTCTAAGGAAATAGGTATTGATAAACGATTTCTACGCGGACTTAGTCGTAGGTAACAGCTATGTAAATATGTATCGGAAGTTATGTTTGCCGTGTTATGTATATTTAATAAGGGTAAGGGGGTTAATGAGGAACTTTGAATGAACTTATGCCTTTTTATTGCCCAGAAAGTTATGGTAATTTTGTGACGTCTGTGAACTTTCATTCGATCCAAGTATTTATTTATTCCTAAATAGATTTTAATCGCTGCTTCGTTCACGTAGAATATATTTTAAAAACTATGCGGGACAAGAAGTGACACCTATTGATATTATAAATGCGAAAGTTTGTGTGTTTGTTTGTGACTCCTTCATGCTGCGACGGCTGTACGAATTTGGATGAAATTTGAAATAGATAAAGATTATACCCTGCAGTAACACTTAGGCTACTTTTCATCCCGGAAAATTTAAGAGTTCCCAGGGGAATAACGGCACCTAATCGAAATCTACGCGGACAAAGTTGCGGGCAGAGGTTATTTTATGCCACTATGGAACCCTCAACTTGTTTTATTTATTATTGCGATCAGTTTGATATTTCATAATATTAGCTTTTAAATCTACAATAACAACTTAATAAAATGTATTTATTTGCGAGAAAATCAATCGTGCCAAGCCCACGCGCGTTAAAACAAGGGGGACCACGATTTCCTGTTTTCCGAGGAATGTTCCCACAAACGCGTAAACGTCAGATTCGCGATGTCGCAATCTCCGTCACTACTACGACACGCGCATAAAAACAAATATTTGGAAGCGCGCCACCAATGCCCACGTGCGCTAAGTATATCTAACACGTCGATAAAACACCGTTTTAACTCGAAATATTTTACCATTGTAAGCTGAATCTGATAATCATGTGTTTAAGAATCATTTTTGAAATTGCGGTACAAAACAAGATCGTGACGCTAGCGAAGCTTATTAAATGCTATTTTTGTTAAATAAAGATAAACGTAACACGATGATCTATGTTTATAAGCACTGGGTAAATAAGAAGTTTGAGGAATTGTTTGAAGTTTGAAGACAATGTTTACTACATAGTGATCAACTGCGAACTTGTTTAGACTTTGACGCGTGCTTATTCAATCTGCCTTGTTTATGGGAAAAGCTAAAAGATTTCTTATTTGTCTTAATTAATGTTATCAAATACATCTTTATTTACTATTTAATTATCATTTTATGTACTTGAGTTAAATTATAAATATGTAAATTGTATGTGTTTGTTGTTTCACATTAAAAAACGTGATCGAGACTTGTATTGATTGCTGCAGGCATAAAATATGTGGAACACTATGCATAAACTGACATCAGCATTAGTTATCCTATCCATATGGACAAATATTATCATCGTCCATATGTAAATAATATAATGAATGAAACGCCCACTTGGGTAATTAATACTGGCGTAGTGGCGCGGCGGCTAATTGACGTGTAATTGGCATGGAAAGTTATTGTTGTTTTTTTGTGTTTGGGATTGGCTTTCTTATCATCATTATCTTAATTAGTTATAACGTGCTACGCTTAAGGATAACGTTAATTAAAATCGGTTTTTAGTTTGTATTTAACTTCTTTCTATGTTATTATTTGGTGCCAAGTCTATTGATATCGGGTATTATGTATGGAATTCAGGAAGTTTATCACTGAATGTGGTAATTCATGATATTTAAGTATAAATAAATAAATGTCAGGGGACAATCCCACACAAATGGACCTAATCCCAAACTAAGGTATAGGCTTCTACTATGGGTACTAAGCAACAATTAACATACTTATCGAGAAATACATACCTACTTAAATACATAGAATACATAGAAAACATTCCAAGCCTCAGGAATGTTTATATTGTTAATTGAATAAACAACTAGGTAAACTAAACTAAACTAAAATAACTAAACTAAACTAAACCAATACTTGCTCTCATCACACAAATATTTGACCTTACCGAGATTCCAGCCCGGGACCGCTTTAAGGATATATATAATATATCCCATTGCTCTTTTTAGATTTAAGGGTACTCTTGTTTCAAAAGTTCTATTGCACGAGTGACCTTATTTAAAAACATCGAAGGTTAAATTTGCTTTAACTATGAAGCTAGAGATAGATACGTCCTTTTTACTTAATACGGAATACGGCAGCGGCTTAATCGTGCAATGTCACGTTTCGTCTTTGATAGAAACCACGTGCTACATTGTTATTTGTTCTTGTATTAAAAGTAATGACGGGTACGTAAAAGTAACGGGTAATTACTTCCTTTCCGTGGCTATAACTTTTTCATTTGGCCAAAGTCCGATATAAGTTGGTTCTGAAAGAATCTTTGAAAGTTTCTACGTGTTTTGATTGGTTCGCTTAATGTCCATAGGCCGGAATTTTCGTGGCACTTCAATAAAGCTAGTAACTCCTAGTTTATCGACCTCCGTTATACATAATAGTATATCGATAAAATACAATACAGAAATAAATACAAGATTTTTTTGTACCCGGTGGCTGTGTCGTGTGGTGGCCAAAACTTCTTGATTTCTGTCTTAAGACACTAATGGATTTTTTTTCTTATATATAACGGGTTTTGAACGGTAAGTAGAGGTAAATAAAACAACATAAGTCAAAAATCAATATGTTTATTAATTAATCAGTAATCATTTCCCAAATACGGCTTCCAATACGTATCTAAGCCATTGCAGCATTTTTCAATTTAATGTTCAAAATTTGTGAATAGCACTAGCTAACAATTTAAATGTTCATTAGAATATTTATTAAAAAAAAAAACATATTAATGCCACGAAAATTCCGGCCTCTGGTCATATTACTTATCATAACTTATCGATTTCTGAAGTTCTTTGGAATAAATATTTATAATTGAACAAAGATAATTGCTACGAAACCATACTGAATCAAGACTACCATATATGAGAGTAGGCACCGCTTTAGCATAACGGGATGTATAGCAAAAACGTATCTTGAATTTGTAAAGCTAAAAAGCACCTTAATTACATAGTTAAAACTATCAAAATGGCAAGAGTTCATGCGTAGTTTAAATTAAAAGAGCGTGGAAACTTGGTCCGTCCGTGGTTCGCCGCATTCCGCTCAACGTGCGCGGAATATTTTGATATAAATATTGTTCTTAAGTATTTATTTATAAACATTGGTATGCTAGGCGCGGAAAGGTGTGTCTAACACGTAAACATGTCATTCGGCTATGCTAAGCAGGTCCCTTTGTGTATATTCACACTCGAACAAATATAAACAAGATCTTTATTAAAAGGCAATTCAAATTTATTCTAATACAGACTTATTATCGAGGCATTAAGATTAATCCTGACGATTGTTTTAATATTTTATTATACCGCAGTGTAAAAAAACATGTCAGATTAAGTTTAACTCGACAGTAATATCCTTTTCGTGATCTGAATTGTGATTGTTTTTTTTTATGACAAAGACTACAAGCCTTTAAGTAATAAAAATGATCGTAAAACCCGACCTCACTTCATGTTGGTTACATTTTAGTTTCGTAGGTTATAGAAAGTGGTTATAGGTTAACAAATTAACTTGTTACCAAAGATTTATACGTGTTTGTAAATTATATAAGCAAGTTATGCAAAGTTACTTTATAAATAAAATCTACTCTAAAACAACAAGAAACTTAAGCACCCTGCTAGAGTAACATGTCCGACAAAATCCAGATAAATGGCAACCCTATTTCTGAGGGCCTCACACAAACATGCAGGCAAAATTCAACTTCATATCAAATAGGCTATGGTTTCAAATACGATGTAGTTTAGAGTGATATTTATTCATCGTGATTTAATATACGTAGTGAACCGAGAATATAAATAGTAAATAATGTGTTTTTAAAATGTATTATAGTATCGTTGAAACGAGTTTTATCGTTTATATTATAATAACTCAATCGTCGGTATAAATAATTCAATAAAACCATATTTGTACACAAATAGAATGGTTTCTTGAAAACTAAACAGTTTGTATGACGTATGAGCGAGTGGGATGCCAAGATAGTGATATATAGGCTACCAGAGCGAGTGAGAACTTTATATTATGTAAACTCTGTAATCTAGCTCATAAAACATGAATTATAAATGTTTAATTTATAATGTGTGCCAAGTTTTCAACTTTGCGTTTGTTTGAATAGAAATTAGTATAGTACCTATTGATTCCGTATAGTAATACAAATTTGTCATTAATGTTGTTTTAAAATTTATACTATAACAATTTTATTGAACATCTAACTTAAATTCTGCCTTGAAAGGAATTTCTTATATAAATCAATAGTAATTGTACGATTGTTTTAGACGCAGTAAAGTTCTCATGTTCGATCCATTCACCTATTATGGCCTGAGGCGGCTGAGGCCTATTATCTTTTAATAATCAATCGTGTAAGACATGCCCACTATTGCCCACGTTGCACCAATATGACCTTGAGTCTGCCTCGCAACACATGGTCGTATTGTGGCTTTGTGGATAGCTACTAAAGTATTTAGGGGTATAAGGCCCGCCATACACGGACTGCTTTAAGCAGTCGGGAACCGACTGAACTTCGTTGCTATTGGTCGGTTTGCACTTTCTAGAGCATTGAAACTGCAAATCGACCAATAGCAACGAAGTGCAGTCGGTTCCTGACTGCTTAAAGCAATCCGTGTAAGGCGGGTCTAACACCTACTAAACATGTATGTATGTATGTATACTCGAAGGTACAGAAGGAGATTGTATTACAGACAATGGCAACACGTTCCAGAGTCTGGCTGAGTGAACTGTGAAAGATTGTGAATACACACGCGTCTTATTTAAAGGAAAATCAAGAGTAAGACTGGTCATGGTTGTTGCTTGGACACGTTTGGCTGAATTTAATATAAAGCAAGTTATATTGTGTTTTGTGTTTGCTCGTTTTGAGCTGTATGAATAATTCTGCCCCAAGTACTTGTTATAAGGCCCATGGAACAAATAAATAAATATTATCGGACAATTTCACACAAAATTTTGTGGATATACCAACTTTATAAATGCGAGTGAGTTAGTTTTTGGTTCAGCCTATACCGTAAAATGTGGAATTTGGTGAAACATGGATAGTTTATAGCCATGGATAATTTAATATATGCAACCTATCTATGGACAATGTCTAAAGGTCATGTTATAAAGGACTTTTATTTGCTTTGATTTGAGACGGTCATAGGGTTCTTTTTATCCCGGAAAAACAAACAGTTCTGTTCCCAAGGGACGTGATAAACAGCTTCTGCGTGGACGGAGTCGCGGGCATAAGCTAGTATTAATTAAATCTTTTACTAAGTTCCACGAAGGGCCTCCAGTTTCTTCACAACTCTATTTTAAACAACTTCTTGAGTTCTGTCTGTACGGACATGATCCAGCTCGTCCCACCGCCATTTCTCTACTCTTAAAGCTAAAATACGGTAATGTATATTTAATTTTATTTCCTTTGTCCAACAGATGCGAGCAAAACAGCGCGCTCCAACCTGGTGCGCATGCGACGCTCCGCGCTCGGCAAGTCCGCACCGACTCTTTCCGTTCACGTGGTAAGTGAAGATTTCAGTAATTGGTAATTTGTGGCAGTGACTAAAGAGTTCAAACAGTAGGCATTGGCCAAGAAATCCATATCGTGTTTATTTTGTATGGAGATCTGAGGCCCTACTTTGAAAATCGAAGTTCGAAGATACGTTAGCTCCATCCCTTTCTCTCGATTTAGTCTCGAATGACGAGTGACAGGGATGGAGCTGACGTAACTTCGAACGGGCCTCTGGAAGCGTGGCTCTTATTGTATTAAGATCGAGATCGAGGGTAGGTAATATAACATAAAGGATCGATCGCCGGAAATGGGATCCTTGTCAAAATATATGATGTAAATCCTCGTGATGCCCACCATACAACAAACAGGGAGATTTTTGTAAGTAGGAATTTGAATCTACCAACAAGAAAATAAAGTTCAATTACAGTTGCTCTTAAATGAAATGACACTTATTTTTTTACATATAGCTTAAACTAAATTGATCTGATTAATTTTTTTCCTCCTATTGGCACACCGGGTCTCAAGAGTATATATATATACATATATATATATACCTACCCGTATTTCGTAAACAGAAATATAAAGTTTCCAAAACGCTTACCCATAAAAATCATAAATCTCACTCAGCTAGATTGTTTTAGTGATGTTTAACTGTATTTTTGTCCGCCCAATTAAATTTAATCGTACAGGTTTTGCATAATCAAGTTAATTTACAAACGATGATAGCGTAGCTTCGAAAGTGGGATTTGTCCGGCTTAATCGTAAAGACATGGTTACCTCAGTTTTAATATTTGTTTTGTTCTGTTGGGATATATCGAGAATGCTGATTTGACACCTCCCAAATGAGGCTATTATTTTATTTTAAACGACCAAGGCGAATCAGTAGGTTATATGAATGTGGACAGTATTTTTTATCGTATTTAGGTCAGTGTTAGTTGGTTAGTGTGGTATGATAATTGCGTGCCTATACTAATTTAAAGGTTTTTTAATGTGATTATTGCCGTAATATTGTAACGATGGTCTGAACGTAGGTTTAAGTAGGTATAGGTCAGGTAGTTATATTAGAAAAATCCAACTTGTTGATTTATAGATCTATATTAGGTCTAAAGGTTAATATCTGGATTAAATTGGACCTCATTTTTAAATAGATATTTGTTTTTTCGAGATTTACGAGAGCCGATTTGCAAAATGCAGTGCCATAAAGTCACGTGTTTTTGACCACCCAATTTAATTAACCTGTACAGATTTTGCATAAATTAAGCTAATTTACTGTCAATTGATTCGAAAATGGGACTTGGCCGGCTAAGTCGTAACGTCATGGTTACCCCAGTTTTAACATTTGTTTTGTTCTGTTCGGATACCTCAAGAATGGTAATTTGACAGCTGCCAAATGACGCCATTATTTTATTTTAAACGACCAAAGCGAATCAGTAGCTTATTGTGAATGTGGAAAGACTATTTTTTATCATAATGTAGGTCAGTGTTAGTTTATGTGGTATGATAACTGTGTAACAAAGCGTGCCTATACTACTAGGTATAGGAGTGTTATGTTTTTCGAGTACGCATGTATGTTTATTTCTGTGGCACGCTCTGCAGCCTAAACGGCTTGATAGTTTTTTTTTTGTGTGTGTGGGGTGTCATGTGGGGTGGGGTCTTCTGGTTGTGGGAGTGACATTCGCCATAATATTTTAATCAAAGTAATAAGAGGGGTTCAATTTTTTGATTTATTCCTGATTCGTCATATTCCTAACTCGTCATATTCCTGATTCGTCATATTCCTAAGTCGTCAATGTACATTTGCCTGCGCAACTTCTTACAGAGTCCTCCTTAGACACTTAATTATTACTTGTCTATCATGAAATTGTCACTTCATTATTTAAATCGTGTCATATGCTACTTAGTACGATCTGTCCTAATACTTTTTAATCCTATAAGCACGTGTTCGCGATTTTATTTGACTGTACATTGACGACTTAGGAATATGACGAATCAGGAATATGACGAGTTAGGAATATGACAAATGAGGAATAAATCAATTTTTTCAACATAATGTTTATTATATGGACGATAATATCAAATGCAGTCGGGTTTTTAAAACTTGCTTTTTATTAGATTTGTTAATATGTTTTTTTCTGTAATTATTTAGAAATTGTCCAGATTTTGAGACGTAGGTTTTTTTAAATATTTATACATAAAACTAGCAATGTTTCCGTTGGCAATGCCCCAGGAACTAGCTTCTCAACTTTTCGCCGTACTCATACAAACTTTCTTCCTCTTTCTTCTTATGCAGCATTTTATTTAAACGCAAACTGTGTGGTACCCTCTCTTTCGTAGTAGCTTGGATAGGCATAAAAAAGGACATACTCCGATTGTATTTAAAACTTTTCTAGACTATGTAAATCAAAGTTACATAGAACTTATTTTGTAAGCTTTGCCATGGCGACTATGGCGATGTTTGTTATGTAAAATACTAAATACAAAATTTGTAGTTTTGTGAAACAAATAGTTATCGCCCTCACAGTCTAGGAACCGCGAGACGTTCTGTTTACAACCTTTTCGACAGAAAAGCAATACATACACACGGATAAATAAACTGCATAAACACTTTTAAAAAAATTATTGCAGTTTATGAGTCCGTCAGTGCATGTTTAGGGTTCCGTACCCAGAGGGTAAAAACGGGACCCTATTACTAAGACTCCGCTCTCCGTCTGTCTGTCTGTCACCAGGCTGTATCTCACGAACCGTGATAGCTAGACCGTTGAAATTTTCACACGAGATGTATTTCTGTTGCCGCTATAACAACAAATACTAAAAACAGAATAAAATAAATATTTTAGGGGGGCTCCCATACAACAAACGTGATTTTTTTTGCCGTTTTTTGCTAATGAATGTTTATAATATATATAATAATATCTTTAAACAACTGGTCTGTCTGTTTGTCTGCAGAAAGAGTCATGCACGGTGTCCCGCCGGCCCTCGCGGCTGCCGCCGCCGCCTCCGCACCACAGGCTCTCTTTAGTGGTAAGTTTAAATTATAATATCTATAGATAACTTTAATGAGAATTTGCAAAACAAAGGAGTTGCTTTTAAAAGATAAAAGACATTTATTCAGTAAGTAGGCCGCACGGGCACTTACACGTCAGGAGTCTACCAGCGCTACTTCGTTTAAGTGGAAATAACTGCAGAAAGTTTACACAGCTCCATTCTACTCGGTAAAACCATATTTCTTTTGACATGTTATTGTATCGTCAACGTTTTGTCCATGGTGATTGGCGAAATACACCTTGTTAAAACAAGGAGTGAAAGCCATTAATTAAGAAAAATAAGGTACCGTTCGAGATTTTCATGTAAATAAGTGGGATCTGTCATATAGACATTTGAATTCCAAAAACTACAATCCCAAGCTTGCAATTGCAATTTGCATGCCTCTAGTTATTTCCCCGGTTATCTTATCCCCACACCGAAACACAACAATGCGAACGCTGTTTGGTATAAGATGATGCGATCGCACCCTGCACAATGTGCTACAACCACTAATTCCACTGTTTATGTTTACTGACTCGAGTGCCACTGTCAGGGTTAGAACCCCGACCTTGCCCGGAACTCGGTCGAAGGCTAAGACCGATAATCCAATGTAAGGCTTCATTAATCTTGGAATAAAAGTGAGTTAGAGTCTTTATATTGCATTGTTTACTTTAAATACGATATTGTTATAGTCTGATTATTAGGGTTATTTAAATAATAATAAAGTCACGGGACAATCTCACTCAGATTGATCTAGTCCCAAACTAAGATCTAGGTATGTTCTATGGGTACTAGACCACGATGAACGTACTATAACCAATAACCATCCATTGGACAATAAAGACGATCGATAGACATCTCATTTGTCAAAATCGGTTAATTTGAAACGACGATAGAGTCGAGCATCCATGTATTTTAGAGTGTCTGAATGATTCCTTCCTTTGCTTCGCCATAGTCGGGTAAAAAAAGGTTGGGCCGTTTAAAGCTGGGCATTCACGACCGCTCCAACAAGCCGAATAGAGCAGCGTCACGCCAAAAACGACCGGTGAATGTCAAAACTGTAGCGTTTAAAAGTTCTTGGCGCGGTCCGTTGGATATCCAAATGAACGGAATGCCAGTGCCACGCGCCAACGCGCCATCCGAATGGAACAATCGTGAATATTGAAATTCAACGTTTGAACACGCCACGCCACCGCGAGAAACCAAATGGCATCGTCGTGAATGTGTTCTCTGGCTGTTATTTTCTAATCAGTGTGGCGAGCCGGTGAATGTGGCCAAATATTACGCCCATCCAGTTGTATGCACTCGATTTGTCGCCGAGATAAACGGCACGTCCGTGAATGGACAGCTTAAGAGATTAAGGACTAAGGTTGCGGCTCCACTGAGGCGGAGACGAGCGGAGCGGAGCGGAGCTGTGTCAATATTAACCGATAGAAGGCGCATGCGGTCACGTCGAGCGCGCCTTGCGTACGTCAGTTTAGATTCTATTAGTTAATATTGGCACAGCTCCGCTCCACTCCGCTCATCTCCGCCTCAGTGGAGCCGCAGCCTAAGTTGGGCTCGCCATTATACCAACAGTTTTATCTATTTAATAGTTATTGATTAATTAGCTTAATACAGGGCAATAACCTGTCTTTTCATTCCTCCCTTTTAATTCCATAACACAAGGTTGACATCAAACCAGTAGACTGTCGCAGTGTCCGCATGCTCGTCCTTCACACTGCAATAAGCCCGTATTATGTGGCGTGACGAATTGCATAACCAGTAGGTTTGTAACCTAGGATTATTTACATGTGCATTAGAGGCAGTTGGCAGTTAGAGTTAGATGCGGTAATCACAGTTGTACTTTCCGACTATTGTCATAGGTCATGGTTTTACAAGGTTTTATTTAACTTGTCCTTTTTATTAATAGTTCGGGTCAAATCTTGAAAGTTAATTTTGAACCAGTTCCCGTCAATGAAATGGGCTGATATTTTGAATTCACCTGTAAACCCGATGATAATGCAATATTATGGTACCATCGAGCTGATCTGGTAATATAATAAAGACGAACTGATTTGCTTATTCTATTTTTAAATAACGTTTTTACTTCTGAAATCGTCTATACGAGTAATATCTCCTTGTGAACTTAAATACCTTGTAGCTCCTCAAGTATTGATCTTGCTATATTCATTTTATGAATATAGCAAATTTTGTAGGATATCTATATATATAAAAGGCAAACCTGACTGACTTATATATCAACGCACAGTCGAAATTACCTAGAAACTTGAAATTTGGTACACCTTTCATGATGTAAGTGAGCACTAAGAAAGGATTTTTCGAAAATCGACCCCCAACGGGAAAAAATAGGGGAAGTAGCGGGAACTAATTCTACGCGTACGAAGTCGCGGGCTTCGTCTAGTTCTATATAGAAACTTTTGTCACAAGTAATCAGATATTCGAGATGAAAATCTGAAAATCCTTGAGGACTTTTAGTATGGTTTTCCGGATACCGCAAGGTATATACACCTAAGTGTATCAATTTACAAAACTACGCGAATTATTTTCCCTGATTTTATTAATTTTCTTGAGCTACAAGATCTTACACCAATAGGATTCAAATAAGCTGAAACAAAACAAAAGCAAAATTAGAAAAAAACGATAATTAATATAAACGAGTATGTCCGCGGTTCATTAAGTAGAACACGATCTCTATTATATTATTATATCGGCGTTAAAAACCATATCGTCTTTGTCATGTTATCGTATTGTCAACATTTTGATAGCTCTTATATAGTCGACAGTACCTAATGGCGGCCGACGTCAAAACAATACCATAACAGGCCAAAGACGATATGGTTTTTACTGCCTAGAATAGAAGCCCAGGCAGCGCCAGTGATAACCACGTGGATGCAAAATGGATTAAACAAAATAATAAAGGCCCCGAGAAAACATTCCGTCACTTATGGCCTAGCGGGGTCATACGCAGATTTAGGTTAGCGTCTTTCCTGTGGACATACCTACCCGAAGTTAACGTTTTCAAGGCCTAATTTTTTGGCTGAACCCACATCCGCATAAACAGCGTCAGGTCAACATTAGTCCTATCAAATAAAAATATAACTTATAAAAAAGATAAAGATAAAAGACATTTATTCAGTAAGTAGGCCGCACGGGCACTTTTACACGTCAGGAGTCTACGTTACAAGAGGAGACCACTGCCGAGAAGAAACGCCGCAAGAAACTCAGCAGTCAGTCATTTTTTTAACCATATGTCTTATTACAATGATACAAGTACAACTAAGTCTAGTATTATATAAAGCTATAAATATTAATTTAAATATAATATCAAATATCATGCGTAGTTCAGCAGGAAAACATGACAAAAATATTAGGAGAGATATAGAGGGAGAAAAAGGCAAAATAACAACAAAACGAGCACATTATAAGTTTCGACATGTTTTCCTACATCAACAGTGTCCCCTAGACAAGATAAAGGTTTTACATTTGAACAAATTATTATTGACTAAGTTTCGAGTTTAGGCCATGCATTTTTGTCTGTTAGATAATCCTCGACCCTATAATACGCTTTAGACATTAATGACTCTTTCAAGTAATTTGCACACAAGCCTTTAACTATTGACCACAGGAGAGACAACTTTTGTTTTTGTGAGTAAGTATGGCCTAGCGGCTACCTTTGTACCAAATCGTTGTGGCCAATCGATCCGAGCGATGCGGCTGGTCAATATAACGATTTGGGTGAAGGGTACCATAATTGGTTGTTGACGATTTGAATCCCAAGCGTGGAATCGTGTTTAACACGCTAAACAGTGACTAATGCCGTAGCTGGTAAAGATGGTAATGCAACGAAGGTCAAGTTTAATAGTTTTTATAATTGACAATTTGTATGGTTATTTGATGATGCATAATATAACAATTAATTACATGAAAAAAAGCGAAAGATTTGTCATTTCTAGGCCACTTTGGACTATGTTAAAGTGACGTTGACAACCAAACGTTACAGACTTCTTATGATTTGGTTTACAACGTCACATCTCGTCGACTCTAAATTATCTATGAGTGCGTCGCTAGCTACCGGTAGTCGTTTTGGTTTATTTTGTTCATACCTTATCTCTATTTTCGATACCATCTAAACTCTTAAGATACGATCCGTATAGTTATCTCGACGTTACGTTTCTTGTTCTATAAACATGCATTGTGTGCTTATTATTATGTTTGTTATGCAACTGAGTTGAAAATAATGTGGCGTTTACTATTAAGGTGACCTTAATGTTGCAAGATTGTCGTTTAAATTACTTTTATACATATCTATGTTATTATTTATCGATCGAAAGTCACTCAAGCGGAATTCATATGTGTTGTTTCACTATCACTGCGTATTATGGAACAAAGTACCCCGCAGCATATTATTATGTATGTCTGTATGATCGCGATAGTTTTTAAAACTACTGAACGAGTTTTTATGTGGTTTTCACTATCAGTTAGATACCCTCCGTTCAATAGGATCCATTAAGGGGATCAAGTGGACTTTTTGTACATCCAAATCCATGGAGTAGAGTGGATTTTAATGTACACTTAAATCCGTTTGGAGTCGTTTACACTTCATCGTTTAATACGCTGGGATCCATCAATGGATTAAAATACACCATGAATTCTACAAAGACCCATCAATGGATTCCGTTGAACTTTTTATATACCGGGATTCATCAATGGATTTTAGTATACTACAATGTCCATGAGTATCCATCAATTGATGGATCTAAAGGCTCCGGCACACCAAACGCGTGGCAGCAGCAGCGTAGCGTCGCGTGGCGTCAGGGAGTTGTAAAACAACAAAACAAATGGAATGGAATGGAAATGCAATGGATGGAATGGAACGCGCGTCTCGGTGTGCCGGGGTTCGATTTGTTTTGTTGTTTTACAACTCCCTGACGCCACGCGACGCTACGCGCTGCTGCTGCCGCGCGTTTGGTGTGCCGGAGCCTTAAGTGTATTAAAAGTATAATAAAATCCATTGTTGGATACTCATATACATAGTAGTGTACTAAGATGATGGATCAAAGTGTAATTAAGAGTGCAACAGAATACATTGATGGATCCCAGTGTGTTAAAAAGTGAAAACGCTTCCAAAAGGATTTAAGTGTACATTAAAGCCCATTCTACTCCTTTAATGAATTTGAATGTATAAAATGTTATAGTCAACATCTTTTCGTAAAAAAAATGTAAGACAAAGTAAAAAGTCATAAGTTTTTTATTTTTATTTTTTATTTTGTTTTTAGTTCATTAACTTTAACTTTGCACCGAAATCCCTAAGTAATTGACTTATTATTGTTGTTGCGTGTTTCTTATCATGTTTTTGTATGACTGTTATATTATAATTATAATAAACTGATACAAAGGCGCTATAATGAAAGTGCGATAAACGAACGACCGTAATTAAATACATAACGTACGCAACGGCCGATATCTATTATTAAGGTGCGTTGGGGTAAGATTGAACGGATTTTACACGAGATGAGAGGTGTTTTTTTAAAAGTGATATTATACCAAGAATATGAGGACTAGTTACAGGAAGCTACGCTTTTGGTAAAGAGCACATATGAACCTTTATATTAAAACTTAAAAAAGGAAGTTACTAATACTTTTACTATTGAAAAAGTTGAAATAAAGTTACACTCATTACTAAAAAATCCATGGGGTAAGATGGAATGGTGACGGGGTAAGATTGATATAGTTTTTAAAATCGTTAATATGCGCCGTAGGTGAATGTGATGCATAAATTCCAACGGTATAGCACCGTAGCAGTTTAAAACATTATTTCATATTTAAAAAAAACCGTTATTTACAGCTAAAATTCGGCTTTCTATAAAATGATATTTCAGTCTTACCCCACTTTGAGGATAGATAGACAAGGGTTCTCAAACTGTTCTTTATAGAATACGACTTAGCTTGAATCAAATCCCAAGACCCCCCTATACCAGAAATATAAAGAAAAACCTTTTTTTTGTGCATTTTTATACGGATTGTATTTTTATAATGGCTTCTGATTTTGATGCTATGTTAAGCTTAAATCGTAGTCTAACTTTCAAAGTTTACGACTAAATAGCAATCTCAAGTAAAACTGCTACAAATATGTGACAAAATTGATTTTGTCAACATGATGTTTTAAGCGGTCATTAGCCCTGTAAACTTACTCAATCATATAATCGCTGTGCAGCGATGTCATCATCATCCGTACGAATCATACGAAGTTTAAAGTTCAATATCTCAGAAACGATTTGACGTACCTATCGAATGTTTATTTCACAGGTAATTTTTGTTTTAATTACAAATACGGTAAATAAGCTGAAGATCTAAACTGGCTGACATTCTCTATTCAATTTTATTAACGCAACGCACACAAACACAGAAATAAATAATTAAATGCAAGTTCACGATAAAGTCCCGTCTAATTAAAATAATGTAGGTACTGTATAGGTTGTATAACAAACCTCTATAAACTACCTACCTACCTAAGTATATTTAATGAAAGTAGTTATTCCTCCACACTTTGAGAACCAGTGACTGTTACTATGGGGTTTGAAACCGGGGTAACATGAAAACAAAAATATTACCGTCTTACCCCTTTAAAAGTAGGCGGTGCAAGATTGAAATATATAAAAACTCGGAAACTAAGAAAGATAATTAAAATTCACATTGACAGGTAATTAAAATAACAATTACAAGCAAACGTACCAATACAACATCTCTCTAGCGTCACTGCAAAAGGAGTTACAAAACATGGGGTAAGATTAAAAAACATGATTTGAACGTAAAAAATTCACCTTGTCGAAAATTGACGATAACACACGACCACAATAACTGAGCGAACGGCACTGACTGAGGGGCGAGGAGCAACAAAATGGCGTTCTCAATTAAGTGCCCAGGAACCAAAAATGTGCACGGAATAGGGAGTTACGAACGGTTTTTCATCTTACACCGTTTTCCAACTTACCCCAACGCACGTTATTGTTATTATACAGGGTGAGTCTAACTGCTTGAGTGAAAAAAAACCAGCCAATAGGGAATATTCATTACTATTTTTCACAGCTCCAATTAAAGCTGATACTACAAACAGTTGAGAAAATCATTTTTTAATAGCTATGAAAATAACCAAGATATAAGCTAATAAAGATTCGTTTCTCGGTGAATCAACTTTTAAGGTACTCCTTTTCTTTTGCGGTATCAAAACTTTCCTGGTGACTTATGTTAT
Source organism: Acleris cristana (assembly GCA_948252455.1). NCBI lineage: Eukaryota > Metazoa > Arthropoda > Insecta > Lepidoptera > Tortricidae > Acleris > Acleris cristana. Next base: position 2,264,503 of record OX411796.1, on the reverse strand, counting down.
CGTTTATAATAAATATTAAAATCAGACCACCAAATTTACAGACCTTACATGTTAAATACCTCAAAATATTATTTTATCCTCGAAAAAACCTGGTAACTCAGGGGAAAATGCACATTTTCCATACAAACCCTAGGGACAACATTGTCCCCTGCGTTACCAACTATATTATTATTTTAAACTGTACTATTGTAAATTAAATAATTTCAAATGTTAGCCTATTTGTCTGATTAAATAAGCGTGTAAGCCACGTCATTAATAAATATAGTTTTTCTAAAAACATACTTTATGAAACATGTCGAAACATGGGGAGTAACTTAAAAGTTGATTCCCCCTTCTATCTCTCTAGCAAAACAGGATTTATCATGTACTTTATTTTGTGTTAAAGTTAGGTACAGTCAACAGCATAAATAAGTGATCATTTATGTTCCTTGTCACTTTAACGTCGTGTTTGAAATATACAAGATTGTGAAACGATTGAAAGCGACAAAGTACATAAATGATCACTTATTTATGCTGTTGACTGTACTTCATAATTACAACGCGCACAAACTTGACAAGTAAGTTAAGTGAAATGGTCCTGGCATCCGGGAGACTGTACGTTATTTATTATTTATTAGCTCAAATCAAAACATTGTCCATTCAATGCCCTCTTATCATTACAAATGATTGTTAGCCTTATCTACGAAGTTATTGTGCGTTTCTAAAATAAATCAAGAGTGGACCGTTGCCTATACTTACTACAGTAAAATAAATTATTTGATGTTTATAAAAAAATGATAATTTTATGAATTAAAAAGTACCTAAAAAAAATTTGTAACTTAATTTAAATCAATTATTATTAATTTTTATTAAAATTCAATTTGTAAACAATATTTTCACGACCATGCAGGCTGAACACGTTGGAATGATTGCATACTATCAACTAAGATATACTCTGTTCTAGCATATAAATGATTTTATTTACATCCATATCATAAATGCCCAATAATGTGTTCAGAAACGATAAGCAAATGGCCTATATTATGAAACGTGTGTCTCTGGTGATATTTTAATGTTATCATTAAAGTATTGCATGTCATTAAAGTATCGGTGACAGATACTTTAACGTAAACATTAAGATACAGGTACATTAAGATATAGCTACATTAAGATACAGGGCAACCACAGGTTTCTCTCATATTGTAGAAAACGTATGATATGCACGTAGATAAAGTTATGTATGTGACCGTACACATAATTAGGCATTCAAACACTCGTGTGATCTTATTATGAAACTCGCCTTTCGGCTCGTTTCATAAAACCACACTCGTGTATTAATCTCATTATGCGCCAGTCACATAAAGTATTCATTTCATGACATCGAACGCATTTGCACTTTTATGATTGTAATCCAAGATATTTATGCAAAACGGACGCGGCGCGGTGCGGTCCGTTCTCATGCTAAAACGCCTCCGTCACGCTTTGGGCACGCTAGGGTTCCGTAGTGAACAAGGAACCCTTATTGCTTCGCCATGTCCGTCTGTCCGCGGGTTAACTCATGGTACTGCAAAGCTGTAATTTCGCATAGTTATACATTTAAATTACGCCGACAAACTTGTAAAATGAAACCTTGTAAACTTTATACATTACTAGCTTCTGCCCGTGACTTCGTCCGCGTGAAATTCGGTTATAGTAATTCCCTCGGGGAAATTTATATTTTCCGGGATGTAAAGTAGCCTATGAAAATTCTGCGAAACGATACGTTTGCGTAATAATTGTCGGCGAATCATTAGGTAACCGTATAAGCTATCTCCATGCTTAATTTCATCCAAATTCGTCCAGCCGTTGCGGCGTTAAGCAGTAACACACACAAACTTTCGTATTTATAATATTAGTAGGATAACATCGAGTGAGGTATCATTAGGTATTTCTCTCTGTGTTTTTCGCGGCTTAACATGACAATTTCGCTGGCCACCGGTTCTCTTGTTCCCCGACACTAAATATCTAGTCTATTGTTATCTATGCTCTGAGGAAAAAAATATACAAAAGCTCCAAATAATATTTGTAAAGAGTTACTTCACGCTAAGTCGGATTGTAAGTATTGTAACGAACAATTTTAGACCCTATTGTAAAGTATAAAAGTCCATAAAGATTTATAGGTTCATGTTTTTCTACGTTAAAGAAGAATAATAGTGCCAAAATATTTTTTCAAACAATTATACCTTAAGCGTATAGCAAGTAAGGTTTGATTTTGAACTTAAATTTTAATGGAGTTTCGTCGTTCTTGCCAAAATGTTATTTCATTGTGCAGTTTCAGCGTTTTTTCGTGTTTCGCACAAAAACACCGTGTCTAAGTTGTTCTTATTGCAATATTAAATCGAACACTGACATTGCATGTTGATTTCTTGCTGTTCAAATTAAAGTTTTCTGCATCTATACATATAGTATAGTTTAAAATAGCAACGAGAGAGATATAAGATGTTTTGAGTTGAATCATGGATGTAGAAACTAGGCACAATGAGCGCTAGTCACGACGGAGATGACTCAGACGAAGCTGTGGGTCAGCTTAGAACAACGCTGGCACTTTGCTGGCGGAACGCTGGGTATTGATTCTCTCAAAAGCAAAGGTGAGCGAACGCAGGAGTGATGTGCAAGCGGCGAGTTTAAGTTGTCCCGTCAAAGCGAACAAAACACATTTTAGCGCGTGTATTCAATTTGGCAGCATGGCTTCTCGAACGTATAAGGCTGCCTAATTGAGAATGGACGTGCTAATATGTGTTTTGCTCGCTCTGACGGGACTACTTAAACTCGCCGGTTGGACTTCACTCTTGCATTCGCTCACCTTTGCTTATCAGCGAATCACTACCCTGAGCTACAGTAATGGCTGATTTACATTGGTCCAGTAAAAGCATGCCAGTAGAAGTACATTGCGTCGTTACAATAGCTCTCGCCTCAAACGTTAAAACCAACTCGTCAATGTACTTCTACTGGCATGCTTTTACTGGACCAATGTAAATCAGTCTTAAATGTAGTGGAGAAACAAATAAAATAAAATAGAACACTAGTTGTTGCCCGCGACTCCTTCCTTGTAGAAGTCATTTACCGCTTTTCCCTAGGGAACTGTCCAATTTTCCGGGATAAAAGTAAGTTATGTAGTTATTTCTTCTTCTTATGTATATCTCCATAACAAATTTCATCGAAACCGAAAGACAGACAGTTTTTGTGAGTTTTCTGTAACACACACATAAGCCAGAATTTATTACACATAAAACCTTCCTCTTGAATTACTATCTATTGGTGAAAACTGCATTAAAATCCGTTCCGTCGTTTGAAAGATCTAGGGACTTTGTTCCATACCTACTATGTAAAGAAGTACCTATAGAAGTATCGATTTACTAGGCTGACCTTAAGATTTATTGATTTAAGACTAAAAGGGAGTGCGTCTAAGCTATTATGACACTGGTTATTTGTTATTATTTTTACGATAGTTGAAATACATTCCTGTGCATGACAATTTCTGTTTTTCACTGTACGAGTAGCGTGCCCAGTTTTATAAACTTTCTGAATGTAAGCTGTGCCCTTCTCACCAGAAAGGCCAAACACCGTGGGCGTACGGTTCGCGAGTTTGGTATTGTATTTCTATTGTCATACATTCAGAATCTGTCGCGAGTCGCGACTTTAGATTGTCTTCTCTCCGCGGGGGTGAATGTATATCCGCCTGTTATGAATTGAATATGGCGCTTGAATGTATATAGATCTTTCGCAACTAGGAACCTCTGTCTGGCCTAGCTTTTGAAGTGGCATTTCGCGAACGTTTGCGGCTGCTGAAAGATAAAAAACCGGCCAAGTGCGAGTCGGTGTCGCGCACGAAGGGTTCCGTACCATTATAATATACAATATTAGCAAAAAACAAAAAAAAACACGTTTGTTGTATGGGAAAAATAAATATTTTAAGGGGGGCCCCTTAAAATATTTAATTTATTCTGTTTTTAGTATTTGTTGTTATAGCGGCAACAGAAACACATCTTCTGTGAAAATTTCAACTGTCTAGCTATTACGGTTGATTTATAAGGGATTATATTATGAATATAAATAAATAGATGTATGTATAAATATATCAGGGGACAATATCACATTTATCAACAAAATATGAAAATACCGTAAAAGAGACCACCAAAAGTGAAATTAAAATTATAATCGCCGAAGAAATACGGATGATACAAGCATTTTAAAATGCTAATTAGACAGCGATTAGACAGAAAGATCCGATATGCCCTGTGACGTCATGTCGGCCATATAAACTCCATGTTAAATTCTGTTTTGCCAGAAAGAAGTAGGATCAGGGGGGTTATTATGACATAGTTATGCAGTTCATGTTACGGTGAGCGTACAGGACAGAGCTATAACAGTTATATCGCTGCGTCCTTTTCTCTCAGCGTAAACTGAACTGCATAGCTATGTCATAATAACCCCTCTGATCTTTGTTGGCTTATATCTTGGTAATTTTTATAGCTATTCAAAAAATGAGTTTTGACAACTGTTTGTTACATGAATCGACTTTTAAAGGAGCTGTGAAAAAAGTCATGAATATTCCCTATTACAAGTAGGTTTAAATCAAATTCTAACATTAATACATAGCTAAAAAAAAACCGGTCAAGTGCGAGTCGGCCTCGCGCACCGAGGGTTCCGTATTCAAGCAAATATACTTGGTAACCGAAAAAGAAAATACTCATTTTGTTATTGGGCATAATACACCATTTGCTATAATCAAACCACTTTCATTTTTCAACCCCCCATTCAAGACACCTTTTTAATTATTTATAAAATTAACTTCATATTTTTTTTACTAAAAACATATTCGGGCAAGCAAGTTGTACAACTATGCCAAATTTCAAGTTGAAAGCATTTGTAGTTGCTGTGAAAACCTGTTGTGACATACAGACAGACAGACAGACAAGGAAGTCTCACCATAACGGTTCCTTTTTCCATTTTGGTACGGAACCCTAAAAAGGCATCGGCAGACCAAAGTCACGCCTAGCGAACAGACTGGACCAATGTCGCCACGGTTGACGAGCTGTTCCGTTTGAGGGGAGACAGCAGACACGGAGCTGACTGCCAACCTTCAGTAGTGAAGTGGAACTTGAAGAACTAACGATGTTACGGTTCATGCCTCTAATGTGATATTTGGTACAGATGAAGATATGGCCCGGAGATGGACAATTATGACAATATGGAGATTCGTTTGTCCAAAATTACAATACATATCTACTAACTTAACTATTAGTATTTGACGACGCGCTGGCGTAGTTGGTACTACACTCACCGACAAAAAAAAAGAGTCAGAGTGCGTTTTTCATCCTAAAGAGGCTATTTCGAAGACTCGCCAGTAGAGGCTTTTAGTGAAATCTGATGATGGATAACCCGAGCATCAATACAGGACTTCCAGAGTGCCAAGGATACCCAACTGATTGAAGCTGCGGTTAACTGCGGATTTGTGCATGTTCAGAAAAAGATCTAAAATGGCAATAAAATGTAAGGAAATCCAAATGCTGACCCAAACTCTCGCTGTGGTGTTAACTGATTGTGCGATCAGTTAGGTATCTTAAGAACTTTTGACCTCCTCTATTGAACCTCGGAGTATCCGCCATTAAACCTCACAAAAATAAATCCCTGGCAAGTAACCAAGGCTTCGAAATAGCCTCGTTTGAATGAAAAACGCACTCTGACCCGTTTTTTTTGTCCGTAAGTGTAGTTGGTAGTGGCCCTGCCTACAAACCTAGCGGTCCTGGGTTCAAATCCCGGTAATGGCAGATATTTGCGTGATGAGCGCGAATATTTGTTCCTGAGTCATGGACTCATCTATTTAAGTATATAATTTGTATGTATAAGTATTTATATCGTTGTCTAGTACCCATAGTACAAGCCTAGAGCTTAGATTGGGATTAGGTCAATTGGTGTGAAATTGTTCTCTGATATTTATTTATGTAAGAAAAAAACATCGGATGTTTCATTTTAGATACGTCAATAAAGGTACTTAGTTTTACCAATGCATTTTCTCTTGTAACCACCATTAAAAATGGCAATATTCTCGGTTTCTATACGGCGGGTTTACTAACATTTATTATGTAGTTAATTGAAAACGCTAAAGTATACGCCTAGGCCTTTGTTTCGAGCTTTATAATACTTATTGTTGAATCTAAATGTACCGCAACGAACCGTTTGCGAGGCAACGTCTGTGGTTTTGTTTTATGCAAATCGCAAAGGTATTGCGCTCAGTAATATTTGATGTTTTGATTACGCAAAGGCACAGAGCCTTCCACAAGATAAACACTGTAAGAGTACGATATACAAATGCTCATGCTGCCTTCTGGTTTTGGAGGTTAGGACCTGAACTCGGCGTAATAAAACGACGGCCTTTGGGAGATTCGCAGAAGGCAGTGTGGGTATTCTTTAAGGATTTAGTGGATTTAGTGCTAATAGGACCTTGGTCGCTTCCACCCAGGGACCGGAAAACCCCTTTATTTGATTAAGTCTATCGATCGAGTACTACATCATAATGCTCTCCCTATCGATAGGCTTACCCTATCGATAGGCTTACCCTAATGATATGGAAACTGCTTTGAACTAGTTAACTACAACCATTGAGGTTACCAGTTTCGTAAGGGTTTCGATTTAAGCACTTAGCATTACGTTAGTGTTACCCTATCCATTCTCCTTCTCCGTTGACTCTGTTTCGCAGATTCGTGTGATTGGTTGGTTTCAAGCCTATGCAAAAATATTTGTTATGGACTGCGCGTAGAGATTAAAATAGCTAGAAGCGGTTCAATAAACACTTCATAGGGAAAGCCTAACGAGGGTTTTAAGGAATTGGTAAGCGCTTAGTCGAATTAATTGTATCGTATGGGATACCTTTTATTGGGGTAAGTCGAAGATATGCTTATCGCATCGTTAGGGTTTGTAAAAACCAGTCAATTATCCTAACAAAAACCCTTTAAAGGGTAAGCGGTTCCGGTCTCTGCTTCCACCATCTTGTCCTAACCTACCGCGCCTACTTGCATTGTTGTGTTCCTGTGTGGCGATAAGACAACCGGTGAAATTGCTAGCATAGACGCATTCCATGTTGGTCGTTTGGGTTGGCGACGCATTTGCAGTCATAGGATTACAATCTTTAGACTGTAGGCTTGAGATTGTAAAAGTCTGTGAGGCACAGTTTAGGAAATATTCAACTTTAACAGTGACATTTTCACTACTGGTGCTAATATAGTACCTACATTATTGCCTAGGCAGGGATGTAGGCAATTGCGGGCCGAGTATTGGTTTAAACGGACGAGCTTGCGAGTCCGTTTAAAAATACGAAGACCGCAATTGCCGTTCCTGCCGAGGCAAATACAGTGCCTTTCTCAAAAATCGCAAGAAAAAAATTGTGTTGCAGCATCTTCATCGCTTGAACTGAGTTTTTGAATTGCGTACAAACAGAAACTTCACGTGAAAAAACCATCACTCTTTATCGCCTTTTTGTTTATGACAAGGAGAAACGCAAGCTTTGTTTTTAACAAAACACAAGCTATTCCAGACACAGATAAAAAAGTTATGTTTCGAATAAAATATGGATGTATAAGACTTGTGCCCTCATTTTATTATGACCCTTTTCACTTTTTAAAAAGATACAAGCTAGATTGTAGTGGAATTTGTACGCATTTTTTTTAATTTGAGAACTGTCAGTAAACTTTGTACTTCGCGTCTCAATATGTAGATAGTAATGTCAACATTTCCGGATATTTTTGAGAAAAAATATTTCTCTTTCTTGCTCTCTTTCTTTCTTTAATGTATCTTCACAACAACAATATTGTTAGAAGCAACCAAGAGTATTTTGCCTCCGCGTTTCCTCGACAACGGCCGGTGTGCCTATCGTGACCTTTGGCCGTGACTTTCAACCTCCGGCAGGCGTAACCCGGTCTGTCTCCTCCCGTTATAGTATTGCAGTATCAGTATTGATTAGGCGTCGAGATAACGTCACGGGGCGATGGAGGTTAAAAAACTGGCCAAGGGCGAGTCGGACTCACACACGAAAGGTTTCCTATTTCTATTCCATACCATTCTTGTCTGGGGACCCTCTTTTTAGGGTTCCGTAACCAAAGGGTAAAATCGGGACCCTATTACTAAGACTACACTGTCTGTCCGTCTGTCACCAGGCTGTATCTCATGAACCGTGATAGCTAGACAGTTGAAATTGAGACACAGAAGTTGAGACAATACTAAAATCAGAATAAAATAAATATTTAAGGGGGCTCCCATAACACAAACGTGTTTTTTTTTTGCCGCTTTTTGCTAATGTTGTATAGATAATGGTGCGGAATCCTTCGTGCGCGAGTCCGACTCGCACTTGGCCGGCTTTTTTATTTGAAAGCAGGTTTTCTAGCGGTGGTTTCATGGAAATCGGTTGGGCCGTTTAAAAGATATCAGCTCTGAAATAACGTTTTTCTGTGTTTTGTACTATAAAGTGTTTACAAACATTCATAACATTATATTAAAGCGAAAAAAATTAGTCGGTCTTAGGCAGGATTCGAACCTGCATCTCCTCTGGCTCTCCGGGCCGATGCAGGCGCATTACCAATTATGCCACCAAGACCCTACTTAAGATCCACGAAATTAGTGATCGCTTACTTTTTCATACACGGAGGGTATGCTGAAAAAAAAAAAGCGAAAAGGAAAAAAAAAATTACGTACAGACGTTTCTGTTAAAATTAAAAAAGTATTCATAACATTATTTAGGTTGCCTGAATGACTAGTGTTGCCTTATCATAAACATCATTATCTTAATACTCACTATGATTATTAATCATTATTATTACCTACTAGGATTACTTCAACTAAATCGTATGATTAAGTACTATTTTATACGGGACCTAACCGTGATGTCATTTATTGATTTAGTTGTAGTCGTTTAGTAATCGATAATAATAGCAACACCTGTTTTATGATACTTATTCAGTGTTTAAGTGTTATGATACTTAAAGATAGTGTTAACGTGGTAATTAACCCTATTATTTATAATCGCACAATAGCTAAAGTGTGCTTGAAATAAGATTTGTCCTTATCTGTCGTTATGACATTTCCATTTAACAGAGACGGGCTACGCATACTTTAACTAAAATAGGTTTATAGTGCGTTTATGAAAATTGTTGGTAAGCTTATAATTACCACTGTAGACGTAACGTCACAGTAGGTATAAAATTTTTGATGCTGCCGTTTGATTTCCTCGCTGCGTCGGAAAATGATTAATGATTTGTAAATGTTTTGTAAAAATATTTTCTTCCGCCGCCCGTACCTTTTTATCAGGAAGATAAAAAAAAACATGTATACACAAACTGTGCGCAATTTCGTCTTGTGCCGAAATTAGTTATGTTTTTAATAATTCGTCATCAATTGACTTTACGACAAAAATGTCTATGAGGAGTATAAACACGACGAAATTACGCACAGGTTGCGGAAACCTACATGTTTTTTTTGTCTTCCCAATAAAAAGTTACAAGCGGCGGATGAAAATATTTTTACAAAAAAATTACAACTCAGTAATCTTTCCGACGCAGCGCGGAAAGGAAACAAAAACATCATGAATTTTATGCTGTGACGTTACTTCTACAGGCTTACCATCGCACCGTACCTATTCATTTTTTATTTGTTATAAGGTACGGTCGGCCTTATAAGAAGCTGCACATTTTAGTGTTTTGTCACTTTAACGTCATGTTTGAACTGCTGCACTAATCTGTCAAAGGCATTAAAGCGACAAGGTACAAAAGTGTGCAGCTTCTTATAAGGCTGACTGTACCTAAATCCGCCGTAATAACACATTAAAAAAAAAACCACTATCATTCATTATGGTTCAAAATATACAGCAACGCATTCATATCGTTCCCAGGGGCACCATGTTTCCTCCTCATCTTTTCCTGATAGCCGATTTGTATTCATAACCTGTTCTGAATGGATGAATCACTTCCTTATTCTCAACCGGCTCGGTTAAGGGATTTTGATTAGCGGCCTGCACACGTAAAGTTCGGACCGCGGGAAACGCCACGCGCCGTTCCAATCTTCGTTCCGAACCGTACGTGTAAATGCAACTGTAATAGTAAAATAGTAAAAAATGTACGGTAATTCAAGAGTAAGGATTTTATATTTTTTTACAAAATAGGAATGTATAAAGGCGAACTTATCCCTTTAAGAGATCTCTTCCAGCTAACCTTTGGGTGGTTGAGGAAAATAAGACAAGCAAATGTGGCAATGAGTAGATATACAGTCGGGTTCTATTCGGACTGCAAATGATAATAACAAGTATCTGGGTAGTGATTCTATCAAAAGCAAAGGTGAGTCCAAGCGGCGAGTTTAAGTAGTCCCGTCAAAGCGAACAAAACACATTTCAGCTCGTGTATTCAATTTGGCAGCATGGCGTCCCGAACGTATTAGGCTGCCTAATTGAGAATGCACGCGCTAAAATGTGTTTTGGTCGCTCTGACGTGACTACTTAAACTCGCCGCTTGGACATTCACTCCTGCATTCGCTCACCTTTGCTTTTGAGAGAATCACTACCCTGACTATAACGTTCTTTAGATATAGGAAATAGGGAATATGGGAAAGATGTTACCTATAATAAATTCACAGAAACCGAAGCGAAGCAAGGGCGGGTCGCTAGTATTAAATAATAAATTATTACTGGTGGTACTGGTTGATATAGTTAACGTGTTGCTCTAACATACTGTTTGTCACCAGGTGGGCTCGGGGCGGTGCAGCTCGCCCGGCACCGGGCCGCTCTCCCCGGCCGAGGGCCCGCGGTGGCCGCACGCGCACCACCCGCACCCGCTGCACCACGCCCTGCTGTCGAACAGCGTCAAGCGGGGCAAGGAGCTGTGAGTACTCTACTCGTCTCTGTCTGGACATGTGATGTTGCAGCTCTGTCTCTTTCACTAACTTGAGATGTAATGGTTTTGCCAGTTGATATTATGTAGGGTGTCTTTGTTTAGAGCTGCCGCACATTACGCCACTAGTGGCGACCACAGCGAAGGCAGTGTGTGGCAGCCACAAGCTGAGGACGAGTTTTTTCAGGGGCTGACTCGTGGTCACACCAGGATGTCACACCACTGCTTTTCGCTTTTGTCGGAAATTAGTCAGAAATAATTTTTATTCCGCAAAAGTAGGTAGGTTAGGCTTGTGAGGTATATTTAGATGACCGAAGGGCAAATCGCCCAGAAATAGCAGTGGTGTGTGTGACAACCGGTGTGACGACGAGTCTGCACCCGTTTCTTCATACATTTTGTATAGCATCGGCGCAAACTGAGCGTTTTAGTGGCCGCGTTTTGTCGTTCTATTTGCGCGCACACACACGACCACATGAACAATGAATTCTAGCCACTAGTGGCTGCTACGGGTGGCCGCATACAACAACCAGTGTCTACCACTGGTGGCGGCTTGCAGTGGTTTGACTACACTAGTGGTCGCGTTTGGTGGCGATGACTAGTGGCCTAATGTGCGGCAGCTAGGCAAGATTAAACCTAGGATTTCATAGTATAGCGGTACCGCTGTATATAGGCGCGGTAGCCTAGTTGGTAGTGGCTACCTACGAAGCTAGCAGTCTTGGGTTCGATTCCCGTTATCGGCAAATGTTTGATTGATGAGTGATGACATATTTGTTGTTTGTTTATCAAAAATGGGTATTGCGTTTGGTCACCTGATGTACTGTACGCTTTCTCAAAAAAAAGCCTATTTCTTCATTTTGTTCTGGTGTTTACTATTTAAGTATGTATTTCTCTATATAAGTATGTTTATCGTTGTCAAGTACCAATAGTACGAGCCTAGAGCTTAGTTTGAAACTAGGTCAATTTGTGTGAGATTATTCCCCGAAAATTATTTATCTACGAGTATATATGTAAAAGGCAAACCTGAATGACTTATATATCAACGCACAGCCGAAACTACTGTACCTAGAAACTTGAAATTTAGTACAGGGGTTCCTTTCATGATGTAAGTGAGCAAGAAGAAAGGATTTTCCGAAAATCGACCCCCAACGGGAAGAAATAGGGGGAGTGGCGGAAAACTAATTCTACGCGTACGAAGTTGCGGGCGTCCTCTAGTTGATGTATATGAATATGACGGGCTAGGCGTATACCTAATATTGGTAAAGGCGTGAGAGATAGTGAGGAGGGAAACCACGCCATCTTGTTAAGGTACATTGTCAAAGTTTAAGAGTCCATTCACTGCTATATTACGTTCGATATAAAGCGGTACCGCTATCCTAGGAAACCCTAGCTTAAATGCTTGCCGCTAAACGAAACCCTGCGGTTAATCTTAGCCCCGTAATGCTCGGATATATAGCTAGTTTTGGAAGCTATCAGTACATAACATCTGTGTAAACATTTTCTGAGCTATGATTATTACCTATTTAATCTGTTTTATGTGTCTAACCTTTAGAAAGTGATCTTTCTTAACTGAATAGTTTAATTTAAAGTATACATTTTCCAATTTCAGAGTAGAAACTCGTACTTAGAACTTACCCTTGATAGATTGATGATTCTATGCATGATTTGATTACTATCTTATGGAAATATTGGGAATGCTTAATTGTTATAAACATTAGTGTCGGAAAATTCCGTAATGTTAGTATGTGTCAATAGTATAGTGAACGATTGTGCTATAGTTTTTGTATAGTGTAAAAAAATAATACAAAAAAACGAAACGAAAAGATAATGGTTCCAGTTCAGCATAATGTTGGTATAGAAGCCAGCGCTGGTCTTCTACTGGAACCATATAATAAAAACATAACCCTCCTTCTAACGCAGTCGGGTAAATATGTAAGGTTAGGACTTTAGGTAGCATACCTTGGGTCTAGAATCCGTGGAGAAATTTCATTAATTCATAAAACCGCTGAAACAAATTACAAAATCACCGCGGTGAAAGCGTTACAAACAAACAAATATTAGTAGGTATGGATAAACCTGACTAAAAATGACGTTATTTTATTTTGTTATATTACAAAACCCTAAGTCAAAATCAACGTGATTTTCCGACTGCGTTATCTGTAATGTTTTGTGCTTACTTGTATCTTCATATATGTATGTATGTATCTATGTATGTATTTATTTATTAGTGCAATTTGTGTAAATATTTATATTAGTTTAACATATTGATATGTAGGTGTATATTATTACGTATACATAGTGAAACCCTATGTTGCACTTCCACTACAATCTCTGCTTTGCCTAAAGGTTAACTGGTAGAGAGGTTTGTGTACTAAGATTATTCTTTTGTGCAATAAAGATTAAATTAATAAATAAATAACGCGGTATGTCCATACAAATGTAAGAATTACCAATGGCGGCGACTCTATGCTACCAAAAATCTCCTAACCCTATAAATATGTATTGCACAGGGGAAAACCCAAGAGCGGTTTATTTTTAAAACCTGCGGAAAACTTTATGGTTGAATCACAAAGTAGGATGCTGGCGACAAAGATGCTTGTATTTTTTTTGAAGCTCTATGTTTGTTATTATCTTTGATTTTTCTCAAGTTAATAAGCTAATCTCAATTCAATTAGAAAGTCTTATTTTACTTACGTGACTTGACTTGTCAATAACTTAGATAATAAAAAATTATAAACAAAACTAATCTAATAAAAAACAACCTTTAAAAACCCGACTGCTTATTTTTGTGACAAGTTAAACTCCCCCCCCCCCCTCATCACCTTGATTAAAATATAGCCTATGTTACTTCCACAACGAAAACGAATCTAAGGACACCTCATTATGTTACAATTCATCAATATTTCTATTCTACAGAGGGTGCCAAATTAATAGACATACGTACATACAGACATACATACACTCTTTCTGATGTAGTCGGGTAAATGGGTTTTACATTCTCGGAGTATAATTCAAGTGTTCTATATGTTATATATGTATAATTTTAAAATATTCTAACGTTTTTCAAAAAGTTTAGCGTCTTCAAAGCGAAACATCAGTCCTGAAACCTATTGTGAAGGTAAAGTGTCGCTAATGGAATAATACGACTGCTGGCGTTTACGCCTTTTCAACACCAATTTACTACTATGTCCTTAGGACATTAGCGCAAAAAAAGCTTTTCATTTAGATTGACACAAATCGTTCATTTCAATAGGTTTTAAGTCTCTTTTTTTAGTACCATTATGTTTTGAACGGAAACGACACATAGTACCAGAAACGTAAATGACTATAATATACGTAGGTAGGTTTAGGTTATGTTAGTTTTACAGCAGGCCCGGAGGGTCAAACCACCCAGAAATAGGAGCTCCGCAGTAGCGGAGCTCCGTCGACCCTGCCTAATATTAAATCATACTAACATAACGTAAACATACCTACGTATTCTATGGTCATCCGCGTATCAGGTAATTTGCGTTTCTGGCAGTATGCGTCGAAATGTTTTGAACTCTGTTTATTTTGTAATTCTAGTGAAAACATATTAAGAATCTTTAAAGCAGTGATATCATCGCATGAAATAAGGATAATAGAAACATTAAAAACCACAACAAATCACCATGGCATTATGTTCTTTCCCGCTTACACAAGGGTTCATACGCCTGAACTACTTTAGAGAATGCTTCTTTATTATAAGCGGAAGAGAGTTGAATTTTCTTTGGTTGATGCATTTTATGCGTCCTTTTTTACCCTAGAATAACATTTGTTTGCTTCGATTTCATGATTCATTGTGTTTGTTATATAACCGTATACAGGGTGACGTAAAAATGTTTGGTTTTGCTCCTTCTAGAGGCGGAAAAAAAATACTAAAAACTTTTAGGTTTTCGTAAACAAACGGCGCAAACGGAAACATCTCTTAGTTTTTTTCGTCAATCTTCTGTCCTGAGAGCATCAGGATGGCGTGGGATATATTACTAAATTCTAATTCTAATTCTTTATTTCGCAACTAGGTAGGTGTTTTCATACGTACTTAAGTACTAGTTACTAAAGTATAAGGTAAAGTAAACCTTTTAAACAACCGTGATAGTTCAGTTCAGAAACCATAATAATAAATGACTTAAAAACTAACATTTACAATTTAAACGGTGGCGGCTCCCACACTAGGCTGGGCCTGTATCGTGGGAGTCGGAACACACGAGAAGTAACTTTAATATATGCGACTTTAATACATGTTGTCCGCGACTTGTTTTGTTTGTCGCTCGGATCTCCCTTTCTTTCTAATCTGTAACGATAGAGACGCACTGGAGCGCAAAAGCGAGAAAATACTACTTAAGCTACCAGGCATGCTGTGATGTTAACTCATCTCTACACTAGGTACGACATTTTCAATGGAAGAACCTTAAAGGGACTTCATAGTTTTCTTTTCAATCTTCTGCGCAGAACCGATTTCTTTGCGACACCCTGTATTCTAATCGTGTACTCATATAACTTATGCACTGTCACGAAAACGTTACGTATAAGAAGTGTTTGTAATATTTTTAGAGTGTTTTCCAATATAGAGGGTTAACCGTAAACAAACTTTCGTCGCTACACGTTTTAAACACGAAAGAGCATCTCTAGTCTCTAGTGTAAAATAAAGTCGCATCCCGCCGTGTACGTCCCCCTGTATATACGCTTAGATCTTTCAAACTACGCAACGGATTTTAATGCAGTTTTCATCATCATTTACATAATTTTTCACAGAAGGTTTTTATGCATAATAAATTATGGTTTATGTACGGGTGTTACATAAAACTTGTTTTATCTAAATTGTTATCTTACCTGCTGCAGTGTGTTCTGAATGATATGAAATTACAAACCTATATAATAATGTTAATATGTACTTGGATTCCTTTCGTAGCATAGTACCAAATTCGCAAAGTGCCAACGCACGCATATGACCAATTACGCAAAACTCCAATTTGGCAAAGTACCAAGTTTGTAAAGTGACAAACTCGCAAAACACTAACTACGTTAGTTACCAACCTGTAATACGCGTAGTACCAACCTCATAGTAACAATATAATACGTAGGTAGGTTTAGGTTAAGTACCTATGTTAGTTTTGTAGCAGGCCCGGTGGGCCAAACCACTTAGACAACTATTGTTTTGAAATTAGACAGTGTCGACGGAGCTCCGCTTCCGCGGAGCTCCTATTTCTAGGTGGTTTGGCCCTTTGGGCCTGCTGCAAAACTAACATAACCTACACCTACCTACGTATTATTTTTCTACGTGGTTTGGCACTTTGCGAATGGGGCATTAGGTATGCTTAATGGCACTAAGCGTTTTTGGTATTCCGAGAAACTGGTGTTTTGCGTGTAAAAAAATAATAATTGCGAAACACCAAATGGCACTTTGCTAAGTTGGTACTATGCTACGAAAGGCTTGGATCCTTTTATTGCACCAAACGGGATGTGACTCATTAAAAACCGTTTTTCTTAAAATTTACATAAAAGAAACGGTTTCAAAAACTTTTAAGTGTTAGTCATTGGGCGTCGTTAGGTGCACAATTGTTTCTATTATGTGTCACATTCTATTTAAGATTACTTTATGCTTGTATTTGTTTTCCCCTAAGAATACAATCTTTACTAAATCACAAAATATGTACATAATATATCGTTATCATTACTGCATTTTGCACGAACTAGACGATAAAAGATTTTCATAAAACGCTTTACCACCCTCGTGCAAAAAAGTTAAGCTTCGCTCCCATTAGATGCTCATGTCAATAATAAGGTATTACATATTTACATGCAATAGAAAAATTTGTCTGTTATGTTTACGAAACAAATGTGTCATTTCGTTTTCCTTAAGAAATAGTAATCGCTAGAAAAACATCATTTTATAATTTCAATGTTAAGGATAATTCACGCTTTAGCTTCACACATTCCTCATTCATAAATTAAATGATACTGACTCAGTGTTATTACAAATGGCCTGTAGAAAGCTGTGTCAATATAGTATTTATAATATTTATAACGCTATTGTTCTAAATTCACATGTCTATCCATGCTAGGAATAAGGATATGTAAGTATTGTAGATGTGTGATTAATTTGCAAGTTATTACTGCAGCACTCAGAGACGTCTATTAAATTTAATGCTTGTTTAGTGACGTTTTGTCTTATTCTATTGCTGTAGCAAAGAAAGTGACAGTAGCAACTTTAATCAAGCATTAAATCAAATTGACGTCTCTGAGTGCGGCAGTTAGAGTAAAATCTAGATATTAGTAGTATTTTATTATACTCGTACAGTGTTAAACCTTTTTTAGTGTAAGTACTGCAGCGTATACCGTCCATTCTCTTTCATTCTTGGGGAGTAGAGCATTGATGCTATTAAAATAGTCGGTTAAAAAACTTTTCACCCCTAGGGCTGAAACGTTAGTTATGAATACGAATCTTAAGTACCCGAATCCGACGTGCATGCATGACTCGATGTATGAATGTGGAAGAAGCGAAACAGATTTGTCAGGATCGTAGCAGGTAGAAAGAAGTGGTCTCTGCCGACCCCTCTGGGAAACAGGCGTGATTTGATGTATGTATTATTCAAGTATACAGCAGCAAATACTAAATAACAACGGAAAACCCAATCGTATATCATTTTTAACCTTATCAACACAACAAATAGTTCACCTAAATTCGGTTTGAATCATGACAACCAAGATATAAATGTCAATGAAAGACTGCACCTTGTTGTTTTTTCTTATCGACACATTTTTGCAGTATCTGTACTAAAAAACAAAACATGACGTTTTGACGACGCGATTTCCCTAGTTACGAAGCTAGCGGTCCTGGGTTCGATTCCCAGTATGGGTAATTATTTGTGTGGTGCCCGAGGATATTCTTAAGTTTTGGATGTTTTCTCTATTCGTTGACTTGTACGGTCGGCCTTATAAGAAGCTGCACACTTTAGTGTTTTGTCACTTTAACGTCATGTTTGAACTGCTGCACTAATCTGTCAAAGGCGTTATAGCGACAAGGTACAAAAGTGTTCAGCTTCTTATAAGGCCGACTGCACCCGTAGTATTATCACGAACGTTAATTTGTGACCCATTTCAAGAAAAATATGCTTGAAGTCGTCAATGTCATTAGAGATGTCAAGTCATTTGTAACTTTTAGGAAACTCAACCTTATTGTTGTAGAATGTCAGATTGACTTTGGACCTAAGGTGGGTACCAAATTAAAGTTCGCGACTGTACAAGCCTAGAGCTTAGTTTGGGACTAAATTAATCAGTTTACGATGTTAAAAAACGTTACAGCAACACGGTTATCGTTTAATGTCTATCGGTGGTCGGAATTCGTGTTGTCGTGGTCAGTTTGACCTAGGGGGTCTTCTTACCTTTGACAATTTGCTTTCAGATAACGAATTATCGTGTTTATTTGTTGGTATAACGAGGATTGCTCTCAAATTAATAATGTTTTTATGGGTTTAGTATAATTTTATGCCATAATAAATTAGTTTGAAAATGAATTGTTACTCAAACTTCAAAATACAAAATATTTATTCAGTAAATTGACCGCATGAGGATTCTTTTACACGTCGGTAATATGGAGTGAATCTACTAGCGCTTTAGACCAGACCAATATTGCGGAG
Organism: Acleris cristana; assembly: GCA_948252455.1. Taxonomy (NCBI): domain Eukaryota; kingdom Metazoa; phylum Arthropoda; class Insecta; order Lepidoptera; family Tortricidae; genus Acleris; species Acleris cristana. The sequence goes on along the minus strand of OX411796.1, from coordinate 2,245,959 downwards.
AAGCGCCGCAAGAAACTCCTATGACTTAAGTGGTCTTAGTGGTAATCTGTCTCATTACTTCTGCTTCTGCCACGAATCACCAGCACAATCTCCAACAACACGGCGTGAGTACTGAACCGAACTGATACCACGTAGTGACCTTTAAAAAACGAGTACTCTTTTCTGAAAGGCTTGCGACTCCTCAACTTGCAATGCCTCTTCTCTCCTCAACTGTGCCATGGTGCTGTGATCACTTACAATGACAAGTGACAGGTGACATTTAAGTGTACATTGCACATCTTGTATAAATCCTAGTGCTGTGAAAAACTTATTAAGTCTTCAATGTATACCGAATGTGTGACTCCTATCATTGTCAAGGCGGTGAAATAGGGGGCAGGTGACACTATCCGCCTGTTCGTTTACCACCTTTTTCCACAAAAAAATGTTTTTTTTTCGACTTTAGTAAGATTTTTAATAGCAAGCCCTCTCTTGAGTATATCTGCACGTTTCTTTCATCCATCTCTCGGGCTGATGGTAGTTATGCACTTCGTCCTTAACCAGTGCCTCCAGACTTCAGTCTTCAGTCAGTCTATTTACTCCGCCTGTATCTAATAAATGACCTGAACTTTACTATTCATCAAATCAGCCCAAATTCAACCACCTCCTTTCTTCCAAGCTGGCCATTTTGGAATACTATACTGATATTTTTTTTTGTTGACAGCGATGGTCGCAGGTGGTCGGTGGCGTCGCTGCCGTCCTCGGGCTACGGGACCACGCCGGGCAGCTCCAGCCTCTCAGTGAGTATTCCTTTAACACTTGGACACTCCTGGACTTGGACACTTCAGGCCTTGGATACTTCAGGACTTGGAGCAGTCTGGTCCCGACACGTCTGTTGGTCTTGGGCTGAAGGTACAGAGTTTGTGGGTCAAAATAATAGGCAGATTAGTAGCCATTCAACCGCTTACATATGAAATTGAGTTCTGTCCTGAAAACAGTTTTTTTACAATGGATAAATCATAGAAAAATATTTCAATCAACCACACTCAAAACGTTGACGTAAATGTGTTCAGTTTTATAACATTAAGTAAGTACTAGGTGTTTTAACATCACTAAACGGATTCCGTAACAGAACGCCTAAAATTAATAAGCCTAACCTGCCTAACGTATCATAATCACCAAACGTTGGCCGATTAACTGACAAGACTATGGCGAAATAATAGACAAGGGATAATCGTAGTTCTCATAATCTTAAACGTTGAACTCAAATAATGCGGCAAAATTCAAAGAATGTGAAGAAATTATTAAATATCTAAAGCTTTTGTGTAAAGTGAAATTTCGATCGCCTGTTATGGACTCACAGCACCAATAACTGTCAACATATTGTCTTGTCCAATTTCAAACCAGGTCTTCAACAATATTGGCAGGCTTTTGGGAACTGACGCGTCGCTCTTCCGAAATAATATTCTTTGTTACTTATTCCTTATAGAATTTCAAAATAGATATGGTAAAGCCGTATCGTCAGTAAGTCTCTTGAGGTATTGGATAGTTCGTCGTGTTGTATAGACACAAAATATATAACAGGGTATTGATTCTCTCAAACGCAAAGGTGAGCGAATGCAGGAGTGAACTCCAAGCGGCGAGTTTAAGTAGTCCCGTCAAAGCAAGCAAAACACATTTTAGCGCGTGTATTCAATTTGGCAGCATGGCTTCTCGAACGTATAAGGCTACCTAATTGAGAATGCACGCGCTAATATGTGTTTTGTTCGCTCTGACGGGACTACTTAAACTCGCCGCTTGGACTTCACTCCTGCATTCGCTCACCTTTGCTTATGAGAGAATCACTCACCACACAGTACACTTTAAACTTCAATATAGTCAACGTCAGGTTCATAGAAACATAAGAACAATAAGCTTCAATCAAAAAAATCATTTTCTGGACAAGCTTTTGTTGCAGACTGTAGTTTAGCGGAGATCCTGTCGCTACCTTCTTACTCCATCGTCAGATCAGCTGTTTGATACCACAATATTGCATTGTCATCAGGTTTACCAATCTGAGGGCTTGTTGTCTAACGCACTCGCAATCGCAACCGGCTTCAAAGTGGAGCAATTGTTTTCATTTTGTATGCAGGCAAGCCTTCGATTTTCAAAATGAAAACGATCGTGATTGCGAGTGCGTGAGACAATAAGCCCTCTGGTCTTAATTTTAACCCATTCAAAATTGACTTCGAAGATTTGACCTAAACTGAAAACCTGACCACGGGGGTTATTATGACATAGCTATGCAGTTCAGTTTACGCTGAGAGAAACGGACAGAGCTATATAACTGCTATAGTTTTGTCCTTTATGCTCGCCGTAGAATGAACTGCATAGCCACGTCATAATAACCCCCTGAACTGCTTTCAAGGTTACAAGTACTCTGTATCTGCCTCCAGGCTATAAACTTATCCTTGTACCAAATTTTGGGACAAACAGACACATTTTCGCACGTATTATGAGTAAGGATGAATTGAAAGTTTGAAGCATTGGCATCATGGCATGACGTAACGTTTAATCATAGTATGTTATAGATCATCGCTTCGATTAGATTCATAATAATATAATATTTTTCATATCTTATTGCGCCTGGGACAGATGGCATTTGGCAAATTTAGTGATGCTGCTAATTAAAATCGCCTTAATTTTCTTCGATTATCGATAAGGTTAATAAAGGAAATGTAATCGATATGGAAAGGTATTCCGAAGTAAATTTGTTAACTTAATTCAATTTACCTTATTTACCTACCTGAAAAAAATTAGGTATCATAAATCGTCGAACATCATGCTAGAACTATTGCCGTCGTATGGTAAAGGTTAGATAGGTATTATTATGTGGTAAAATAAAACTCAATGACATTAAATGATTAAATTGTACGAATCGATTCGGTCGAAGACCTAGGCTACTGTCAACCACTAACTTAACGGGGTCCGTTTCGCATATAGGAAGTAAAAGTAGTTTAATTATTTACTTTTAAGTTCCATTAAATATGTCCATAATTTTTCAAAATGCGTTAAACAGTAATTATTGTTTTTTGAAACGAATTATTTCGAAACCGACGTGCGTGCATGACTCGATGTATGAATGTGGAAGAAGCGAAAGAGATTTGTCAAGATCGTAGCAGGTGGAAAGAAGTGGTCTCTGCCTACCCCTCCGGGAAACAGGCGTGATTTAATGTATGTATGTATGTATGAAACGAATTAACTATAGGTAGGTGCGTATTTCTTTATAAAAAGGGACCTAAAAGATCCAAGAATAATAGAGAATTGCAACAATAGCAATTCAAATACAGCATTTGGGTTGGAAATGCATTTGCGGTCTTAGGATTTCCGTCTTAAGATTGTAGTCTTGAGAATGCAAATGGCTCGTTCCCCTTCTCAACCCCATAAAAAAAAAATGGCATTCCTCCTTCTTTATCGATAGAGCCTAAGTCCTATTCCAGTTAAAGATTTGACAAGTCCGGTCAATACAATATAGCGGCCTGTCTGACCTATTTAAACCCCCTCTGACAGGAAACTAGACCAATAGGATCTTAGTGATACTGTCGTTGTCTTGGTTATTTCGGAGTCGATAACTTTTTATTGGCCCACTAGTTTTAATGAAACTATCGCCAGAACCTTTCAAATAAATGTAAATACGCGTTTACTACCTACTAACTTCTGCTCCAAAAAAAGTAGGTACAACCCCACTTAATATTATCAATGCGAAAAATTGTGTGTGTATGTTTGTTACTCCTTTACGCTGCAACGGCTGGTAGGATTTAGATGAAATTCGAAAAGCTTATACCCTGGATTAACACTTAGACTACTTTTCATCCCGGATGATTTAACAGTTCCAGGGACCCAATTCTCGTGACTTCGAGATGATTTTTCATGCGAGATGAACTGTCAACTGCATACATTTTTAAGGTTCCGTACCAAAATGGTACAAAAGGAACCCTTATGGTGAGACTTCGTTGTCTGTCTGTCTGTCTGTATGTCACAGCAGGTTTCCTCAGCAACTACAAATGCTATCAACTTGAAATTTGGCATAGTTGTACAACTTGCTTGCCCGCATCTATTTGTAGTAAAAAAAATATGAAATTAATTTTATTAATAATTGAAAAGGGGTCTAGAATGGGGGGTTCAAAAATGAAAGTGGTTCGATTATAGCAAATGGGGTGTCATATGAAATGTCTTAATCTGCACATATTAAAACCATTTTTTTGAAAAAAAATTGTGATGTACTTTTTGATTTATAGCCAAAAATGTACAAAAAATGACCGTTCCCCCCCCTTTATCACCGAAGTTTATTAATCAAAAATTCTGAAAAAAATCCTGACGTATAGATAATTACTTATATTTTCTGGGAAAAATAAAATAAAGTGTTCATTATTTACAGTTTTTGAGAAATAACAAAAAAACTTAGAAAATCTGTATTAAAATTTAGGCTAGTCAAAATCGACCTTATTGCCTGGGAAATAAAGCTTATAACAAAATGAGTATTTTTTTTGCGGTTACCAAGCATATTATCTTCAATACGGAACCCTCGGTGCGCGATTCCGACTCGCACTTGACCGGTTTTTTTCGACATATCTCGCATGAAAAATCATCTCGAAGTCACGAGAATTGGGTCCCAGAGCGAATAACTATAATCGAAATTACGGACGAAGTTGCAAGCAGAATCTAGTATTATAAATGCGAAAGTTTGTGTGTGTTTGTTACTCTTTCACGCTGCAATGGCTGGACGGATTTGGGTGAAATTTGGAATAGAGATAGCTTATAGCCTGGGTTAACACATAGGAGCAGCTAGAATAACGTCAATCAAAATCTACGCGGATGAAGTTGCGTGCAGATTTTTTTTCATAACAATTGTAGGTGCGGAAACCTAAGTGCGCAATGACCGGACTTTGAAAAAAAAAGCATGCTTTGAAACCCCAACTGCTGTTTGAATAATGTCGTCAACATAATGTTAGTTTTCATTCCACGCATTTGGCGCCAAACATCGGCCATTTTGATTTCCAATAATTTCAATACAGTCTATGACACTAGTGGTTAAGACGAATCTAACCACGTATAATTTATTAAAATCGGTTTAGCTGTTTAGTAGTTAAGAGGGAACATAGAGTCGGACATACATACAGGTCAAACACGTAACTCTCCTTTTGGGCTTTGCCGCAGTCGGGTAAAATTATGCCTCTTATGCACCTCGTTATCTAATTACAAGTGCAGTGACTCACGGATGCACATGTTGTGTGTTAGTGTGTCTCCGCTTACTAATCTGACGCTGAATCATGTACCGGGAACTTACTTTGTGGCATTGAACTTTGTTACACACACAATAAGATGCATTGTCTGAGCTCATGATTGGGGGAGATATGATTTTAGGTAGACCGTTTATTCGCGGAAGTTACGGTAATGTACAGCTTTTTGAGCTTTTTGTTTTGTCCCTTTAAGGCTTTCGGTAAGTCAATTGGGATAAATACTTTTGTAATGTTGGTACCTTTAAAAGAAAACAATTAGGTTAGAGTTGTAGTTTTTTTTTATCGTTGTAAGGTAATTTTCTCACGATCTCACAAAAATTGATCTCGTCCCAAACTAAGCTCAAGGCTTGAACTAAGTACCTATGGGTTCTTGGCTACGATAAACATACATGAAAACATGCAAGACTCAGGCACAAATTCTCGCACGCATCTAGTCATCTCATTTATATTTAATACTGAAGTCACCAATTAAAAACCTAATGTATGAACATCCATCGATGCATCTCACATGGCGAATGTTTGGAGCTATTAAACCGATAAGGTGTTACGAATTCCGCGCGTGATTTCTTAATTAGTTACTTATCCTCGGATTAAAGGAGTTACGAAGAAATTCGTGCATCATCCTCTTAGTAACTCTAATTAATATGAATCCTTTTGTTGCTTTCGACACGCTATTATCGATAATGGCGTCATTAATGTGTATAATAATTAATTAATCAAGCCTTACGTGCTTGAATATTGAAAAATAACAAACGTTTAACGATTTGGAATGTCAACAAGGAATAACAAAATCTTCTTACTAATATTTTTTATAATTTAAAATTCTCGTGTCACTGTGTTAGTAACAAAAGTCCTCCGAAACGGCTTGACCGATTCTTATGAAATTTTGTGTGTATATTCAGTAGGTCTAAGAATACCACGTAAACTATTTTTCATAAGGATTGTATGAAAAAAAAATTACGTACAGCTAGTAATATATATAAAAGAGAGTTGAGCATCAAACAATACAAAGAATGGCAACACAGAAAACAAAATTATACAATAAAGAAAAGGAATTTAGAAAAAAATACAATTATAGCATAATTTTAGCATGGGTGGAAATTGACGCCACTCAACACAAATTATATAAATGTACCATACTACTGAAACGAGTTTGTAATATGTATATTTCTGTGTGTGAATATTTTTGGTAAATAATTCTTTACTGTGCCCGATTTGATGCTTTATCTAGTGCTGACCAGAGCTGGCTTTTAAAATATCCAAACTACTTTACCTAAATTCCTCTACAAAAAATATATGTGACCCTTTCCCAAAAGTTCCATAAAGCTGCCAAAAGCTATAAGCTAGCGTGAGCTAAATGTTGGGCGTGGTGGGTTGTAGGTCATCGTGGGCACGGGGAGTGCCGGGTGCGCCCTCATAGTCTTTGTGCCGTCGTCGGGTACTATTTGCTATTTGCAAACTTTGAGACTTGACAAATATGACCGTCTAACAAAAAACGAGCTTTGAAACGCGAATGCTTTCGTGAAATAAGGGGAGTGGAGGGAAAGATACCAAAATACTTCCCTGAATAAATCCAACTAAAGTCGCCGTCAATACAATTTGCTAACTATGTATACAAAACCAAACGAATCAATTCACCATGATTACTCGATAATCACGTACTTTTAAAGATCAAGTGAGGTCTTTGCAACGATTTATACACTAAATCATTATTTTCATATTAAGTTTAAGATGAAATAACTATTCATTATACGTTATTTTTAATAAAAACACGCTTGGTGAATATTTGAGGTTATGTGTCAAACAGTACTAATTTGTTTACATAGTTAGCAAATTCTATTGACGGCTACTTTAGTCTATGTATCCAACTCCTGGTCATCTTCTATATAATAAAAATGAATCGCTAAATGGGTTGCTAAGCGCAAAACTCGAGAACGGCTGAACCGATATGGCTGATTTCTTTTTTGTTGTGTTCGCAATTGTCAGGACAAGATTTTATGACAGAAAATAATTGAAAAATCCACCGGGAAAGTCAGAACTTTGCAGCGGGGCGAAGTCGCTGGCGGGCCGCTAGTAAGGAAATATAAATAGATACTTACACTATTAAGGCTTGTAAGTATTTAATTTAGTATGAATTGTTTTTATATCGGCAATAGTTACTCAGGGATAATGTAGCATTATAATGGTAAAAGAATTTTTGAAATCGGTCCTGTAGTTTTTGAGTTTATTCGTTACAAACATACTAAAATACAAATCTTTCCTCTTTAAAATATTCGTGTAGATTTTTGCGTGCATACAACGTTTACGCACTAAATAAACTGGAATATCTATTGAAAAATCTCAAAATTCCCGCCAAAATATGCAAAATTGAATCAGAAATAACATCGAATGCGTTATATTTTGGCATCGTACGCCTCAATAGTTTCACGCGAAACCTAACTCTATCTCGTTGGCGCAGCGTCGAGGTTTGCACCGGTGCTCTGTTATCATTTGTTTTGACGTGGTTCCAAGTGAATTGTTTACGTGACTTGCGGGTAATGTGGCGATGAATAGTGATAAATGCATGTAGGTAGATTACTTTAGGATTGGGACATTCTACTTTTCGTTGTACAAAAGTTTTTAGCCACTTTCTCACTAAACTATTTTTATAGCAGCGTTTTCTAACTTTAAACTCGAAAAGAGACGTAAATAAGCTTATATTTAGAATTATCCTAATTCATAAAAAGTTATTTTAATAACTATAAAGTGAGTAACGCAGTGGATGTCGATGTCCCCGCCTTTGAGTTACCATGATTCTTCAACGATAATTGAGTAATTTGAGAGTTGTTTTTTGGAAACCATTAAACTTAAACATTCTAAGTTTCTGTTATTTATTTAGAAGCGGATTCATAATTTGGTATACTTTTTATCGGACGATAACGAATTATGTACACTGAAAAGTAGAATGGCCCGATTACGTTGTATGTGTGTAGTTATAATGCTGAGTTTCATAATGCTTTAATCTGTCATTAGTCTAAATCTTTAATCGACTTGAAGCAGATTCAATCCTCACCCGTTAGTAATATGGTTGCATTTTCTCTAGGAGTTTTGTCTGAGATATCTTTATCTTACGGCAGTATAGTTAATTTTCGTGACGCAACTGACTTAAGTTACCTTTTCTTAAATTTAGTTCTAAATATGTCAGTTAATGATGATTAAATCGTTTCGTAGCGTTGATTTTTCATCTATGATCAACAGAGATCGGAATAGGCAGAGCTAATTTGCCTAAACTTGACGCATATTTATTCATGCGTGAGTGAGAAGGGAATACATTATTGAATGAACATGCATCAAGTTAAGGCAAATTAGCTCTGCCTATTCCGATCTCTGATGATCAACAATATCAACTACATAATTAGTCACATACAAAATCAATGCTACGTTATCCTCTCCGCGGCCCGAAGGGCAAATTATCCAAATACAGGAGCACGGCGGGGCTCCGCCGAAAGTCAGTAAGACCACGAGAAAACGGCAATTTAGAAACGTCGGTGTATTCTGCAAATTACAGGTATTTAATATTAAAAGCAACTAGATTTTATCACATTTCCTTTCAAGATATCACTTATAATTAGAATTGATTATAGATTGCATTTCCTCTCATTATGATGTCATCGGCACTACTTATAATGAATTGTTGATGTGATGATATTTTAATCATTACGTTAGCTTAGTTTGGTATTCGTCATTCTGAGTTTTTTCGCTTAATTTCGTCATTGTAAATACCCGTGAATCACCAATGTCGTAGGTCAATGTGAATGTCATGTGATACTTAAAGGGTCTTTATCTAGTCTAAATATGATGAAACATTGACTTAATTTATTTTTAGAGTTTTTTTACTAATCTCTACTCTGTCAAACACTGAAACCGACTAAAGCTTAAGAAGAAACGTCTGCTGTTTTCTCTTTTTGCTCGCATATTCATAATTTAGAAGGAACTGGTAGGTTAGAGCCTCAAGAATATAGACATCTAGTAGATCAATGTTTATAGGTATTAAAAAAAATAGGTCAGATTATATTCCGTTTAAAAGAAACGGCCATAAGAGTATACGAAATTACTTATAATTTTAGCTGCAGCCGTTAAAAATATCCAAATAGTAGATCCATATCGCGGGACCGACGCCGTAAAATTTTATGATATGCAGAACGTATCAAATTACGGTTATTGAATTGAAAAGCTATTATGAATAGGTTAACTGTGAGGTCATAGCGTACCATTAAGTTTGAAACATAGCGAACATGACGCTGGCTGACGCGGGCGTGAAATTTCGCGTTGTGCTATAGGGAAGTAGTCAGATAGGTCACACAGATAGCGGTACGCTGGGGTCCCGCCGTCGTAACGCTAAGCTCACGTCAAGCTAAAATATTTCATCTTTACAACTTTTTCTAGTAAAAATTATATTGTATGTTAATATTATTTGCACTCAGCTCAGAACTAAGCCGCATGTTATTTTAAATTATCTAAATACGAGCTACTTAGAAATTTTCAACATTTATTTATAAGTTTTATAAGCGCACTAAAAAGTAGTGTCCGACCGAAACACGATTTTTAGCCGAAACCGAAACCGAAACCGAATATTCGGTTTTTTCTGATTTCGGCCGAAACCGAAACCGAAATTTTTGAAGACTTATGAAATTATTCAAAATTACTGTACAAATCGTAAGGAAAAGGTTATTGCAAGGATTTCTTATATGGGAACAGCTACTGTTTTAGTTAAACAAAATGAAAAATGTTTATTTTTAATGAAAATAAACAACACTCACCATATTTTCTCGCGCGCCACGTGGTTCACAAACAAACGTCACAAATGGGATGAATATGAATACTGTCGGTGGTCCCGGCTGGGACGGCCGCCGATGCATTACCTATACCTACCCGGCCGAGCGCGCCCGAATTAAGCCGAGCGCTCCCGATGCGAGATCCGCGAGAGGCCGCGAAGCAATTTCGGCCCGGCCGAAGGTTTCGGCCGGATTCTGGCCGAAACCGAAACTGCGGCCGAAATCACTTTTTTGGCCGAAATTGGCCGAAACCGAAACCGAAACCGAAACTTCGGTCGGACACTACTAAAAAGCTTAAAATTAAATACAATCGTTATAAAGTATAAAACAATGTAGCTTGAGTAGCTTCCGTCCGTCTGTCCCTCGGTTAAGATAAAAGCTATTTCCAAATAGAAACTGGATCAAAGTTTAAAAAAAATGAGTTGGGGAACAACATCGTCAATGTATGAAGTTCTTTAATAGCAAATTGTTAATTGCGATTAAACTTTAGATTTGTATGTTCTTTTTATATGCTAAATAAACTTATTTTATTCACCTTAAGCTTTCAGAGGCATGTCAGTTCTCACTTAGTGTAACGTTATCCCTACTGTATATTTATGTATGTCTGTTTGTTCCAGTCGCAATGCTCGTCCCAGGAGCGCCTGCTGGCGGTGGCGGTGTGCGAGCCGCCCCGCGCGCCCTGCCCGCACTGCCACCAGCACCAGAACTCGCTGAAGTAAGGACCTTGGGGTTTGGGTTTAAAATTATTTAGCAAAAACTTTCGGTTTAGTAATGAATCGCCGAAAATTGTATCGCGAACTGCCGCACTCAGAGCCGTCAATTAAATTTAATGCTTGATTAAAGTAGCTGCTGTCACTTTCTTTGCTATTGCAATAGAATAAGACAACACGTCACTAAACAAGCATTAAATTTAATTGACGTCTCTGAGTGCGCTGAGTATCACTACCCAAACAATTAATACCATATTTGTCATTTCGGCTAATGATTATTTGGCAAAACAACTTTTTGCACTTTAAGTTTTCACAACTGAATGTTTTGCGAACTGTTTTATTAACAAATATTTACTTGGTAATTTTTCAATATGCCATTGGTCTTACCGTGAAATGCTACGAATGGCATAACATACTTTTCCCAAAATATAGTATGGCATATAGTTTCTGTCCTAATTCAGGAATAAGATATCATAAATCATTCATGTGGTTAGCATTGCCATTCGATGAACAGAAAATACTGCGTAAAAAGTGCCTTACGAAGAAAAACCCACCGCTGACGACGAGCGGAGCGAGTAGAGCCAGCGGTCAACTATTAATATACGAGTCTCTTTCATTGCCACGGGATCTATATTTTTTGTTTCGACCAACTACTGGGAAGAGTTCTCGCCGGCCGTGTGAACAATCAGCGATCAACTATTAACATATTTATCTCTTTCATTGCCACGGGATCTATATTTTTTGTTTCGACCAACTACTGGGAAGAGTTCTCGCCGGCCGTGTGAACAATCAGCGATCAACTATTAACATATTTATCTCTTTCATTGCCACGGGATCTATATTTTTTGTTTCGACCAACTACTGGGAAGAGTTCTCGCCGGCCGTGTGAACAATCAGCGATCAACTATTAACATATTTATCTCTTTTATTGACACGGGATCTATATCTTTTGTTCGTTTCTTGAGCGAGAAGATCTATAGCTAATCGCTTTCTCGTCGTCAGTGGGGCAAGTGTCTAACTATACATTCGTTGAAAATTACGATAAAATAGATACCTGTTATTGTTACATGGGTAATTTGTCACTAATAAGAGTAATTCGTCTCCCGCAGCAGTTCGCAAGGCAGCGGCATGAACAACTGGGCGTCCCTCTCGGACAGCGGCGGCGCGTACACGGCTGCGCGCGCGCCCTCGCCGCAGAGCCCGCGGCGCCGCGTGCGCAGCCGCAGCCTCAGGTGCGTGCATACACCATAGTGAAGGGGAAAACATTTACACCGTTTACTGAATGAACTAATTTTAGTTCACGCAGTTTCTGTAAACTTTGTTTTGTACTAATGTCTCCTACATTCTACTTTTATTATTTTCCTCAATCACTTAAAAGTTAGCTGGAAGAGATCCCTTCGCTTTTGTACATTCCAATTCTGTAGATATTGTATTTGATCTTTTGATTTTTTGTACAATAAAGTGTTTACATGTATAAATACATACATACTATAATTTTTATTTAATACTTTCAGTACATTTCAGATTCAATCTTCGCCTTTTAGTAACCACCCCTATGTGCTATTCCAGACTATATTCTATCTCTGTGCCAAATTTCATCCAGATCCGTTCAGCCGTTCCGGCGTGATTGGGTAACAAACATTCCAATCGTTTCCATTTATAATATTACTTAGGTCACCGTGGGACCATTTCTTAAAGCATATTAGTCTAATAATACTAGTGTTTTATCTCTTAAATAAATCTACAAAATGAGGCAAAACATTTATATTATTAGACTAATACTTTTTGAGAAATGGGCCCCAGGGGGGTTAGAGAAAGAGACAGAGCTATGGCAACCAAGCATCACGTGGTGGCAATGTCTATCCCTTTCTCTCAACCAAAACTGAACTGCTTTAGTATGCGATGGTAACTCCCCTGTAACTTTTAATACAGCTAAAAAAAAGTAGCATCTTAACTAATTACTCCATCTCAACCTCTTGCACATTGTTCACAGCTCCCCGTCCCGCTCGCCAGGTGGCGCCGGCAGCGGCGGCGAGGGCGCCAAAGACGACGCTGTGTCGGCCATGTCGTCGCTGTTCGCTGCGAGGTTCCCCGCCGCGCAAAGAGCTATGGACGACAAGTGAGAAACAAAAAGCAACGTTATATTTTTCAGAAGTTGGAACTTGAAATTTAGTGGAAAAGTTCATCTCTTCGACAGGAAAAAAAAAACCTGAAAGCGTTGTGCCTCATTTTTAGCCTATAGCACTTCTTTGGTACAGACAATTCAACGATACCCCTTAAAAATCCGTCAGTTTAGCTTACAGGCGGTCACAAAGAAACATACCCTTTGTACCGTTTCTCCATAGTACCTAAGTATTTGGTCCGTGCACCAATGTCGACTTTGTGCGATTTAAATCATTATTGCTACTGTATATATAGGTGAGAAACTGTAATTGGCTTTCTGAATGTATGTATGTCTCTAATGTATTTGTGTTGGCTGTTAGTTTTCCTTAAATAAATAAATAAATAGGTACTGATTGGTTACATAGTACACTAAACGAATAAAGTTCACTTCATTTGTACAACGGCGACCTATTGCCTAAAAAAAAGCCTCCGCAACGCTTTGGGAACCCTTTTGGTATGGGAATGCGCCGCCTCTGCTCTTATAGGTACTAGGTGATAGACTTGAGCATTTACTCGAGCATTCTCAAGTCTATCAGTATCTTAAGGTCCATTTTTGCCGGCAAAACGGGACCAGACAAAACGAGATGAGACGAGAATTGAAATTTTTATAAAAAAAAAATACAATTAATTCCTCGCGCATCTTTAGTGGAAACGGTTGTTTAATGCAAAATAAAATGCAAGCGCCGCCTCGTCTCGCATCGCCTCGCCGGTGGAAAAACACGTTTAGTGGGTTTGTGCCTTTATTATGGTTTCAAATTAGTTAAAAAGAAAACGAAAACAGCAGCAATTTACTTTGAATCATAACAGCTCTTTATAATAACTAGACCCCGTTATCGGAGGTGCAATTTGGTAGCTTGACGGTTCTAGGGATGGGTAAAATTATTTATGATGTCGATATCGATAGGTTACTTTTTTTACACTTAGTTTAATTTACTATTTTTTAAACTAAAACTGAACAGATTGTTTTTGTGATCCATTTATGCCCGTTACTTCTGTCGAAGTAAAAAAGTCATTTTCCTTCTTAAAATGGATTTTCAGCAACAGAAGACGAAGTCTAACGCCCTGTAACTAAGAACAAATTTTAGTAATATATTTATAAATAAAAATAACTGTAATATTAACTATCTTACTAACTACTGAACTAAGATAGTTAATATTACAGTTATTTTTATTTATAAAACTTAAAAATGAAAATTCATATTAATTTTGTAATTAGTCCTGTTTTACAAAATAAACACGTTTAATTAAAATATTAGACTCTCATTGTGGTACAGAAGATTATCGACATTTAGTTATTATTTTAAAATATTTTTACCCATCCCTAGAACCGTCGAGCTACCAAATTGCACCTCCGATAACGGGGTCTAATAATAACACTAGACATATATTGCTCATTTAGTAAGTAAGTGTTACTGTTTTATTGATGAATTGTGTTTTTATTTCAGGCTAAGATCTCTTATCGAGGAGTTGACTGAACTAGATAAGAAACCTGACAGGCCGCCCATTGAGAGATTCGTTCAGAGACAGGTAAATATATTAAATATCGCATGGACTGAACTATTTTAAATGTAAAAAATATGGGGATTCTGTATAAACACGGTTTGTATTTGTTGGATTACTATTAATCGCTAAAATAAGGCGCTGTAGGAGACTTTGTTTTGTAATATGTAGTAATATTAGAAATACACACTCTGTGAAATTTTCAACTGTCTACTTATTAGACGGACGGACAGCTGAGACTTATTAATAGGGTCCCTTTGGCGCCCTTTGGCTACGATACCCTTAAAAAGTGTAATACGGTCTTTATACGAGCTGTCACAGCGATCACCCTAAATTGACTCAACTATAGCGCGTTTTAGTATAAATTGCTTCGTAGTTCCGCCGTCTAAAGGTAGATGTCGCTGTTTACAGGTTTTGGAGATGGCGCGCGACTGCTTGCACAAGTCCGAGTCGAAACAAGTGACGAGCAGCTATTTCTACGATATGGCCGACAGCTTGGACAGGCTGCTTGCAGAGGTACGGTTTCGTCACCTAGTAAGGCCCACCGTACTACAAACAGCCAGTTTTTTGTCAGTGGGACTTTGAATCTACCATCAAGGCAATAAAGTTCAATTACGTTTGTTAGAAAATGCCATTTCGTACCTTTAATTTCCCAACCTCTTATCTGATCGAATATTTGGATAGAAAAAGCTCTCATGTTCCAAGGTTTATAAAGAGTACTTTCCTATCAAAATATTCGATCAGATAAGAGGTTGAGAAAGTAAAGGGACGATTTTCAATTTAAGAAGACATGAAAATGAACTTTATTCCTATCGTAATACAGTGCAAATTAAATTGCCTTGATAATGTACACTGGGCCTTACGAGGTTATAATTAATATCACACAAATTGGCCCAGTCCCAAAGCTCTAGGCTTGTACGGTCGGCGTTATAAGTAGCTGCACACTTTAGTGCTTTGTCATTTTAACATCATGTCTGAACTGCTGCTCTAATCTGTCAAAGGTGTTAAAGCGACAAGGTACCAAAGTGTCCAGCTATTTATAACGCCGGCTGTACTATGGGTACACTAGGCAACGATAAACTTAGTTATATTGAGAAATATATACTTAAATACATAGCAAACACCAAAGGCTCCGAAACAAATACTCACGCTGATCACATGAATATTTGCCGTGACCGAGAATCGAAACTGGGACCGCTAGCTTCGTAGGCACGGTCACTATAACTAGGCTAATTGCATCGACTTAAAATCATATGCGTTTGATTTTTTTTTTATCCTTTTAATTCTATATAAAAATAAAACCTATTTTCATTTAACTATAAAATAACGCAAAATTCAAAATTGTCTTGAATATAATTTAAATTTCAAATAAAACAACCTTAACACATTTTGTATAGACACCTGGAGACTTGTCATGTTAACATTAAGGTCGCTTCCCACGACACGTATTTTTATAACGATCAAATGTATGTTTACAGACTCGAGAGAAATCAGCAGAAGCTGGTGCCCAGGTGGCGCCGATGGTGACCAGGTTGATTCTGGCCATGGCGCGCCCCGCCCGCCTGCTGGAGTGTCTGGAGTTCGATCCCGAGCGCTTCTATCGGCTGCTGGAAGCGGCTGAGGGGCATGCGAGGCACTTGCAGGTGATGTTTAAATATATGTTAGTCATTGGAATGGGATGTAAAATAAATAACTAAATAAATGTTAGGGGACAATCTCATACAAAAAACAGCAGGATTTTTTTAAAAGGTGTTCTGATAAACACATGCTTTGTGAAGGGTCCGTCCGGATCGCTACTACCATCTTTTTTTTTTTATTATTACAAAATATTAATTTACAGATAACGGTAAAGAGCTCGAAAACATATTTGGGTTCACGACTTAGGCGTCTATTTTTTTTTTAACACCTTTTAAAAAAGTTACTGCTTTCAGTTCTGTTGTCCTATGCATCTTAGGTCCAACTAACCATCAGGTGGTCTATGTACTCGTGTACTTTCTCCGTGTCAAAAAAAAGAACCGATAGGGGGAGGTCTTGAAGTTTCTCTCTCTAGTCATAATAATATATATTTTCTCAAAAATGTCCGGGAATGTGCGTGTACATAGCTTACTGACAGTTCTCAAATTAAAAAAAAAACATTGCGTGCTCGCTACACAAGCCCGTGAAAAGGGCCATAGTAAAATGAGGGCACAAGTTCGTTTAATTAAACCAATACTCGGCCCGCAATTGCCTACTTCCCTGCCTAGGCAATAATGTACTATTGTTGCAGGGTATGACGGAGATCCCCAAGTACATAATCCACAAGCTGGGGCTCTCGCGCGACCCGCTCGCCGAGCTGACGCCGCCGCCGCCTCCGCCGCAGCCGCCGCTGCCCACGGAACCTGCCAAGTGAGCCACTGTTCATTGACTGGTTCAGTGTAGGACTGATACACTTGGACCCCTTTAGGATCTAATTGTGCACTCAGCTGCTCGAAAGTGCAGGTTTCCTCACGATGTTTTTCCTTCACTTTAAGAGCATCGGGTAATGTATTTAAGTTAGAACAACTCATTGGTATATGGTGACCCCAGAGGTTCGAACTCAGTACCTTATGATCATGACTCGACCTCCTAGGCCAGCGGTCAGCAACCTTTCGGCAGGCAAGGGCCATAAGGTGGTAAAATAAACTAAAGGCGACTTGTGATATTGACCCTAGTATTTTGATATTTGTAACTTTTTACGAAACATTCACGGGCCGTAAGTAAAACGTCCGCGGGCCGCGTGATGCCGACCGCTGCCGTAGGCCATTAGGCCACCGACGCTCTTAATGCCAAGTAATTCACTGCTAATTGACTGATTGATTTAAGGACTGTTGGATTAACTGACTCGGCTGCTAGTCTTAATTAGCGATTGATAGACTTTTTAATTGATGGACTGATTGATTGATTGATTGATAGATTTATTGAATGGTTGATAGTTACCGACAGATTGATCAACTGATTGAGAACCTGCCCTCTATTTCAGCTGATAGTGATAGGTGATAAGTGACAATTTCAACCTAGCATATTATTATATCCACCACATAATATGTAACCTATGATACTAAATCCTGGTTAAATGTGAACACATTTGATTGTATTTATTTTATTGTAGGTACTTATATTAGACAGTAAAATCGATCTGTATGTATTTATCTTTTATTAATAGCTTAAGTTTTAAATGGCAGTAAAGCAAGCAGGCACTGCCGTGTCAGCAGGAGGTGACAGGTTTAGGGGCTGGCTTAAAGGAACGCAATGGATAAAAAGGAAGTTACGTCTGAGCATAACATTTGTCATTATTATACAGGATGGTACTCGATAAACTGTACATACCTACTGAAAGTTAGTTCCTCAGAGGAATAATAATAAGCAAAAAATAAGTGGTAAAATATCTGCAAAATATTGAGAAAATCGTGTTTTTATGAAAACAAAATGACATTTCTGCAGTAATTTTCAATAAAAAAAGCAGTTACTCAGCTATTTTTTTTAATTGGTCTAATATTGTTATCAATTACTACAAATCTTAACTAATGTCAATACTATGCATTTTGTTTTATCTTTTTTGGGCTGTTAGATCAAAAGTTACACCGTCACAAGTAAGTGTACTACCCAAACTTTACTAAAAAGTTTAAAAATCTGTAAAAAAAAAACCAGGGGGTAAAAATAAATAAATTGTTTTACCGATAAATTAACCTAAAATTTCATCTCTTTTAATATGTACAGTTTATCGAGTACCACCCTGTATTGTGTAATTATTTCGTTATCTTTGTACAAAACAAAAGGCATCATGCGCATATGGACTTCATACCCTAATACTGCTCTTTTTCTTCTGGACAGCGTCATCAGACCTCCCTTCTACCGTGTGTTTTGTTCCAGATCTCGCGGCCGCCAGTCCCCGCCAGGAGCCCCGGGCAGCGGGGGCGCCCCGCCCTCCGAGGGCGACTACCAGGTCATCAAGCTGATCTCCAACGGGGCCTACGGCGCCGTCTACCTCGTCAAGCACAAGCAGACGCGGACGCGGTATGTCACTATAGTGCCCGGCCGATAACAAGTCAATCCTGACACATTGCGCAACCATGAAGTTTCTGAATATGGATGATGTTGACAGCAGTGAAACAATGCTGTTGTTACTGTTCCTTCACACGCAACAAATAAGTTTAGCATTGTTTTACTGCTGTCGACAATGTCAATAGTCAGAAATATCATGGTCGTGCAATGTGTCAGGGTTGACTTCTTATCTGCCTAGTACTATAGTGCCACTTGATATTCGAAAAATATAAATTTGTAGTTAGATTTTGGCCGCTTAGAATTTAGAATTCGATTTACGTTATTTTCACGGGACCTTTTAATTTTTCGGGATAAAAAGTATAATCCGGGATATGATCTGTTCTGCCGTTTAAATGTGATAAAGAATCAAACATCTACAAATTGTAAAAGTAGTGTTTAGTAGTAGTTGATCATTTTGTTTTGTGTTTTGTGGTTATCCAATAAATTATAATGTGTTAGGTTAGAAAGTGACAGAATTTTATGAAGCTTTCAATTTTCCGGATATCGCTATATTGTGGTCTTTGTTTTAGGTACGCGATGAAGAAAATCAGCAAAAACAACTTGATATTACGAAATCAAGTGGAACAAGCATTTGCTGAGAGGGACATTCTGAGCTTTGCCGATAACCCTTTTGTGGTAAGTTATAAATGTTATAATGAGGTTATTTCTACTTCTACGTACCACGATTTATTTTTCATACAAAATATATTCGCAAGGCGGCTCCCT
The DNA here is from genome assembly GCA_948252455.1 of Acleris cristana. NCBI lineage: Eukaryota > Metazoa > Arthropoda > Insecta > Lepidoptera > Tortricidae > Acleris > Acleris cristana. The sequence continues at coordinate 2,226,732 of OX411796.1, read as the reverse complement.
GACTACGAAGGTTTACGAGCATCCAGTGGACTCCTTATTACTATTCATTTGTACAACAAAAAACCACTTTTCGTTTTCAAGACAGTACTTTAATTTATTAGAAAAAACAATGATGGTTATAAAGGCGCCACTGGACGTTTGGCATCATCTTAACACATATTTAGCACCATGCTATTTAAATTTAATATAAAATAAATTCGCTATGCGGTTTCTTAATAACGAAAGTTTACGTCAACCCTATACATATTCCTTGATATCTGCATTATATTTATTCTGAGCTTTATTTACTTTTTATTTGAAGTAGCAGATTTTAGGAAACAATTGGATCATGTTGCCAATTCAATTCCGAATAGTTTTTTCAAACAGGATACGTTTTTATACGAGGAGTTCGTTCAAATAGTGTGCGTATACAACTCTTTGAAGTCGCCGACACCGCTTTGTGCCGCGGTGGCTTCTTTGTAGCAATCGTAGCGGCACATTAAAGCAGGCAAACTATATGAACGAATGAACTGTATGTATTGTATATTTTAACTCGGCAGGTAACAATGTACTGCTCGTTCGAGACGAAGCGCCACCTCTGCCTCATCCTCGAGTTCGTGGAGGGCGGCGACTGCGCGACGCTGCTGCGCGCCGGGCCACTCCCGCCCGACATGGCGCGCCACTACTTCGCCGAGGCCGTGCTCGCCGTCGAGTACCTGCACTCGTATGGCGTGGTGCATCGGGATCTGAAGCCTGACAAGTGAGTACGAGGAGGGCAAATCAAATCAAATCATTTATTTGTGAATTTGTGGTAATACATATAATGTAAATTATGCTAGATGGTGAGTAACATATTAATTGGTTCAGCTATGTTCTGCATGGACCCAAATCTCGTGACTTCGAGATGATTTTTCATGCGAGATATGTCGAAAAAATGTATGCAGTTGACAGTTCATCTCGCATGAAAAATCATCTCGAAGTCACGAGAATTGGGTCCCAGGGCATACAAATTTAGATCTTATAACTAACATTGTCATTATTATGTATTACAGCTATTATTTAAGTATTAATTGACTGAATAATAATGTTTTTAACTAGAAATTTACTTAAAGCCTGCTTAAATTCTAGAACAGTTTCTTTTTCCTTAAAAACAACAGGTAGATGATTAAAAAATTCGGGGCCATTCGTATAATATTTTTGCCATAAGTCTTGGGCACAGGGAGGGAGGGTTTTTTATGTAAACTGTGACTATTTCCTTCTCGTTTGTTGCAGTTTACTGATCACTGCCACTGGCCACATCAAGCTGACGGACTTCGGACTCAGCAAGATGGGACTCATGTCATGTGAGTATAAAGCGCTGTACACACTGAATACCGTCTGCGACACGTAATGTTGGTGTCGGACTGTAATTCTTTGAAATAAGGAACTCCATCCAACAAATTAACTATACATACATTAACTATAAAGAGCAAAGTTGAATACATCTTCTTTTTGTTGGTGAATCCCGGAATACTTAATACTAACTTTTTTATGGCATGAAGTTCCTGCCCCGTTCATTATTAACGTAACAACAAAAAATTACAATATCATACTATAAATAGAAAAGTAGTCCGTCCCGAGCCCTTTTAGAGTTTCTGTTACCTATTGCCGCTCGGAACTAGGGTTGCGTCGATGCGCGTCGCATAATTACGCACGCAAGAAAACGCGGCGACGGCATGACCCCGACTAAACCGGCTTGCTGCGTCCTATTAAGTTCACTTGTGTCGGCTCGCGGCGCGTACGGTCGAGACTCGCACACATGCAAGCCGCGCGTTAACCTTTATTTGAAGACGAACTACTGTTTATACTGTGACAATACCGTGTACGTAAAGCGTAGCTTATATAAAGCCTACTGCCCTAGGAAATTGGTGTCATTATTTATTGATGGTTGTTTTCCAGTGGCCACGAATCTGTACGAGGAGTACGCCGACCGGGAAGCGCGGCAGTTCTCCGACAAGCAAGTCTGCGGGACTCCCGAGTACATTGCGCCGGAGGTCATACTGCGGCAGGTAGCTAATCAAAGACATTAAATGTATAGTAGTAATAGACGGGGCATAGCGAACAAAAAAGTGATGCAAAACTTGTTACCTCGAGGCAACAAGTCGTACGTCGTTTAGTCTACTTTGACACGCCCGTCATAGATGGCATTCATGACGCTTATGATCAAAGTTTTTCTATGAAAATGTCTCCGATGCCCACTCTATTACCTATAATATTAAATCTCTTTGTAGCTAATGTGGCTTAAGAGAATTTTTTTATGCTAGAGGGGGATGATAATGGAAGGAAAAGTAGAAAGAAAGTGGGAAATAGGGAAACCAAGAAGAAAATCTAGAGCAATTTAAAGAAAAAGTAAATCTTGCTGTATCAGATAAGGGTGGGCTCATGATTTCCGAATATCAAATTTTTGTGCAAGCGAATTTTCATTCGCACTTTTTTCGTCTCATTTTTTCCTATCCAGATTTTTCTTAATCGCAAATCTTTCCATGTATAATTAAGTCGAAGTTGGTAAGGTAGGTTAGATTTATGTTACTTTTGCAGCAGACCGGACTAAACTGCCCAGAAACAGAGAGAAAGAAACTCGAGTGTGAAAACATAATTCGGGAAAAAATGAGAATGGAATTTCTGCTACCATCAAAAGGTTAGGGCGCATAACGTCCCACTCGCAGAATGTCCCTTTGTCCTTTTCGCGAAATGTCCCTTTCCTAAATGTCCCTTACGCAAAATGACCCTTCTGCAAAAGGTCCCGTTCGCAAAACGTCCCTTCACTTAAATGAAGTCCCGTTCGCAAAACGTCCCTATCGCAAAGTGACCCGTTCGCAAAACGTCCCTTTCGCAAAATGACCTGTTCGCAAAACGTTCCTTCCCATGAGAAGACTCCTAGCCTCTACTTAAACAAGCTTTTCTAGACGGGACATTTTGCGAATGGGTCATTTCGTAGACGGGACGTTTTGCGATAGGGACGTTATTCAATAGGAATGTTTTGCGAAAGGGGTATTTTACATAAGGGACCATTTGCAGGGAAGACGTTTTGCAAATGGGACGTAATTTTGCTGGAGGGACGTTTTGCGAGTGGGACGTTATGCGCCCTAACCCATCAAAATTAGTTTTTCTAATAATGATCGCACACTCCTGCATTCCCTTAGTTTAATATCCAGTAGGAAGAAAAGGGTTACACAAAGAATGGGTTCAAATGTTTTATTCCTATAGTGAAATTATTAATCGACTGTTACAAGGGATACGGCAAGCCGGTGGACTGGTGGTCGATGGGCATCATCCTCTACGAGTTCCTGGTCGGCTGCGTGCCCTTCTTCGGAGACACTCCTGAGGAACTCTTCGCTCACACTGTCAATGGTAAGATAGCTTATATATAGAAAATGTGTCTTAGGGTGGTATTCCACCTATCCAATTCTTTGTCCAATATGCATTTGATCAAAGAAATTGGATGACTTCATCAAATTTTCTAGAAACGCCTACATTTGATCAAATGTTACGAATGACATTTAATTCAAAATGGCTACGTAAATAGTACAAAACTTGGAACAATATATTGGATAAGTGGAATGGGCCTCCATCAAAGAAATTTGATCAAATATTGGATATAGAAATTGGACAAATAATTGGATAGGTGGAATACCACCCTTACAAATACCTTGGAAGGGTGGTATTCCACCTATCCAATTGACATATTATCTAATTTGTTATTTTGGAAACACGGAAAGCGGAGCGGCGCTATCAAGCCAAAAGGGCAAAACCGAGCCCTTTTTACTATAGAATTATATATATAACTTCGTATGGACTTGTCTTTAGAACAATACATCTGGACAACTCGATGGTGTCAAAACCATATCTGTGACTCCATGACGTCACAGTGACGCCTCACACCCGTATTTACAAATGTCACTATGAGGTCTCACAGTGCTCACGAACGCACAGGGTGGTTCAAATCGTCTCATAAACAAAAGGTCGGTCAAAAAGGACCAATCATAAAGCTGTATTGACGCTGTGCGTTTACTCAGTAAAGGATCACTTAAGTATTGTTTGTGAATACGGGTGTCAGTTCCGCGGCGACCTCGAACCCGCGAGGTTGCGAAAATTATTTAAAATTCGAAATGCCGAATTGTGTTGTTTTGAAATCGGTGATATACTGTGCTATTTAGTGCGACGTAGATTGTAAGAAATCTGGGAGATGGCGCTTATTGCTTGCTTAAACAAATGTTTCTTTTTTGTTTGCACGACCCTATTTAGTTGTTTAAATCGATGCTGGCGCTGCTGTTGTCCATTCGTTAGATGCGTCTTGAAATTAAAATCTCACAGTTTATTTAATAATTCCTCAGGGCCTACTAACTAATCTTGTGTCTTGTCTCTACTAGACGACATCGAGTGGCCATCAGAAGACGACTTCCCGATCGCAGTGGAAGCCCGCACCATAATCACGGAGCTGCTGGCGCGCAACCCGCGCGACCGGCTCGGCACCGCCGGCACTGCGCAGGTCAAGGTATGTCGAACAGTTATCACCAGGAAATTCAGTACGATATTTACCTAAAGTTGGCAAAATCCCGGAAAAAGTTATGCGAATTATGCCGACGGCTTCTTAAATTATTTATTTTAGGGCTGATTTATCAATCTCCAGATAACACTATCTGTTAGGTAAATTGTAGCTCTGTCCTTATCTTTCTTATGACAAAGAAAGGGACAGAGCTACAATTCACCTGACAGATGGTGTTATCTGAAGATTGATAAATCAGCCCTTAATAATATAAGTTCCGGGATTCCGGGATTCTACGAAACGTTTATATTAATTATTTTACATTCAGGATAAAACGTTCCGTCAATTTGCTCCTCAAACTTCGTTTAGGTTAGATTAGGTTAGATGAGTTACCGGTAAATTAAATAACCTTGGTAAATCACTACATAGTATAAAACAAAGTCGCTTCCCGCTGTCTGTCTGTCTGTCCCTATGTATGCTTAGATCTTTAAAACTACGCAACGGATTTTGATGCGGTTTTTTTTAATAGATAGAGTGATTTAAGAGGAAGGTTTATATGTATAATAAATGCTGGTTTTTTGAACGGGTGATACAGAAAACTCAAATAAACCGAAGCGAAGCGAGGGCGGGTCGCTAGTCTACACATAAAAAATAACTTCAGATAGTTAAATAATACACCTAGGGCTTCAAGCCGAAGACGAAAGTAAAACAAAGGTTCAATATTGTTGAAATATCCGCAATAGAAAAACATTTCAAAAACTTAACAATGCAGAACGGCTTTGAAACTCTATTCCTCGAAATGGTTTTCGAATTTGAGTAATTGTAAACATATGAACAATCCCAATTGAAGTTGCTAAACAGTCAATGTACATTTATTTTCTAATTCCCCAGGAGCACGTCTACTTCTGCGGCTTGGACTGGAACAACCTACTGCGACGGAAGGCCGAGTTCATTCCGCAGCTGGAGAACGACGAAGACACGAGCTATTTCGACAGTGAGTTGCTTTTACTTTGTGTTTAGAGTTTATTTATTGGTTCTCGCTGCGTTTGGTAGCAGTGTTTCGCTAATTACTGTAGGTATGTTGGTGTGTTTTAATAGGTTTTACGTCACACCTGGCCATAATGTGAGTTTTATCGCACGCTGCGCGCACGGTAAAACTCGCATTGTGGCCAGGTGAAGACGTAAATTTGTGTACTCATCACGGGCAGTAAAAAAGAAAGCCCTCTATCGCATATTTACGACCCTCGCCTACGGCTCGGGTCTCAAATACCTGCGATTTCGGGCTTTCTTTCTTTTACAGCCCTTGTTAAGTAATGTAGTATTATAAAACCACAAAAAAGTAATTTTATGTAATTCAAGTCACCTGTTTTTCGCTGTTAACATCGGAAATATTTTTGTTGAAACATCCTTGGTGTTTAGTATATTTTGTTTTAATTTATCCGTGAAAAATTGTAAATGTTTTATAGTTTCAAACATATACTATGAACAGTATGTAAAATAAAGGTCTTTCTTAGAAACTTCTCTTGAGGTGCTGGTGTTGATGGGCGGTGGTGATACTTCCCCTCAGGTAAACCATATGCTCGGTTGCCCCCTCTCTTAAAAAAAAACAAAATCCACAGATTTTTCCCAAAATGATGACAATGGGTGTTAATTCTTAACGATTTTTTTATATTTTTTTAGATTAATATCTAGAACGGTTTTTTTTCTCAACTTTCCGTGCCGTGTCTCTTGATGACACAAAAAAAGGCTTCTTTCCACGGTTTGAATTTATGTAACAGTTCTCGATATTTCGGGTATTTTGTTGTTGTCGTCGTGTCCCTCGATGTAATGTGGATCGTTGTGGCAGGCCGCTGCGACCGCTACAACCACAGCGAGGCGGACACGGACGAGGCGGGCGAGCCGGCGGCCGAGGGCGACGAGGCGGGGCTGTTCGCCGCCTTCCCCAGCACCTCGCCGCAGTGGCGCCGCCACTACCACCACTCCGGCGCCTCGCACCTCGAGCGGGTCAGTTCACACACAAACGCACACACGCACACGCACATACACACATGCACACGCACAAGCACGCGCATACGCATACGCACACGCACACGCACACGCACACGCACACGCACACGCACACGCACACTCAAAATCACCCGCACACGCACACGGACTTGCACACACACCAAAGCGCTCGGTTTTCCGAAGTAGAATACTTGCACGATACTTATAACTTATAATATAACACATTTAAAGGTACATATCGTATGTATATTCATTTCAATTATTTTTCACAGAGCACGGACAGTTGGCCGGGCACACCTGACAGCGCGGGCCCGCCGAGCACGCCCACCGCTCCCCTTCACCACCACCCGCGGTGCCCTGTGAGTACTTAATTCTATATACATTGACGTAAACGTCTATTTAGATGGCGGGGCAGGCACTCTTAAATTGAGAACATTATTACTTTCAAACTCATCTACCAGAGGCCCGTTTCACGAAGCAACAAGTTACAAATTACAAGCGGAAGTCTCTTTCTAACTCCTTTTACTAGAAAGTGAGTTTCGCATGTAATTTGTAACTTTTAGCTTCGTGAAACGGGCCACAGGGGTACAGAAATTATTAAGATGTGCCAATGTACCTAATAAAGATAGGACCGAATTAGTAATCTGGGGATGAAGAACATAATGGTATTTTTTAAAGTAAACTTTTGCAATAACTTCTTTTTCTCGTTCTTTTTCACAACATATAATAATAATAAATAATAATAAAACCATGCTATGCCCCAGAATGACGAAATTTGACTTATAACACTAAAATGAAATACTTGTTTTGTCAGATGATAATCCCGGGCGGGTCGGCGTCGACGGCGGAGTCGTCGCAGACGGACTCGGATGACGTGTCGCCCGCCGCGCGCCGCCGCCCCGCGCTGCGCCCGCACCCCGCGCAGCCCTCGCGCGCGTACGTACACACACACATTATATATTCTCTATTGTTTCCGTCCGCGTACAAGGGGCCTAATATAGCCTGGGCTCGGGCCTGGTACAGTCTGCTGCAGAAGTAGGTGGACAGTCCAAGAGCTCTAAATTATCTACACTCTTATTCTCTTGACAATAGCATCGTGTGTAGATCATTTGAGCTCTTCGACTGTCCACCTACTTCTGCTGCTTACTGTATATACGATGACGCGCCCTAGGAAGTTACTACAGAGTTCTTAAAATATAGTCTAAAAACGAACGTCAACGACGAAGAATTTCGTACATTGACCTTTAGTGTAAAGCGCCGTATTACAATAGGAATAAGGTTAACAATCCATGGTGCCGGCGGTCAATGACGCTGTGCGAGCGCGACGTCAATATCATTGTGCGCGAGTGACGGAGACGAGTAATGGTGAGGCAATGTACAAAATTCTGTGTTCGGCGCTTTAGTTTGGGAAAGTTTTTTGACAGCCTGATGGATGTGTGGAACATTGATAGGATTTTGCTTCTCTAAAGTGGCAATATACAAAAAATATACTAAACTGGTTTTGTGCCATTATAACGTGACAAAATACTTGAAGAACTATTGTCATTATCAGGTCGGATACTCCAAAGAAGGAGCCCAAAAGCGTCGACAAGCTGGACCGGCCGGAGAAGACGAAACCCGTGGCGCTCGTGGCGCCAAAAGCCATGCGCCGGTCTGCCAGCACCTCGGGGCTCTCGCTGGTCATACATCCAGGTATGTATCATACAGTCTGAACGGGCAGGTTACGTATAAACTACCTAGTTTTTACCCGACTGCCGAGAGAGGAGTGTAATGAGTTTATCAGCCTATATATGTATGTTTGTTCCTTTATGGCGCTCTAGAAACTAAATGCATGGAACGATTTTTATGATTCTTAAGGGGCTTTTAAACGGGCTATTTTTTCACTGCAATATGTGGCCGGCAACTATTGGTGTCTTTCTCTAACATACGAGTAAGAGAGGGACACCAATAGTTGCCGGCCACATATTGCAGTGAAAATATGGCCCATTTAGAAGCCCCTTTAATCTTGTGAGTGTCACTGACTAATTAAAATTCAATATGGCGGCAGCTAGACACCATATTGTAAAAAAGAAATATAAATAAGTCGACGAATTATGACAAATGGGGTATCATTGAATCGGTATAATGTAAAATGATCTTTAGGTTTGTCTATTCATTTTTCATTTTGAACGTTCATTTAGGATTTATAACGATTTAAAGTTGGTTAGCAACAACAGTCGGATTTTTTAAATCTTGCTTTTTGTTGTTTTTAATAGGTCAAAGGCTGCTGGTCGCTTCTTTGCTATTGGTCGGTTTGCACTTTCTAGAGCATTGAAACTGCAAATCGACCAATAGCTACGAAGTGCAGTCGGTTCCTGACTGCTTAAAGCAGTCCGTGTATGGCGGGTCATAGCCTTACAGTCAATGCAAACTTAGCACACGAGAAAAAAACAATCGCGATTGCATTAGTAATGTATTTGTGTATTCCCTCAGCGGAGCAGAGCTCGGGCGCGGGCTCGCCGTGCGCCGGCAACACGTCGTCGACCAACTCGTCGCGCGACTCGTCGCCCTGCCGCGACCCGCCCTCGCCCTTCGCGCACCACAACCATTCGTGAGTCATTAGTATTGCAATAGCTTAGGTGGAAGAACCTTCTTACATGACATGGTTGCCTAGTACAAATGATGCGCTAGAAGAAATTGAAATTTTGTCATACAAATAAATTTTAATCGGGACGGATTGTTTGAAGTGTGCTTTTAGCAAAAAAGCACCGACTAACTAAATGAAGACTAACCGCCATACTCATAAACATTTAAGAGACAAACTTGAGTATGAATAATCAACACTAACTGCCGCACTCAGAGACGTCAATTAAATTTAACGCTTGTTTAGTGACGTTTAGTCTTATGGTATTTGCTATAGCAAATAAAGTGACAGCAGGTACTTTAATCAAGCATTAAATTTAATTGACGTCTCTGATTGCCGCAATTAGTAAGGAACAACTTAATTGCCATTAAATGAATGTGAGTGCGGCTGTAAGAGTCACTTTTAGAGAGTTAAAACTATAGTATTTTATGTAACTGATACATAAAGAGGGTCCTTAAAATACGAGTGTGGTTTTATGAAACGAGCTGAAGGCGATTGACATATTTGACCCATTGGCAGGTTGATCCAGTCGTCGAAGCCGCCGATCGTCGTCCGCCGCGGCCCGCGCGGGTTCGGCTTCACCATCCACACCGTGCGCGTGTATTACGGGGACACGGACTACTACACCATGCATCATCTGGTCTCGGTTAGTACACACAGTTGGGGCAAGGGGCAAGGGGCAAGCCCCATGGGGGCTGGTAGAGTTCCCCTGAAGAGTTCTGCTTGAAGGCAAAAGCCCCAAGGGGTTCGTGACTAGGTAAATTTGTTTATGATTGCTAATATGCAGAGCTCGGAATAAGTTCAACTAAAAAAGATCAAATTTCAGACTCCTTTTGACTGATTGTTATTTCAAGATAAATAAATAAATAAAATGCAATGTAGCAAGATTTATAAGTAAAGTTAAATGTATTAAGCCTTTAGAGTAATATAGTCAATCCCGGGAAATCCCGCATTCAATAATCCATACTAATATTATAAATGTGAAAGTGTGTCTGTCTGTCTGTCTGTTACTTCTTCACGCTTAAACCGCTGAACCGATTTAGATGAAATTTGGTATGGAGATAGCTTGAGTCCCGGGGAAGGACATAGGCTACTTTATCCCGGAAAATTAGACAGATCCCGAGGGAGCAGCGATAAACGACTTCTACGCGGACGGAGTCGCGGGCAAAAGCTAGCATGAAATAATTATTTTGGTGGTTGTAGCCACTCTTAGTTATGTTCTCCCGCGAAGTTTAGGCAAATAGGCACTACGTATTCCGAGCTCTGCTGATATGACATGACATCACAAAAAACATTTACAAAACAAAAATTGCCTCGTCTCCTATAAATGTCACATTTTGTCCTAAAAAACTCCGACCTTTGTTGATCAACGTCGCTCTATACCATTGACCGACAAACCATAGAATGGTAACGTCCAATAGGTACTCAACTACCCACAGCTAAATATTGTAGCATTTTCGACCTTATGCTTTACTAGAGGACGCCCGCGACTTCGTACGCTTAGAATTAGTTTCCCGCTACTCCCCCCCATTTCTTCCCGTTGGGGGTCGATTTTCGGAAAATCCTTTCTTAGTGCTTACATCATGAAAGGAACCCCTGTACCAAATTTCAAGTTTCTAGGTACAGTAGTTTCGGCTGTGCGTTGATATGTCAGTCAGTCAGTTTTGCCTTTTATATATATAGATTAATTAAAGACTTATTCCCCCGCAGGCCGTGAGCGAGCAAGGCGCCGCCTGGGCCGCCGGGCTCCGCGCCGGGGACCTCATCACACAACTCAACGGAGAATCTGTGCAAGGGCTGTTACACACACAAGTAAGTTGGAACTGCTTCCACATTAGTCGTGGAAGAGCGTCGTCATTATCTAATCATAATCGCGTCGGTGATAATGCAATACCGCGTAACTAAAAAATTAAATAAGGTGAAAAAAACCCTAGCAAGTAACACAGTGAGGTATATTTTGCAACTGATTTTGTTACTTACGCGGAATCGCAGTATCACCGATGATCGGCTGATGGGAGCATAGAACCATTCCATCTTAGTCCTCAGATTACCAGTGATCTGAATAGTTAATATTTAATTAAAGTTCGCAAAGGGACATAATATAGAGTGGTTGCAACTGGTTGATATATCAATTTATTTTGTTGAATTCCGTACCGTGATTAAATATTACGTACTATATTAAGCATTACGACTAGTACCAGAAAAATACCGGAATTCCGGAATTCAATAAATTAATATTTCACCCGGTTGCAACCACTCTATATTATGTCCCTTTGCGAACTTAAGGTAAATATACTCTACCTATTCCGATCACTACAGATTACACATGTCTATAGGTTGGATATTCCACTCATCGTTAGGACACCTGTGTGTTCGTTTGTAATTAACTTTTTTTTGTCCCACTGCTGGGGACCTTCCCTCTTTCCCGCCATAGGTCTCTACTAGGCCTCGCTACAAAACGCATCCAAGTCATCCCGTGTTCTCTGGACATAATGCACTCGCAATCGGAATCGACTTCGATTCGAGCGACTTCAAAATAAATGTGAATTAAGCTGCGACCACACCGGTGCTTAAAATACGACGACGGTACGGAATCGCAGTGACGCGTCGTATCAGCACCGTTTTTGACGCAAGCTCCACACGCCAATGTTTAAAAAACGGTGACAGTACGGAATCGCAGTGACGCGTCGTATCCGTACCGTTTTTGACGCATGCCCTCCACACCAATGCTTAACGGTGCGTTGTTACTATGACCCCGTCGTTTGTTTAAGCAACGACACCGTTTTTTAAGCAGCGGTGTGGGGAGCGTGCGTCAAAACCGGTGCTGATACGACGCGTCACTGCGATTCCGTACCGTCACCGTATTTTAAGCACCGGTGTGGGCGTAACTTTAAACTTAACGCGAAACTCAGTGATGCTTCGTAAACATCTCTTTTCTTCTTCGTCTAGTCATGAACTTATTTTTACAGTTGGGTCCTATTCAGACTGCCAATGATAATGATGAGTGTGAAAACGAAAACGATCGCGATTGCGAGTGCGTTAGGCAATAGGCTTGCGGTCGAATCTGGACTTTTGTGCTGTCAGTCTATTGCTATTAAGCTTTTTCTCAATATTTTCCTGTAGTAGATTTTAAGCTAAGTGTGCTAAGTATTCGTCTTGTGTGTTTAGGTACTCAGGTTGTTGCTAGCAGCGCCGCACGCGACACTTCGCGCTACGCCATTGGATCAAACTACAATACAGGTAAGCGCCCCACAACTTAATCTCAAGTCTTCTCTGACGTGTCTTGAGATGCTCATCTTATTCAACAGGGTGTTTCACATTTATATGGAAAATAAATGTCTTATCTTCTAAAAAAAAAAAAATGACTACTTTCAAAGTGAATGTACAATATTAGAGGTTGCACAAATTGACCACTTAGGATGAGCAAATTTTTAATGTTTATTATTTTTTCAATAACAATATCTAACTTTCCTGTCAACTTATGTCAAACACTAATGATATTGACCATCAACACCACTTTTCCCCTGTTGCGGCTTTGTACAGTTGTAAAATTGATTATAAAAGTTGTCAAAGTGTGCATCCTCTAAATACCAACTAATTGTATTATAATTTTGAATACTGGTCTTTTAGATATGTAGGACCAAGAATTCGGTCAAATTAATTAAAAATTGCACGTGTCCAAAAATGAAACACCTATTCAACAACAGTATGCTTTCCTAAGTTGTAAACATCTTATCTTGCCAATGCATTCTGACCAGTGACAGGTTTATTGAGACGGAAAATGAAAGATTATAAAAACCATTTGCCAGAATACGGGATTAGTATTATTAATCGATAGGGAATTAGTATTAGGTCCTTACCTATGAAATAGGCGTTTTATATGGAGAATTTTATTAAAACGGTGGTTTTCATACATTTAATTTTGCGGATTATTTAGTAACGTCAAATGCAAACCAAACAAAATTCTGTCAGGAATATTGGACACTTCTAAGCTATATTATACACATCTTAATTACTTAAAAATAGTTAGCTTCATAAAACTCTGCGTAATTGAAACATTTGAACTCACAGCACATGAAAAGAGTTGAGTTCACACTTTAATTTTAAACACTAAGTAAGAAATTGAACCATATTATTTGTATCTAAAACGTTTGTAACATACTGTATTAATGAAATTTAAAAATAATTTGGAAGTTTAAATTGAAATGAATAAATTCCGTACGAAATAAAATATGGTCAGGGTGGCCAAATCCGTCAGCGGGGCATTTCCGTCAAACGACATTTGCGGCTATTCAAACAACAATACACGCTTACTGACTCGATAGGTAAAACAGAGAGAAAATTTTATACCCGCAGTCAAAAACAGATGACCCTATCTAGGCAATGAACGGAAAAACCTCGCTTTCAAAGTTTTCTTGCGCTGCGAACTCGAACACGAGTGTAGTGTGCTGCTGTGTTTCGTGACGGTGCGATGAGAAAATGTAAGTTTACGGCTTAGTAAGTATGTTTATTATATAGTTCGATATGCATGTTTGATGGTAGTTCTATTAATTTTCAAATATAATCTGTTTGTGAGAAAATATGGGTGGTTAAATATTGGTATTAAAGAAATGATCGAGCAGACAAATCCGTCAATTGTGAAACGGGCAAAACCGTCATGTGCCAGAATTTCCCTATTTCATATATTGCCAACCTTTTTGATTTGACTTACTTTTAATAAATAACTATGATGACTTACAAGCAGCGGTAGGGGCAGTTCGAAGTGGAATGACGAGTGGTAATAAAGCTGCACGTATACGTCTTAGCGTCTGTTAATTGGTCTACTTATATCTTTATAAGATTTCAATATAAAAATTGTTGATTTTTTACTCTGTATTTTTATTAGAGAATGTTAAGCACTGTTCCAAAGTTAAATGATTAATTTTGGTCGTTAAAGGCAAAATAGCAGTATGATGGTAGTCCCGCTCTTCGATTGTTGAGCATATAGGGTCTTATCTAAATTAGTCGTTCAATACTTACGCTATGAAATGTCCAATTTACTTATTAAATATGATTTGAAATTGAAAATATTGTCGCGCCCATAATAACAATGACTTTGACTCTGTACTTCGGAGCTTATTCAACAGTGGCGCCAACTGGTGAGCACAAAAACAGTAGGTAGCCCATTATTTTAAAAACATGATATCAGTTGACAGATTTTCCCTAGGGTTTGGTAATTTGTTTTAAAAGGTTTACCACTCCTGATCACAAAAATAGGCCGGAATTGCCCCAAAAAAATGTATTTGGCAATACAATCTAAAATAAACCTTTAATTGAGTTCGCTAGAGTTTAGTTTCGATTAAGAGTTCAGCGGTATTTGTTCACTTGACGTATATGTTTGTAATACGTCACGATACAAGAAAAATCCTTGGTTGACGGAATAGCCCCAAAGCGTCGGGAAAATCCGTCAACTGACATGTTTTAAAAAAATAAACTTATTTAAATAACCAGCAGTACTAGCAATTTAATATGAGTACATTTATATAGGTAAATAAATGCCCAATCTATTACAGTGATCAGGTTTATTAAAAAGTAAATATCCTCTTAGTTATGATCAGCCAAAGTGAACTTATCAAAAAGTATGACGGAAATGCCCTCATTGACCTTACGTAAAAATAACGCCAATTTCATAGGTAAGGACCTAATATTATGAAGTGGTAAGTTTTGTAAGGCTCAAGTGCCAGGGAGCTATAATCGTTCGGTTGCAGGCGGGCGGGCGGCGCCGCATCGGCGGCGGCAGGCGCGCGTCGGCCCCGCCGCGCCCGCGCCCGCGCCGCCGCTGCTCGCTCTTCCGCCGGATATCCACCAAGCGCGCCTCGCAGGAGATGCACCAGGTAAATACTTACATGTACTCGTACTTTGGGGGGCATAATAGACCTCATTTATAACCAAAAAGTTCATGTAGTGCTCTGTGCGGAAATCAGAAAATAATAATATAAATTGCTTAAATATTCTACCTTACTGTTGGTTATGGTATGAAAACATGGTAAAAGTTAAGGATATTGCTAATGATGAAGTAGCAATTAAGTCTATTTATCCTTCTAAATGATGTGCAATGGTCAATAGTAGTGTATCTACACCTTGTTACGTATCTACGTTGTAAAAAATAAGGTAACATTTGAGTCGCTGCACTTCCAACTTGGTTATCTCCTTGAAATTTGGTATACGAATTTAAAACTTAACTTGTTTGAAAAAAGACGCAAATTCCGTTGTCTTTTCGCATGGATTTATCCGAGTTTGAAGTAAAGCGACTCGTTGCATTCAGATATTTATTGTTAAACATGTGAACCTTCCATAAACAGAACCACTTTGTTGTACCATGTTTTTAAGCAAATAACTGATTATTATTATTAAATAAATCCCAGTTTTTCATAAAAGAGCTTGAATATTTACAGAAAAAAAACAATAATTTGTTAATATCAGTCAATTGCATCCTGGTCACGGCACCACCGCTACAAACTTGTTTGTTTGTTTGTGCGTATAGATCGTGTCGGCCGTGGCGGGCGACTGCCCCCCCGCGCCCGCGGCGCCCGCGTCCCCCTGCGGGGACAGCCCGCTGCACGCCGCCACCACAACCACGCACTACCAACGGTAACACTTGTTGATGTTTATGATTTCCTGGTACCAATAACTTTTGTACTAGTAAGTTGTTTGGGCTCTTAATGTGTCAGCACTACCTGTATAAGGGCCTCTATTCCACATTAAATCAGCCCGTCTTGCTTCGATATCGTAATTATATTGTTGACGTTATGACAGCTTCTATTTATCTGACGATAAAAACTGCCATAAAGTCCTAGTGGTTATGAATTTTTTTCAGCGATCATACCCTTAAGTGCTAAATATTTTAACAAGCTCCATTAAAAAAAAAGGTGATTTTAAGTTAGTTTTTTAATGAGAGCCAATTAAATACATAGGTCATTTGTATTATTTTATTTTGGTTAATTTTACACGAAGCCCTTCTAAATTGCATTCGAAGCCCTAGGGCTCTGCAAAGCACACTTTGAGAATAGCTGGGCGATGCCAAAGTACTTACTGTTAGTGTCAGTGTTAACGCAAAATTTCCTTTTTGTACTCGTCGATTATAATCTGTGTATTAAGATTTCACAGAGAATACTGCAACGTCACTCTTTTGATCGTTGCATAGTCTATGTTACTTCCGAAACAACCGAAATAACCATTTCGATACGCTCCAGACGATCGAAAAAAATTTGAAAATAGAACTTCGTATTTCAATAGTATGTGTCCTTGTTTAAGGAGACTCGATCCGATACAAAATGGCTAATCTATGGCGTTTCGGAACGTAGCAACGTCGCGTCATCTGTCAACATCTACTTAAACATGCTCCTGTATCCAGGGCATAAAAAAAAACTACTCTTTGTGATTGTAGCCAATCACAGCACAGTACTGCAAAATTACGGACGCCGGTGGTGTTATAGTACTTACGATATTTCGTTTTCTTATATACTCGTATTTAGACTTAAATTATTAATTTTAATGAACTCGTACAAAAAGTATTGTTCACAATAGTGTCATAATTAAGCTTTTTAATCTCGTACCTTACTTAGGCCACTCAGCAAGCTTCGTGGCCTAAACACGGTACTCGACTAAAAAGCTCTCTATTATAACACGATTGTGAAATAGTTATTTATGTAACTGGTACATAATGATGCTTCTTAAGGTACGAGCGCCGAGGTTAGAGCGCGAGCTTGCGAGCGCTCTAATTATAGGCACGAGTACCTTAAGAGCTAATTATGTACCGTTGCATACATAACTTTTTCTACAAGCTTAGAATGATAATGACATAAATAAACAATCGCTAACTTTTCTCGTATACTTCACTCGATTTTTCTGCTAACAAATTACTTGTTAGCAAAGTCATTTTCATTATTCCGATTGGCGTTAACAGTTTGTAAATTTTATTGCTAAATGTTTACAAATTTCACGCAGTTTTTAATAGTTAGGTACTAAAACAGTTCTGACAATTTATCATAAAGGTTGGAATGCCAAACACAACGCCATTTTGTTGATATCCATATTGAACGTAACCATGGTAACCAAATAACAAATCGATGGATATTACTCATCTATTTTTAGTAACTTAATAAAAATGTAATTCTAAACACATATTTAGTCTCAAAATTAATTTTATTTTTAATATACGTAATTTTCATTGGTGTTAAAATGTTTTTAACGGTTTTTAAACAAATTATTAGGATGTCAAGTGTTAACTAAACGCAAAGACTGATATCCGGAATGACCGTTACCATGGTAATAACAATGCTATAATAAATTATAGAACTGTTATTACCATGGCAACGCTCATTATACAATTGTTTTTACTCTTCGGTTACGCTATAGGTGGTATTCTGACACCATTAACGATATCAATATTAGCGGTTTATAGTACGCGAGTAGAAAAAATACTATTCCGAGTAAGGATGAGTATTAAGCGCGAAATGAACAGGCAATAAAAATTACAAAAGTTGATCGCTGTCTTACTTTGACTTCAGTTCTAGAGCAAGAAGCATAATTTTGCTGTCTTTTTCTAACTTAACAGTTAGACTCTAACCCCCTTACGTTGAGTAACGGTGGTATAGCTATATAATGTTTTGTCTTTATCTGTCATTGTGACATTTGGATTTGACAGATAAGGACAAAACATTGTATAGCTATATCACCATTACTCAACGTTTATTAGTAAGGGGGTAACTGTTAAATTGCAGAAGTTGACTGCTATTTTACTCTAGAGTAAAATAGCAGTCAAATTCTGCAATTTTTATTGCTAGTCTAAACCTCGCTAAAGGTCGGCCTAACACTCGTTACTTAAGTAAGTAGGGACACGGCTATCTGTTAAAATGAGAAAAAAAACTCTGAATCTGAATCTGATTCTAACAAATAGCTGCTACTTACGTAAGTAAAACTTACGAGTATAAGGTCGGCCTTACGATAGGATTGCAAATAGAAATGTGTCATCGTCAGGCCGTCCTCCCTGCACGGGCTGAAGCACAAGCTGGTGGCGGGCGGCACGGAGGTGCGGCGCGCGTCGCTGCAGCACATGCCGCTGTCCCCGCTCGCGCGCACGCCCTCGCCCTCCCCGCAGCCTCCCCCTCAGTCGCCCACCAGGTAAGGTGGACATTTTGCTTCGAGAGAATTTATATTTGACTTGGTCTTTTAGGTTACCTGGGGATCAGTTTTACTTTGGTCTAATAATAAGAATAAACTACTAGACTACAGTCTCTGGGCACTTAGGTGCTTCGGGTATGTAGTTCTCTCTCACTCGCTCTTAATAAGAGCGTGTCAGAGCGAGTGAGAGACAAGTACAAACTCGAAGCAGTTAAGAGCTATCGCTCTGTACTATAGCGAGTTGTCACGTCAAATATCCAACCACTCACAAAACTTGATAGTAAAGGGAAGTTAGCACACGGCGACTTTTTGTAGCGATGCAGTCGTGCGTTTCGTATAGTTGTCATTTTAATCTAATGTGTGAAAGTGACAGCGATACCAAACGCGCGACTGCATCGCTACAAAATGTCGCCGTGTGCTACCTCCCATATGTGTACCACTTGATAAATTTGACAAATATCTCCGTGGAAAACTAACACTTTCTTCACTTTTTACAAAAGATACAGGACTGGATTTCTATGAACATTGAATTATTAATTATTTTGTATTCATATATAATTATGTGTATTATGTCATAATACTCGCAGATCCGTAATTTATATTAAGGGGCTTCTAAACGGGCCATATTTTCACTGCAATATGTGGCCGGCAACTATTGGTGTCCCTCTCTTACTCGTATGTTAGAGAAAGACACCAATAGTTGCCGGCCACATATTGCAGTGAAAATATGGCCCGTTTAGAAGCTCCTTTATTTTAACATTTGAACATGGGTATTGACAGTGACAACTTGCTATGGTTTCGGTCTTACGTATTCTGTCGAATTGAGTCTGAGATGTAACGTTAAAAATGTCTGTCTGTTTTCATGCTGACCATATTTCACGGGTGACCATTTCGATCAATGGTTCATGTCAATAAGCATTTTCCACAATAACCTCACACATATTCACTGTCTTTGCATTTTGTGTCTCTTGTCTGTTCCATTCACGGATTTCATTGTTCTGTATTATCAAATAACAATATTATTCATTGTCTTATTACATATTTACATACCTTTGAACAGGAACATTATTACAGAAGATTAGATTCTGTAGTCTGACTGACTGACTCTTAAGAATATTCCTAGAGGAGTGCTAAGTTTTTTTTTTTATCTACCTATTAATTGATTGTCATTCAAAATTGTGTCGTATGATTTTGAACGTGGGTGCTTGTAGAGATTCTGTAACTACATGTCTAAAAATATGTATGGAAAAAAGTAATGAAAACATAGAAAAATGCATTTAGTACAATTAAATTTGGGTATTCATGCTAGTTAGTTAGCGTTAGTATGATTTATGATGACTTGATTTCTTTAAATCACGTGACCCGCAAGCTTGTTTGCCCCTTTCAAGTATAAAAAAACAACCAATAATTGTTTCATTAAATCCAACAAAAAGCAACCTTAGTTAAACTATCTTCAAGATTAAATAGCTTTTGAACCATGTCAATGACACTTTCAAAACTCCATACTACCATTCCCACAGAACAGAAAAAACAGTAGAAGTGTCAAGTGGGCGTGTAACGTGTGGCATAGTTATGCGGAGTTCCGCATAACCTACCATACTTTTGCCGCGATCGCTTATTTAGATTTTTTGATATTTTGATATTTCTAAAATAGGAAATAAATAAAGAAGCATGCCTTATTGTGCTATTTTGGAGTGTAAAAACGATAGCCGCACCAAAAACATTTTCCATGGTGGCGTGTTGTTTTTATGATAGTTTGAGTATTGGCGACAACAGGTCTGATACTAAGCGAAGCCACTTCCACTGTTTTTTTTATTCCGTGACCATTCCTCAACAATCTAATCAAAACACGAACCTCCCACAAGTTCACCGTCATGTTCTTCTAACCATCACTTGTGCTAACCCCCCCTAGCCGCTGCGAGGCGCGCTCCCCGTCGCCGCTGGCCGCGCGCGAGTGCGGGCGCCGCGCCTGGGCGCGCCGCGACCCCGCCTCGCCGCTCCTGCGCCGCGCGTTGTCACCTGACAGGTTGCCAACTGACCTGTCTGTTTCATGTATCCCTAGCTGTACAAACGTTCATTACTACTATTTAAAGATAAAGATAAAGAGACATTTATTCACAACAATACATGATTACATTAGTTAGATACAAAAAGAACAAAACAGAGAAATTGTTGCGAAACGGCCCCAACTCAGCATTCGCTAGCCGTAAAGCCAGCACTGGTCTTCCGTTGGAACCGCTTGGTGAAGAGACGGAAAGTGACACAATTAACACAAAACATCATTGGGAGAAAAAGAAAAAAGAACAACATAGACAAAAAACAATAATTCGTTCGATAATATCTCGAACGAACATAAAAATCGCAATCAGTTAACTGGCAACATTAAGAAAAAAAAAACGAGTCGTTAAGATACCAGAGGCCCGTTTCACGAAGCTACAAGTTACAATTAAATTACAAGCGAAAGTCTTTTTCTAACTCCTTATGCTAGAAAGAGAGTTTCGCTTGTAATTTTTAACTTGTAGCTTCGTAAAACGGGCCACAGGCATCTAATTAGTTATGGTGGAAATTGACAGCAAGCGTATTGTCATCAATAGAGTTCGCATTGAAAACCAACGGTGAAATTACTAGTGTAGATACATTCAATTAGTCGTCAGGGTTGGCAGAGTGCAAATGTGTGATCTCAGGGCCCATTTACCATCAGGTGGCCTGTGAGCTCGTTAGCCTTTTCTATGTTTAAAATAAAATATGTTAGCCGAATGACTCTATTTACTTGAGCACGCAACTTAAGACGACATTAAATGTAATGAACGTTAGTGCAACTAAGCTATAATGGTAGAAGTTAGAACGGATTTTTTCGTTTTCTTCCTTATTAACATCACGAATCCTTATTTGTTCATTCAAATCACTATCAAAACTTTACTGTTCTTTTTAATAAATCACGGGATAATCATTGCTTTATTTGTTTCTCATGCAAAAGATCTCCTGACATTAAATGTCCATTTTACATTTTTTTTGCCGTTTTTATTTTGTATTTAGTTATTACAAGTACCAGGCGTCCATAGACTAAAAGAGGTAACATTCCAGACTGCACCCGCGCTCGGCGGAACAGAAATGCTCGATCTCTCCTTTATGCTGCGGCGTGGTGGCGAGCGTGTCGGGCGCGGGCGGCGCGCGGCGCGGCGGCGTGTGGCGCGCGCCGGCCCCGCCCACGCCGCCGCCGACGGACAAGCCCGACGAGCCGCCGCTGCCGCGCATCGCCGAGGAGAAGGACTCGCCCACGCACCACGCCCGGCTCGCGCCGCACAGGTCAGTGCCTGGACGTTATGTGCTCCTGGTATGCTCTCATTAATGGCCGAACCCTATATTCAAACCGCGGAGATAGGCTTACTTCGGATTAAAATTTGACACATTTTGTATAGGCAATTGTCAAATTTTAACCCGAAGTAAGCCTCATCTGTCCGCGGATTGAATATAGGGTTTGGCCGTAAGACAACAACTACAAAAGATAAACTATCCAAGAGTTATGCATCTAGCCTAATAGGTGAGCGCCTCAAGGTTCTCGGTTCCTAGTATTTTTAGTCAAATCAACAAGTGCCATCACGAATGTTATTGTTTTAAATTAATCACCCGAGTATCAGGTCACAGAATTATCAACAAGTTTTTGGAGTTGTTCGTCAGTCTGTGGCTCTGCCTACCCCACTCTGGGAATGAAGGCGTGAGTTTATGTTATGTTACCCGAGTATCAATTTCACAAAACGATGTTAAATTAATTCAATGTTAATCGACCGTTAGTTCATACATTTTGAAAGCTGTTAACGCTCTAGCCGTCTGTTAAGTTTCATTCGTCACATCGTTCGGTGAAATGGTACTTAAGGTACCCGATGTGAACAAGGACACTAAACCTCCTGCTGAGATTTTCCCGATTCGCTACAATATGGGGCTTTTTAAAAATCATTCAATTTCTTCGAGACCGGAAACGCATTGGTGACGCTTTCGGCGCTGCAAATGTTAGGGGCCTGTTTTATTTACAGGTTACAAGTTTCCATTTAACACAACCTCGACCAATGACGATCAGCCATTTGGCCAGTGTTGCCAGTTTAGACCTGTAAAATTGTAATTTGTAGCTTTATAAAACGTGCCCCAGAGGCCCGTTTCACGAAGCTACAAGTTACAAATTACAAGCGGAAGTCACTTTCTTACTTCTTTTGCTAGAAAGGGAGTTACTTTTGTAATTTGTAACTTGTTGCTTCGTGAAACGGGCCACATGTGGCGATCACCACTTGACATAAATTGTGCCGAAAGCCTGTTTGTCCGTCGTTAGCAATAAACCTCCCAAATAGTAAATATAACAAGCACATCCAAAATTACTCCTTATAAAGAAGCCCAAACCTTTGAGCTGTCACATTGCTGTGTACCGGTGTGGGGATAAGACAACCGGTAAAATTACTAGCATAGGGGCAGTCAATCTAAGGGTGTTACCAGACCAATCGATCGATCGAAGTCGATCGATTGGCCTGGTAGGAACTATCGATCGACGTCGACTAATCAATTCTACCATCGATCGATGCCGTCGATCGACGATAGATCGATTGGTCTGGTAACACCCTTAGTCCTCAGGTTAGGCAACCCATTGTAACCCATTGTCCCCAGAACGCCGGCGAAGCAGACGACCCCCAGCATCTTCACCTCGTCGCCTAAGACAAGTCTGGAGAAGAGTTTCAACGTGTCCAACTCTTTCGCCTCTCTCTCGCTCTCTGACGAGTCGTTCGCGCCGGACACCTCTATCGACTTGGATACTTCCCGGGACTTGACGATCGGTGAGAATTTATCATAAATAATTCTATGGAAATTTCATGACGACTTCTATACTCCCCCTCCAAAACGAAAAAACAGTATTAGCATATGGACATTGTACTATTATACTGCCTTTTTCATTTAGCCCTTGTCCCTGTACTTTCTTCTCATTTTTCTAATTTCCCCAAGTTTTGTATCTGTATTTTGTACCTGCCATTTTAATAAACATTTGAAACACTAATTAATACTTATTCCATTTTCTGTTCATACAGACAACTCCCGTCTCGATGAAAGTCGATCGAGTACCGACACCAGTACAAACATCTCAGAAGAAAAATTCAAAAAACTTGCAGTACAAGAACCTCCGCCCGTAATAGAACCACAAGTCAAAGCGAGAAAGAAGTCAGACTCCAGCCTCAAGGAAGAAGAGAAAACCAAAGAGAAGAAGAAGGAAAAACCAGAACTGAAAAAGCAAGAGTCCATGAAGAAAGAGAAATTCGAACCTAAGGTAGAAGAGAAAGAAATACCCAAGGTAGAAGAAAGAAAAGATAAGGTAATGGAAAGAACGGGGTCGGTTAAACGGATGGAGACTAGACAGGAAAAGGCAGAAGCTAAGAAGCAAGAGAAGTTGGAGAGACAAGAGAAGGAAATAAAGAAGTACGATAAGAGTGAGAAGAAAACGGAGGGGAAGAAGGAAGTGTTGAAGAGGCAAGAGTCTGTGGATACGATGAAGGTAAGTTTTGACGAAGACTGCGTATATTTATGGTTACATACAATAGCGAGATTTAAATAGGAGATGACGTTCCGTTTGACGTTTGTCTTGAGTCCTTAAAACCTGCCAAGTTTCAGTTGGTGAAAGTGATAGAGCTATAGCAGTTGTATAACTCGTGACTCTTCTACTGCACTGCCTGCAGTTTTCAGATTTTGGGAGCTCAATATGGCCTCTGTTATGCTTATTGATATAACGTCGGTGAAACTGCAAAACCGTGTAAATAACATTTTTAATGAGGAGCAAAATGCACCTTTTTTCTAAGACGTTAAGGTTTATTTTGCTCTATAATAAATTTGTTGGTTACGCGGTTTTGCAGTATCACCGACGATAAGCCCTTTGAACAAAGGCGATGAAACATAAAAATATGACCACATGAGTAATAGAAACTGGGAACGACTTCATAATACAACCGATTCGTTCGTATTTCGCCACTAATTATTTTCTATTCCATAGAGTCCAGAGGCAGAAGTGGAGTCCCGTTCCAAGAACAGCATGGTGAGCAAGCTGCTGGGCGTGATGGGCCGGAAAGGAACGCGAGACCGGGACGACGAGGAAAAACCCAGCAGGAAGAGCGAGAAGAACAGCCGGAAAAAGGTAACACTTACATAATCTGTGGACCAGTGGAATATTGTGCAAGCCCTAGGGTGATTATTCGGCGTTTTAACCGCCGTCATTGGTGTCTTCACATATTATTCAAGATAAACTTTATAAATTTCTTGTTCTTTAAAATGGAATGGATACTACACCTGGGTTCGTTAATTTTGACATCAAAAGTTGCTGCTAGTTATCATTATTTCCGCCAATATATTGAAGACAACAATGACAGCGGTTGAAACGCCCGAATATTCACCCCCTAACGTGGCCACTTTTTTTTTTAATAGCAGCTCGTTCATCTATTTCTTTTAAAGGGCGGTAACACGCCGACACAGCCACAAGCACCAGCCAAACAGAACGACCCAGGAGGCTCCACAGACAAAGGCAACGAAAAGGAACACGTCGAAGACGCGAAAGCAAGAAAGGGACGGGGACGCGCCTCAAGCTCCTCCTCCTGCGAGAAGTAAGAGACAGACATGTCCTACATGACGCTTCAAAACGAATTTGATTTAAATTTAGAATAATCCAAACTGGTCGATGTGATTTCATAATTTTAAATGCGTGAAAGAGAGCGTTAGACGTAAGGTATGCTAGTGTGATTCAAGTTTGTTTAGTAGGGCTTTGGTGCCGAGAGATGGCGTTATTGTGATCTTGATGTTTGATGTCGTGTTGACGTAAAGTCGAAAATTTAAAAATCTATAAAAAAAAATCGCTGTAAGCTTCCCTTAGACTGTGTATAGCTTTAGATTCGTTTTAAGAAATTGAATGAATTATTTTTTCTTCTCGTAGGTCGTTGTACTATCGATATTTTTTAACGTGAATATGGACATGTATTAGCACCTTGTTGGTATGTTTTTTTTAATTGCCATAGGCTGATTCTTGTATGACAATGTAAGCGCGACTCTAGTTTGTTCGAATCGCTTTTCCAGTATTACAATGTTGAGGCGTATAAAACTTTATTAGTATTTTTTTGTAAAAAGCAAGTTAGAGTTATGCTATAGTAATGGGGAAGGCGGAATTAATGTTATATGGAACCTTAGGTATTTGCAAGTAGGTCGCTAATGGACTACGCATTGTCGTTTTTATACGACAGTGGCTGTCAAAGGTTACTTTAGTGAGCGTTAGTGAAAATAATAGTATAGTGTAAGTGTGTTACTATTTGTCTCGTTCTCTATTTAGATCTTAGAGTAAGAGAGGCAATGCTTTCACTTCACTGCCACCATCACTGCATTCTGGAAATAATCCTCACTCGTTCCTATTAGAAAAAAATATCTTAACTAAATGTAAACCGTAAATTGTGATTCATAACGACCAAATTCCCATAGCCCGTTGCCATCCCCATTATTAAAAAAAACTTTTATATCTCATGGTAGCGTTTAGTTTTGGGAAGTAGTTGTTTTTCGTAAGTGTTTAATGGAATATAATTGTGATATATTTTTAATGCGCCCTAGTTTTTTTGTAACTTGCAATATTTTAATACTATTACTTAAGTATGTCAATGATTTTTTTAAATCTGCCACTGTTAGAATTGGACGCAGTTATACTTTTATGTGAGATAGATCTGTCTGTCTCTGTCTAGTAAGACTGCTTCTTTTTCTTTAGTGATGCATGGGTAGCGAGTTTAAGTAGTTTTGTTTTGATGTGTATTTTTCGCTTAGTTCCATGTTTTTTTTATTGCGTTTTGTTTATAAAACTTAATGGTAAGCTCGCCAAACCGCTTTGTACATAATCTGTGGCAGACATTTGTTAACGTTTTTATTTTTTAATTTAAATAAAGTTATGGATAGTGCAACAAATCATCGATAAAAAGTGCCATAGAGTCGACTCTTTTTAACACTGGTAACTCTACTTGCCGCAGTATCCAGACGTTTAGTTACTAACTACTTAGTACTTAACCCACTGTATTTTTAACATACGAAATATAATTAAAATTATTCGAACAAAGCAGTGGACAGAACAATGTTTAAAGGAAAAAGAAATTGTTTAGGGGTTTGCTTTTGGTTAGTAAAAAGAAAACATTTCTTGAATGACAACGTCATTATTTAAGTAAATTGTAGATTATTTATTTCTTGTAATCGTAATTCCACAAATTAAAATTCGTTCGTTGTTCGTTTTGGTCACAATATATTTAAACCGTCGTATTCGTGTCTCGTGCTGTTGTCTCTGCATAATTTTATTTGCCTAAAATATGTGGTTCATACTTTCATGGGATTGGTTCACGATTGTTACGCGCTGTTAATATCCTTATTAAATAAATAAATAAGTGTATTGGTAACACGGCCTCGTACTTGCTAAACGAATAAAAAATAACTGCATAATTATTCCATCTAGCTTCTGTGTCATAAATTTACAGATTTAACAGTTTTATTTGCATTTTTACCTTCTCGATTGTCAACTAAACGAATGGATCTGTGTATGTGAATAACAGTAACATTAATTCACTGTTAAATTCTCAAAGAAGGCTCCAAGCAAAGTCTTCCGTTATCATTTAAGTTGTTATTTTAAACAGCGATACAATCATTTGTTTCTTGTTGAGTTGACATATTATGATGTTGTTCAACTGTTTTTAACTTAGATCTTGTAAAATTAACGAACTTAAATTTGTGTCACATCGATTTTATATATATGAATACATATATATCTTTTTCTGTCATACATTCCACAGAAAAGTAAGTCACTTGTGCGTTCTTGATTCAAAGCAACAATGCACAAGTGGTTTGGTGTATTTTTGTGTAAATGAACAAAAAAGTACAATAAATAAAAAAATGGTTTACAACTAACCACTTCATAACAAATACATTAAATTTGACATAAATTTTTATGTAGGTTGTAATAAGCAACTTTTATAAACTAGGCATCATTTAATTTGAATTAAATATATGTATTTGGTCGCATACACACATTTTTTTTGTGTCTCTGTATTATACTGTTTTATACATTTTAATTTGATTGGTCTTAATTAACTTGTATTTATTTCTAGGTTGGTATTTGCACACGACTTTTTCACGAGCTTCAGACGTGTATTTTAGTCGTGATAAAAACGTAATAACTATTTGAAAATTATTTCTACGATGCAAAAACCGACCGGCACTTGCTAACAATTGCCAAATCTAATTTGCACTCTTAAATCAAGCATTTTACAGTGTTAATTTGTTTAAAAAAAATAGGATCGAAACAATGTTTACTGCACGTCAAAAGTCGGTGAAAGAGTCGTGTGAAGGAATATTTTCCCTATAAATACTCTCTAATGAACTTTGGAACTCTGATCGCTAAATGCATGGTAGAACAGGGTAATTGAATACTTTTGCCCCTGAAATGAAATTGTTTTCTTACCGTCGACCAATAACAATGAATTTTAAGTAGGTTTATTTGAGCATAATGTTATTTTCGGGACCATGGCTTTAAAAAAAAAGTTATGTTGTAGGTATATCTTGATGATAAACACTAGTGCAGTGTTGCTACTTTTAATGAGTGTAATTGATTTTAACACTCAGTTGGATAACTGAGGGTTAGGTCTGCCGCAGACGGACGATTTTACAGTAAATTATTAATCGAATGACGAGTTATCAAGCGCTCGTCTGTGTCTGACCTTAGTATAGAATTTTCTCGCGCGTTACTATCATAACCCTACGTAGTGATAAATTGCTGCTGTAATCTCGGCGTTTGAAATATGTGATTTATAAATATAAAGGTTTCTTATAGTGAACGAGGAGTTATTTTTGTCTAGATTAATCGGTGTATGAATTGATATGAAATGAAATAAAGTCATGAATTAACTGTTGTTTTTTTTTTCTATTTTATGGTGGATGGCCAAGTCACAAAAAGATTTTGACGATAAAATAGGGAAACTGCCCTTTTTTGGCACCGTACCAATTATTGGCTCCTTGAAATTTGTTTCAAGGTAATAGAGGCGATAATATTCTATAGTCATTAGGCCCCCTGGTTTCAAAGTTTTAGTATCGCCACATTCATTCATCTTTCAGTTTCCATAGAGCTATGTAATGAAGGCACAACGTTACGTCACATACAATTATATTAAAAGACTTACAGCGACAGGGTTCTATAAGAAACGACCACTTACGCCGTGCTACCATAGTACCACAGAAGGCTTATGTTGACGACGCGATGGCCTAGTTAGTAATGACACTGCGTACAGTCAGCGTCATATATAAGGTAACATTCAAAGTGCTCAAATAGTTCGGTACACCATTCATATTAATTTTATGGTGTACCGAACTATTTGAGCACCTTGAATGTCCATGTCCATTTTTCGGATTTTATATTAAGTACAGGTTTACGGCTAACCTAACCTAACCCTAGGCAGAGGCTCTATATTGACCGCATTACAATAAGCTGAAATTTAACTTACCTACATTTTATGATACAATTTTAATTGTATTTCCTGAAATATAACATCTACTATTAGCTACTCTTTAGAGACTAGCGATTTCAAGACTGTATTTCATTTTTGTCTAGTATTTTTACTTCAACGGGGCCTTATTAAGAGTTAAAGTAGAATATGGCAAAAATGGTTTCTTTTCGAAGGGTAACAATGACATGTTCCAATTTTTACCCGAAAATGGTGGTTACCACATGAGAATATTATAGTTTCCACTATCTTTTTTTACAAGTTACGGGTTAAATAAAAAGCAATATAATTTCAAAATTTTATTTAGGTGTTCATTTTGAAGTAACAACTGAAAACAAACACTCTATTATAAACCCGTAGCAAAGCTATAATCTTTCATAATTACAAGCTATGGAGAAACTAGGCAGGGGTCATGAATATTCATTTAAAACAATTCAAAACAACTTTTGCCTGGGAAATAGTTCTATCAATTTAATGGCATTTATGATACTTACAATAACAAAAGTTGAAATATCTGAGCTATTAAAAAAACAATTTTCACATTTTGTGCGTGAAAAATCAACAAATAGGAACTTATGTAGAATCAGTAAAATGTAATCCAAACATAACACTGAAGTTAAATGTACTACACATATTAAATAATGTACTTTAAGTACCTAATATTAAATAGTTGTCTAAAGCCTTAAAAATAATAACGTTTGATCTTCAATATTTTGACAAAATAGGCGAATTATTGAATTTGATGGAATGGCTCGATGGAGTTTAGAAAAGTAAAATAATTTGCGGATAAAATATTCAGATGCCAATTTTAATAGGTCTAATTAGTTTTGATTTTTAACAGTGAATAACAAAATCGTTATTATGTGTAATTTAAATAGAAATCCGTTGGTAAATTAGTTTATGGCGGCCAATAAATTTATACCCCTTAGTCCAAAAATGACTAGCGAAAATAATTATTATGAATATTACCGCTTCGTCTGCTTTCAAAACATGACATCTAAACTTTAGTGACAATCAACAGTTTATAATCATCAACAAAAAATAACTCTCGTTACCCTGTCTACGGAACTAATAAAAATAAATCACGATAATCAACAGTTATGTTTCAAATTAATTTCATGGTTAAAAGTGTCAATCATCGTTTTAAAAGTTTTCAATTTTCAGAGCGTCCGAATATTTTCTCTCGAACTCGTTTTATAATATTGTCATCGGGTGTTAATTTCCAATCTAGACCTTTTTCTTCTTCCTGTGACTGCGTCTCAAACATATCTCGCGAACAATTCCTAAGTCGCTGTGTAGTCTTTTTTTTATTACAAAATCTATCATCACGAACGAGTTTTTTCTCGTCGCACGTCTGTCGAGGCGTTTTCCAAAGTTTCTCCTCTTCCTTTAATGTAACATTAGGAGGCGAGAAATACGAAAAGAAAGGACTAGAGGACTTTTCTTTTTTCTCCTCTGGTATCTCGAGAAAAGAGAAAGTGTAGTCGGCGTCAACAACCTGCTCTCGGACGTACGAGGTGACGTGGCGGCGGTTGAACGATTCGTCTAACATTCTATGGCGCTCATTAGTTTTGTTAAAGTCTAGACGATTCTGCCCCTTCTTCACTATAGTAATAAAATCGTAATACCTCTCGACGTTGCCCGCGCATCGGTAGCAGACGGTGGTAAGTGGATCGGTGTCGTCAATAACCACTTTTAGACAAACTAGGATTTTGTCAACTATGTGAGTCTTGCGGCTATAGCTGCCGAATAAAGACACGTTGAAGTCGGACTCTGATAAACAGAGACGACAAGAGTTCCTTGATATATCCATTGTTTATAACTGTTTATGAAATTAAATAGTGAAGCCACAAAATAAGCAAGCGTACGAAACAGGTACGTACGAAAGCAATCAAATCACTTGTTTGGATTTCTCCCGCTAAAAATATAAACTAGGCTGTGATTGGCTGTTTTTACTTGGTTCGGATTCAAGGTGGCAAAAAGTAGGAGTATTTTACTATATAATTTTGGAACAAATATTTTTAAAATATGCCAAAAAATACCACTTTGGGGTTTGGACGGCTCAGTTGTG
Source organism: Acleris cristana (assembly GCA_948252455.1). Lineage (NCBI taxonomy): Eukaryota > Metazoa > Arthropoda > Insecta > Lepidoptera > Tortricidae > Acleris > Acleris cristana. Next base: position 2,195,836 of record OX411796.1, on the reverse strand, counting down.
CTGTATACATCGACCTAAATGAATTGAACTTTTAAAATATTACGCGTTTTATTTGATTAGATACCATTCATTTCTTAGTTTAGACTGTAGAACGCCTACCTATTATTTAATTTCGTGTTTAGCATGTTTTATAAAATATTATACTTAATATACTTACATACAATTTATGAGTAGACATAAATATAACTAAACTCCGAAATAAATACCTTAGTTTATGGACTATAAATTAACGAACTGGATACAATATTTGACAATTATATACGTATATTTAAAACAAACTTTTTACTAACGTTATAGATAAGAATACTTACTATATTTAAAGGCAGTGGTTTTTAACTAAATATGATATTTTTCAGTTAGGGTTAGGGTCGTTTTTTTTTAAGAGGCCGTTTTGAGAAGTTTCTGTAATCCAAATCTTTTTGTAAACTAAGTTACGAAACTGCCTCCATTGCCTAAATGGATATCCTAACAGAAGATACATATTTTAAATAGTAACCCAAGTTAATTAAATATAATTACTCATTAATCAACACTACTATCACAAGCCACCACACTCCTATTAAATAGATCGTGATCCATGATAATTAATAATATAAAATAAATACTACAATACATACATACCTATTACAGTCGTCGTTATAAAGCGAAGCATTGTCTTAAGTATAACAGTTTTTTAAATACTGTGTTTTTTAATTTTCCTACATTGTTGATCAATGTTCAATATTGCAAATGGTTTTAGTCCGTTGAGCTTGGGTTTCCAAATATAGAATACCTTTAAAACTAGCAAGCTAAGTAGGTAGGTACGAGTAACTAGGCTGTTTGAGCGCGGACTTGTGTCAAATTCCCTCTCGTGAAAAAATACCACTTCGTTTTATTTTTACTACGAGAAGGAATTAGACTTGCGTGCCAGTATACAAACAGCCTACTTTGAGCTCTTCAATCCATACTAAGCTACGTTTTTCTAGAAATTGGAAATATGTAATAAGAATCAATAGCCACACGAGGCAAAGACTTTCTCATGATTCATATGGCATGGACTAACGTCAGTCAGTGTTGCCAGTCTCAAATAAACCCATATTCACTTCCAATATTGAAATCGAACCTACAAATTCGTTTAAACGTTGTCCTCTTCCTTCTTGCCCCAGAACTGATCGAACCTCGTGCGAGCTCTGTCTAGCACTTGGGATGCGGTTAACCCATCCAGCGGTCCTTCATTAACGACGGTCGTATCCACCACGCCTGGGGCAACTTGGGTTGCTTCGATCGACTTCTTGACTACCTCCTTGACTAAGTCTTGGGGGGTCTCTGGGGTAAGTTGGTTACTGTTGACCCCGTTGACCCCGTTGACGCCGTTGACCCCATTCAGCTTGTTCATGTCTAGAGCTTTAGTCTCGTCGATGGGGGTGAGACTAACTGGAGTGGTGGGGGTCTTGTCAGTGCGCTTGCTCAGACTGTTTGGTGACTCGCTCTTTTTCAGCGAGCGGATGGGCGACATCTGCTGGTGGTGGATTGGAGCGATTTCTGGAATATTATTAAGTAATGTTGAGTTATTAGGGTGTATAATGGGAGAGAAAGTTTCAAATGATTTAATAGCTTGTTCCGTCGTGCTACTTTTGTAGTGTTTACATGTAAATCATGACTTCGCAATGTTTTCTGCAAGTTTTTAGAGAAAATACCTGATCTATTAAGTAGGTATGACACGCAGCTCTTTCATTTAAAAACCACACTAAATAGGTATTTATATGTATTTAAATTATTTGAAACTTTCAATGTATTAATAAGCACATAGATTTTAACAACAGCTAAAAGTATAAATACCCTAGCATTTTTTATACACATATATAATACTTAAACCACCTAGATATGGTGCAACTATTTACTTACTTTTTCACATAACATGTAGCATAAGTATAGCCCTATTATGCTGTTCTAATAGACAATTATTAGTTGTAATGTGCCTACAGTATTAATTTGCCTACGTTTAATGAAAAAAAAAAAACAATTTTTAAAACTCTTCGATAACAGCTTCTTTGAGTCATGAAGTTTTTTTGAGTGTAGGTTAGATGCGGTGTTTTCCTCGAATTTACTTTTGCGGAGCAACATTTTTTTTTTTAATTTTACCACGTTTTTGTTGCCTGGCTCTCTTCTATGTATGTATGTAAACACTTTATTGTATAAACAAAAGAGATAATAATTATAAAATAGACAAATATATAGCAGGGATGTACAAAAGCGAACTTTTCAATTTATTAGTAAAATTTATAAGGACCCAAGTAAGTTTATATAAGCATGAAATAGAGATTAAAAAAACCAATGTACCTACCTACAATTAAATAATAAATTATGACTTGACTCGCCTAAAAATCTTCCTAATTAATATTTAGAGTATGTAATAATCGGACATTATTGAAATAAACGGTTTTTTTTGTTGGGAAATTATTGTACAAATAATAATTAAATTATCCGGTTTAGTAAAACAAGTATTTTTATTTCATTTATTTAAGACTGATTTCGCTCAATACTTGAAAAGTTGCTGAACAAAAAGTAACTTCGGTATAAGGTGCGTCAATTAAGATATACAGGGTGTAATCGTTAGCTGTGTTCAGGCGATTATTCCGTAACTATAACAGATATATAAAAAATTCAACTAATTAATATCGAAAGTACGTTACCTGATCAGTAAAATGACATCAATAACTTTTTAAAAATCAAACGAGAAGCATCCAGAATTTTGACATTTAAACACTCCCATACATTTAGTATGAGATTAGTAGAAAGGTTTTAGATTCCTTATTTTAAAAGGTTAGTAACCTAAAAAAGAAATAAAACTAGTTATATTTTAATTTAATAATATTTAATTCTTAGTAAGTACAAAATTTTGTATTTAAAGCAGATGTTCGAAGCGACGTCCTTTCTACTATCTCACACTAAATGTATGAGAGTGTTTAATATCAAAATTTTGGATACTTCTCGTTTGATTTAAAAAAAGTTATTGATGTCATTTTACTCGTTAGGTAACGTACTTTCGATATCAGTTTAAAGTTTTTTGATATCTTTAATAGTTACGGAATAATCACCTGGACACTTAACGATTACACCTGTATACACCGTAGTACTTTTTTCCACCGTGACTGCACTGGATTCTAGGTAAATTTGCCAGTATCATTTGTCAACCAGAATCGTTAATTTTAAAATTAGAAACTGTCATCGTAAAGTAAGTGAAAACTGTAAAATAACAATTAATAGTTTAGAAAGTTCTTGTTTTTTGAATAAACATGCTTCCTTCTAAGAAAGCTTAAACAAGAAAGAGTAAGAAGAGAGGGGTTCTTTTATTATTTTCCGTAACAAACATGCAACTAACTTTAAATACAAAATGGTTCTATGACACATGATGAAATGCGATTCGGTGAACACTTTAAAACGTTAACTTTGCTTTTATTTAAATTATAATTCTGACGGTGTTGTAAATGTCATTGCAATCGCCAGTTTTATTTTTATTTCTGTAATTTACGAAAACAATATCACTGTAGTTATTTGGGCGTGTCTAAAGAAAACATGGCCGCAGTGACATTTTCAACATTGTACAGTCAGTGTCATATATGTATAAGGTAACATTCAAAGTGCTCATATATGACGCTGACTGTACTAGTAATTAGAGCATTCTAGTGGTTATTCAATTTGAGTCCTCAGTGCCAAGACCATTAAAGTTTGACAAGCGCTTTTTAAATTGAACACGATTTCATTTATCACATTTGTTGCTTTAGTTGGTTGAAACATGAAAATGAAGCACGATTCGAGCCAGATGCTCTCTACGATGCTGAAATGACTTCACCCAAAACTAAGACAGGCAGCATGCAATAGTGAACGACTGTCGAGCGAAAGAGTGCCAAACAAGTGACAGTGCACGCAAACATCGAAACAGACATACACACACGGACAAGTGAATACATACGTGGTAGACGTCTCAGCAGAGCACGGATAAATAAAAGCATTTCAGTTATTGGATTAACACAATTTAATCATGAACTATTGAATAAATATATAAAACAGATTATAGTTTCTGGTGTTGATCGTGTGTGCTTATGTGGCAGTGATCTCATGACTTTGAGTCGTGTGGGAGTTCACTGTCGCATGGCTGTCTGTCACACTCATTAAAAACGTGAGTTGTCGATGGTCTAGGCGGTGGCGGTGGTCGTCGTACCTTGCTTCACGGTGGCGCCCTCTTCCGCCACGGAAGCACCCTTAAACTCAGAGCTAGGGCGCTTTACGCTCTCATCTGAAATGTGGTGAGCGAGTTGTATGGTCTGCGGCGTGACACGTGAGCTAAAACGTTGTGTTCTATGCCCGCAAATGACAGTGACGTTTATACTTTTTAAAAGAAAAAATATCTGTGGCCCGGATGCCAGCTGCTTGCAAATTTAAAATAGTATTTTCCTATCTAATAAAGATTAGATTCGATTTGGGGACATAGAACAAAATTAATTGTTCAATAAGATGATTTCAAAATCAATAGCAATGTGATGTAAGTCGATATGGTTGATGTTATTTTAATGAGTGTTTCGTGTTTTCTAATTACGAATGCACGACCGTGTTCTTGATCTGCTGTCGGTGTTGCAAGCTCTACTGTATGCTAGTGTTGCTATACTTTACTATTCACACGTCATACAATGGCAGAATATTTGAATATTTAAACAGGTTTATTAAAAAAAAGGTTAACGGATACTTTACTAAAAAATGAGTGAAATCAAAATTTTAAATAATATGTGAAATGAAGGTGTAATGTTTTAGGTTGTCTTTGGTATTAAATTTTCAACTAATTCGGTCTATTTCTTTACTTATGCTTACCTACATTTAATTATAATTTTATTATTATCTAATTTGTAGAGTATCTTTTTCCTTTTCGAATTTTAAATATATAGGTGGTGGCTAAAAGAAATCGGAGGCCTAAGTCAAACCTAAACCTATAAATAAAATTACCTAAGAGCAAAGCAAATAAGTACCTAAGTATGTAAAAAAATACAATTTTATGGTCTATGCTCTAATTACAAAAGATTAATTATTTAAAAATAAACATATGTAGGTATTTAAGTAATTTAATGTAAAAGCATACAAGTACAGTTCTACTTATACAATATTAAGAATTAATTTTCTAACTGCCGCACTAAGAGACGTCAATTAAATTTAATGCTTGTTTAGTGACGTTGTCTTATTCTATTGCTGTAGCAAAGAAGGTGACAGCAGCAACTTTAATCAAGCATTAAATTTAATTGACGTCTCTGAGTGCGGCAGTAAATGTTATAAAGTACACGATCTACACATTATATGGACGACGTAAAAATTCGAGAAAAGAATCATATCCAATTGCAAACCAATTTAAAAAACAGTGTTATTTCTATCATCAAAAAGTTAAATTTTCAACTGAGGAATCGGTGGATATGATCCTTTTCACGGAACACTAGCTAGCGAAGAGCTTTTCCCTCTAGAAACATCAATGTAATAAAGTCAAAATTACTCAAGTTTTAAAGTTATTAAACGATATTATGCTAAAAAAATGTTTACCTAATGTGCTCCGACAAATTTACATTTTACCACCACCACTTAACTAAATAAACAGAAAAAGATACCCTCTGTACAGAATGATTTTATGTGGAACTTATGTTACGCACCAATATGTATGAGTTTTACGTATTTTTATACAAATTCCGAAGCTGTCAAAATCGCTTTAATAACGTCAACGGTTGCCTAAATGTTACCTATGTATATAGTTTAAACCAGTCATATTAATCCTTAATTAGTAATGAAATAAATGAATTTGATTTGATTTGATTTGATTTTATCGTCTATATAGAGGAGTCAAAAGTACATTTACAGTCCGATAGCTGTTAGAAGATGCTTCGGGTTTGCACTTGTCTCTCACTCGCTCTCACTCGCTCTTATTAAGATCGAGTGAGAGAGAAGTACAAACCCGAAGCACCTTCCAAGTGCTCACAGACTGTAACTTAATGCGTTTTCCTCTACATAGACGAATTATGTACAGTAAGGGAAACTGAAAGACATACCTTTTTATGTCTTATTCATATTGTGACAAGAGCGAAAAAGGTACGTCTTTCATTTTCCCTTATTGTACCTACAAGATTTTCAAAACTAACGCCGGTTAAAAATGGCCTAGAAAAGATGCAATAATGCTAACGTTAGTTATTTTCGAAAACGGATAAAATGTATAGGATTGACGTAACCTGACGATCTATCGCGATGGCCGCCTATGTCGATTCTATTCGTTTTGTCACTTTTCGAAAATTGCTAACGAAGCATAGTCATGAGTCTTGTCTAGGACCTGTTTACGCCAACCATGTTTGACGCAATGTCAACCAAAGTAAGCGTGCCCCGCATTAGTGAGTTTGTTTGCTTCCACTAAAACCGGGTTACGTATTAAGTAATTCCTAAAAGGTAGGCCGGCTTCAGCATCTGAAGAAACCACTTATATTCTTATCAATGAGATAAACGTTTAAAAATTGTACTAGAACAAGAAGTTTATACTTTAAACTCTAACATAATAATTTTGTCTCTCATTTCATTTTGTCCATGATTAGAACTGCAAATATTCTAGCGAGCCCTGACGTATTTCCAACTTTACTAATTCTTCAAACAATGGCAGTAATACTTTTACTAGACCCAACAGTCAGATAAAAGTTTTATAGTGGTAAAATGAGTTCCACATCTAGCTACATTTACCACCCAGAACTCTTAGCAAGCCAAACTCACCGCTCTTGACGTTCTGAGTGACAGTGAACGTCTTCCCAGTGTCCAGAGGAACAGTCCAGTTCACGGGATCCGGAGAACGCATGTTCATCTGTTCTGGAGACTTGACGCGAGTGGGCTCCGGTGGAGACTTGACCACTGGAGAGTCATCGAAGAAGTGGTCTTTAGCCACGGACGCGCTGCGGTGCGCTGGGATATCTTCGTCTGAAAGAGTCGGCAGTTGGATAAGAGTGGTGTTGGATGCTGTTTTAGCGCTAGTGAAGGAGCACTAGGATTAATCCTGTTGTGACATGTGAATAGTGACTGTGAAGGTATTATAATTAGATAGTCAAAAAGTTAGACGATGGGTTGAAGTTAACTTAAGCTCTCTTTTGAATATTTCCAAAGAGAGATGAATTTATAAGTATATACAAGTAACAGTCTGAAAAGGATTATAAATAATAAAAGGCGTGCCTCTATAATTCAAGATATTTTTATTGTAGCCTTTCAATTACTTTTATAATAAAGTGTTTGCTGTAACAATAATCATAATTGTAGTAATCCTGTTGTTAGGTTTTTATTGCAATGAAGATCATGGTTTATCGAATGGGACATACATAGTATATTATAGTGCCCGGACGATAAAAAGTCAATCCTGACACATTGCACAACCATGAAGTATCTGAATATGGATGATATTGACAGCAGTCAAACAATGCAGTTGTTACTGTTCCTTCACACGCAACAAATAAGTTTGGCATTGTTTTACTGCTGTCGACAATGTCAATAGTTAGAAACTTCATGGTCGTGCAACGTGTCAGGGTTGACTTCTTATCTGCCTAGTACGGTCGGCCTTATAAGAAGCTGCACACTTTGGTGTTTTGTCACTTTAACGCCATGCTTGAACTGCTGCACTAATCTGACAAAGGCGTTAAAGCGAAAAGGTACAAAAGTGTGCAGCTTCTTACAAGGCAGACTGTACGAGTTCAGTAGGAACATTAAGATTTGCTTCTACAAGAGTCTTCTTTTTGACTATCTTAATAACTCATACAAACTTTGGGAACATGGAATAATTTAATTGGGAGTGTTGGAAGTGCTTCGATGCCAAGTTCGTATTTTTTTATTAAAGTGCGCTATTTCTAGACATCTATTGTGAACATACTTAGTTCGTTTGAAGATCTAAAGTGCCTAACCCACGACGTAAAAAGTTTTAGAGAAGAATATTGATTTTTGTATAACAAGGAGAAGGCACACGAGCACATATATGTATATACAGGGTGTCCCGTAAATCGACGTTAACCCGCCTAGGGCTGATAGAGCAGCTAAAAAGCTATTGAATTAACCCCTATGTATGTTCAGCGATTTTTACTAGTTTCGGAGATATTGATCATTTTAGTCTGAATTTTTGTAATTTTCCCTTATGTCCAGGTCACGAAAAATCATTAATTTCTTGTTTTATTTCAAAAGTTGTATCTTACATTATTATAAGCATTACGAATGAGCGCAGTTTTTAAACCTATTTGGTCGTTTTTTTTAAATCAACTTTAATAATAATTACATAAAGTTTCTTTCTCCATACTAGGTGTCCCAGTCTTTGTTTTTTACTATGTAATGAAAAAACAATTTTATGCGATTACTAAGACAGTTGATAAAGAAAAACGGGCAAATAGCTTTAAAAACTTCGCTGATTCGTGATGATTCTAACAATGTAAGATACCGTTAAAAAACTTTTAAAATAAAACAAGAAATTAAGGATTTTTTGTGACATGGGCATAAGGGAAAATTACAAAAATTCAGATTAAAATGCTCAATATCTCCGAAACTAGTAAAAATCGCTGAACATACATAGGGGTTACATCGATAGTTGGGTGATTCTTCGAGCGTTTTAACCGCCTCATTTTTCGGGATACATTTTTGTAGAAGTGGCTGCAGATTCCGATTTCGCTTCTGGTTAGGTATCTAAGTTTACTGGACATCTAACAATTATCCGAAAACGGCATACGCCCAATTCTTTAAAAATATGTCCACGTAAATGAGGCGGTTGAAACGCTCAAAGAATCACCCAGTTATTGAGCTGCTCTATCAGCCCTAGGCGGATTAACGTTGAGTTTTGGGACATCCTGTATATCCACGGTAAATGGATTCGGAGACCCATAGACACTTGCATTTTGACGACTACAAAAGATGGAATGCCATTATGATAACGCATTATGCATTATTTCACCGATTGCCTAAATTTTTCAACTTATTTGAGGTCAATCATTTTAGAAATATAGAATTAAGTAATAGAAAAGTAGAAGTGACACATCCAATCACAACATTAAAATCAAAAAACCAAAACATCAAAAATCTAAGTTCCACAACTAACATCCATTTCATTGAAAATACATTTAAACACTTTCTTGACAATGTCTTTGCATTTCCGGACGTATTTTGACACTGTTGCGACATTGCAAAGAAAATATTTATACTGTACGATCAAAGTAACTTTAACAACAAACGGCATGCAAACAAAAAAAAAACAATTTGGGGTACTTTTGTAAAGTAACATAATTTTATTCGTTTCATAACAATTCTTTACAATAACTTTAAGTCTTCCCATCCACTGAAGCGCAGCGAGGCAGCGGAGCGATGAGCCTGGAAAAGATCCACTAATAGCAATAATTCATTTTACTAGCCTCGCTGAGCGCCTCCTATTGGTGGAATTATTCCTCGCTCAACACTCGCTCACTCTGCTCCAGTGGACAGAATTTACCAGTCTCCTTACTACTTTATAATTCATTTATTTAGTTACCTAATAAAAAAAGGATTTTTGTTAGTTAATACCTACAAAAACGGGATATAGATAACAATTATGCCTTGTTATCTCCTGCATCTACTTTTTCAAATACATAGAATTAACCCATGAAGTTGAGTAACCTCTTTCAAACTCGTAGGGTAAACTATTTTACCTTTTTTTTCCCAAACATCAATCTACGGTGACGGTGCGAAGGTGACACGCACGGACAAACAAACAGTCACGCGGGTGACGTGAAGCCATTCCCAATCGGTGCTGTGACCGACGTTGCGTAGACGCACTGGACTAACCTAACTCGTGAGGCTCAAAGAACGAAGAGGGAATAAAAGGCCCTACTTCTAAAATCGAAGTTCGAAGTTAGTTTTTTTTCCCCGATTTAGTCTCGAATCACGAGTGACAACTAACGTAACTTCGAATTTCGATTTTAAAAGCAGCGCCTAAGGTTTTTATAAAGTTTGTTAGATCATTTACACAAGAAGAATTTTCTCACAGTAGCGAATTTTCACATAGCAAATTTTCATAATCGTTATTTTTCTTAATATTTTTTCTTTATCTAGTGATTATTTATATATTATTATTTAATGATCGGTGATGCATTGCATATTTTCCCATCGCAAATAACAATAGTATCACTTCGTAATATGTTATTAAGTTAGGTTAAGTTCGTTTTTATATCGGCCTAGAGGGCCAAAACAACCCAGAAATAGGAGATAGTAGTTCGTCTTCAAACAAAGCAAACTAGCACTGCTTATATGTGTGCGTGCCTCGAGCTTACGCATCGCGAGCCGCTACAAGCAAACCCAACAAGTCACGCCAAGTCGGTTTTAGTCGGGGCGCGCCTTCGCCGCGTTTGTTTGCATGCGTAAGTATCGAACGACGCAACCCTAGCGCCTGAGCCGTAATAGGTATCAGAAACTCTTGAAGGTCCAGGGACGAATTACTTTTCTATTATTACTATGATACTGGTCAGAAAGTGACAGATGTTTTATCCACGTTTACCTAACGATAAACTCGACAATTATAGGCGGTCGCGCAACTTGTTAATAGAGATGCCTTCGCAAATGATTAAGACTTTGGTATTATGTTCAGAACGTTGGGCCTCACGAGGAAACAGTCCAAGAGAACAAGCAAAAAGCCACAGACATGCTAAAGCGGAAGCCACAGTTTCCGATGCGAAGGCGTGGCGTGTGCGTGACGGTTTATGTTGACGACATAGTATTATTGTTTAATCAGTCATTAGTCACATCATTCTTAAAGTAAACGATAAAACAGTCAGCTAGTCAAACGTTTATTAGGTACAGTTGATTTATCTTACGAAAACGGGTAGGTCATGCTTGTAGTTGTAACGCGAATAGACACGCACACTACAGCGACGTTCAGCGACGACAGCCACGCACTCTAGACAACGTGCACGTGCATCTACACACAAGTATGGCCCACCCGCTTTTGTGAGACAAAACCACCGTAAAGTTCCAGCGTCTTAATTAGTGTTCAGCTATGGCTATAGTTGCCCTTGCAACCTGACAGCAAGTAGGTACTGTCACTCGTGATGCAATTGAAGATTGATAACTCTTAAGAAACTGGTAATAATTAAGTAGTATGTCAATCTGTGAAGTAATCAGACAGTCAAACAATCAATCAAAAACTCAAAATGAAAATATGTCCAGCTCGCAGTCGCAGTCATGAACATGACGGTCTGTCTCGGTCCCTATTAGAAAAATAAACATACAATCCGCGCGCGAGTTTCGAGGAATCTCTAGACAAGCTTACGTCAGGATTTAGTGCATTGATTTAGTCAATATTACGTTAATGATTATAGCCAATTGAGTCCATCTCTCGTACAGGGAGAGGCGGGGTATGACACGACGAGCGGGCGCGGCGCACACTCGTCTTCATCCCAACCCCCGATTCCTCGAAGCTCGCGCGCGTTACATGCTTTTCCAAACGACACACACCACGCCTACACAACAAGCCAATCACATAAAGCGTGGACTCAAAAAAACAGGGCGTCGACGCAACGGCCACGAATTAGTACGCACCCAATTTTATGCCCACTTTTGAGACGCTCCGGCTTCTTCGACCCCGGCCCGGCGTTCCTGTGACCCCGTTAGCCACACTGAGCCCCCCATTCACCGGCTTGCTGGGCGCCGACGGTGACCTCCCCCCCCTTGATGTCGACCTAACTCTACCACTAACCCCTCTACTTAACGGCAGACCTACAGAAGAAATTTCTACTAAATTTGGATAGTGACAATTGGCTCTCAGGGTTGGGTGAAGTAGCAGGATGATTTGTGATGGTAATATGGACTTACAAACTTTAAGGCGCAGTTACATTAGAATTTAGCCCGTATGCTTGTAGCAATCCATTGACGAGTTGTTTGGACATGATCGAGCCGGGATCTATTGCAGCGATGCAATGTATCACGAAAAGCATGCGGCTGTCGACCAATGAAATTGAGCCTTTAGGATAGACTGGACATGTATACTTAAATTACCTGTTTGAATTCAAATTTAGAAGGTGATGGAGGAATCTGCTTTATGCGGATGGCAAGAGAGAGATCATTTGTGGTGATTGGAGATAATCTATGACCAACGGTGGAAGCTTTCCAGTTCAATAATATAATGATGAGTAGGGTTCTAAGATTTCATACCTCGGTAAGATTAAATAGAGATATGGAGTCAACAAAATGTGAAAACTTATACTCTTCCAAACGGCAGCTTATTTCAGGTTATTATCATCATATTAGCCAAAAGACGTCTACTGCTGGGCATAGTTCTCCCCCAAGGGTCGATTCTGTGCTGCTAGCACCCAGTAGAATCTATAGACCCTAAATAGGTTTTTATTTTGACGTTCAATTCGAGTTAAATTACCAAAATGCCACATGAAAATGAATTGACAGTATTGCTGCATTTTGATCTACGTATTTATATTGCATAACAATAATATAGTTGTAATTAAACAGGGGGAAAACACTTATAGAACACTTATACAGCCTCTTTAAAACAATTATCAAGCTAGTGTTAGGTGAAAATGAAAATGATTTATTTTGAGAGCCAAATTATCATTATGGGCCACATTGGGTAGGGTACAGGCATCAGGCAGGAACACAACAGTTATATTCAGATTCTATAGACACTGAAGTAGAAGTTTTAGCTATATAATAGAGTCAAAACATTCCCTAATATAAACTATGACAGACATAGAACCACATGGTTAACTTGACTTTCATCTCATGTATGCATCTGGCTTTAGCTCAGCAGTAAAAGAGAGACACAGAGAAATGAAAGTCTCGTTAGCACTGCTGAAAAAAGGCTTTTGGTTACATGTTGATGACGTTCTAATTCAGACAACGCCAAATAAAAGGCGCTGTATGTAAAAACAACGAAGTAAACACCGCTAGCTAATCGTATTAGTTGTATAACAGCGTTGTCAGTCGCCTGTGTGCAACTTGTGGTTACTAGAAACGCGGCCAGCTATTAGATAACGTATTACATAGCCATAGGGCTGAAAACAAACAAACTATACTCTTTTTTTAATGCGTTACTCTTGTTATTTTTGTAAACCCTGCTTATTCATAAATGCATAATTGCTAAATTAGGCTTAAAAATATGCTTAATCCTTATCTGTAATTGTAACAATTACATCTGACCGAAAGTAACAAAGCATACTTTAACTAAAATAGCCTTATTGTGCGTTTATGAATAAGTCTAAGAGGGACCGAGAAATTAACTAGCGTCGTGCAAGTTACGCTACCGTTTTTTTAGTCGTATAGAGTAACTAGCCGAGATTTTGCAACACCAGGTTTCACTGGTCTGTATGCTTTGATTTTGATTCCTACTGTATTGGGCTCACACACTAAATCGATCTTCAAGTTGTTTTAGAACCCACTTTGGATATTTTATATAGGTATCATTAGTTTACTCTGGTCGCATAACGTAACCACAAAATGCCTATCTAACCTATACTCCGTTTGTTTACGAACTTAAAAATATATAAACGAACCAAACGCGGCTCTGTTCGACAGCCAATCAAAACTGTTTGGTCGAGCTTTGACGTATCAGTGTTCTGCTCCTATTGGCTGACCAACTATGTCACGTAGTTTTGTTTACACTTTCTTAAGTACCTAAACCAACGGAGTATAGGAGCTACGGCTACAAGTAGGTTGTACAGTCGCCCACACACTTAACTGACCATTAAAGACGGAGCTGAGAATAAGTGTCAATGCTTGAAAGGGATGTAAATAAATTTAATATGAAAAAAATATCTACATCCCTGTCAAGCATTGATATTTTCTCTCTGCTCTGCCTCCAATGGTTAGTTAGGTGTGTTGCTGTGTGTACAGTAGCTGGGCTCACCAGTGGGCTTGGCGGGGCGCGGCGCGTCGTGCCCGTTGGGCAGGTGCCGCTGCGGCGCGGGCGCGGGGTCCGCGGAGCGCGGCCGCCGGCGCGGCGAGCGGAACTCGCGCGGCTCGCCCGTCTTCGGACCTGGAATCGTGGAAGAATACTTTAGACAAACAATTTAAAGCCTGGAACACACACAACACAACGATTATGGTGGCAATTTAACTGCGCAGTCCGGTTTGTGCGGTTTTATTGAACGTGTGTTAGCGATCGGGGGCAGTTACAAAATATATTCGATAATCGTTGTCGATCGCGATTGCACAGTTTAAACTTAGCGTATAAATGGAAGTTGGAGCAATCATTTAGTTCGACAAAAGCGCTGTAGGCGGACGCGGTGACGTCAAAAAATGGGGCAAATTTCAACTCATTTGGTAAATTTATTTGAGAGTATGACTTCCTTTTAAGGAGCCAGTCCTTACACTACACACTACATGTTTTTTTTCTCTTTTTTCACAAAAGCAAGGCTACTACTGCAAGTGCGTCGTCGTCTTCCATCGCGGATGACATGTTTCCCGTGTGAATTTTCGCGGAGAACTGAAGATCGACGCAGATATCGTAGACGTGTGGCGTTCGATTTAAGCCCGGTACACAGGACGCGTGTACAAAAATTGGCGCAGTTTTGGCTGGCTACACACGTTAACGATAATCGTAGCGATTTCAGACTGTGCAGATAAATCGAACGTCCCTAGTGTCTCCACACGCTTCCGATATCGGCGTCGATATCCGAGGCGTCGATATCCGCGAAGTTGTGCGATTGGAGCTCAAAAATTACTTTGTGCTAATGTGACTAAATGTAATATAAGCTTTGATTTTACCCACGTAGATTCAGTTTCTATTATTAAGGCATTTAAATCGCTCAGTTTGAAAAAAACGGAGGATTTATGGGGAACGTCAGTTAAAGTCATCCACCATGTCATAGATATAATTGCACCTCACTTAGCTTTAATCTACAATAATTGCATTTTAGAGGGGGTCTTTCCAAATCTTATGAAATATAGTAAAGTCCTACCACTTTTTAAATCGGGCGAGAGGAGTGATTTAACGAATTTCCGACCCATTTCTATTCTACCTGTTTTAAGTAAAGTTTTTGAGAAGTTAATGTTAAAAGATATGTTAGGTCACTTCAATAGAAATAAACTGCTTAACAGTAATCAGTTCGGCTTCACCAGAGGACGATCCACAACTGATGCAGCATCTATACTCATTAAATATATATACAATATTTGGGAGACATCTTGTGATGCCATAGGAATTTTTTGTGACCTTTCCAAAGCTTTTGATTGTGTAGATCACGCGACTCTTATATTAAAATTAGAACATTATGGTCTGTCAAATAATTCTCTAAATCTTATGTCTTCATATCTTAGTGATAGAACACAAACGGTTGTTGTAAACCAAACAAAGTCCATTGGAGCGGCTGTTAAACTGGGTGTGCCACAGGGCTCTATATTAGGTCCTTTCTTATTTCTCGTTTATATAAATGACTTACCACCCGCGGTAGTTAACCTTTGCGATATTGTGCTATTTGCTGATGATACATCATTGATCTTCAAGGTAGACCGAAAATCCGTTGATTATAGTAGGTTAAACGCGACGCTAGGTAAAGTACTTAATTGGTTTACTAGTAACAATTTGCTACTTAATGCTAAGAAAACTAAATGTGTTAGGTTCGCTTTGCCTAATGTTAGACCGGTAGAATCTAGTATTTTTCTAAATGATGAGTGTTTGGAAATGGTGGATAAGGCACTTTTCTAAAGGAATAACTATAGACAAAAACTTGCAATGGAGTCCCCATTTAGCAGTACTAGCAGGTAAATTAAGTTCGGCAGCTTATGCTGTTAGGAAAATTAGACAACTTACCAATGTTGAGACAGCTCGCTTAGTTTATTATAGTTATTTTCATAGTGTTATGTCGTACGGTATTCTTGTTTGGGGAAAAGCTGCTGACATACAAACTATTTTCGTGTTACAAAAAAGAGCCATTCGTTCTATATATAACCTAAACTCCCGTGATTCCTTAAGATTATTATTTAAAGAAATTAATATTTTGACAGTAGCTTCACAATTTATTTATGAGAATATTATTTATGTCATTAAAAATCAAGACTCTTTTATTAAGAATTGTGACATACATAATTTGAATACAAGAAATAAGAATAAAATTGCTATTAAAAAATTTCGTGTCCGTAAGGTATATAAATCATTTGTAGGTCAATGCATTCATTTCTATAATAAATTACCTGACGAAGTTTTAAAGTTACCATTTCCAGTACTTAAAAATTACTTGAAAAAGTCGTTGATGTCTAAAGCTTACTATAGGGTCGAAGACTATCTAACAGATAAAAATGCTTGGCCTAAATTAAACACCTAAATTATCTTAATAATAACCTAATCATACCAATATATAAACATTGTGTATTGTCTAGGGGACACGGTTTCTGTAGGGGAATGTATCGAAACTAATTATGTGTTGTTTTGCACCGTCATAGGTAAGTATAATTTTTAATTTTTATTTATTTCTTATATTTACTATTTATGAGTTCTTGTAGAAATTTTGAGTTTTGACACATTTTCCTGCTCAACTACGCATGATATATATAGACATATTTTTGTTACATTCATTGTTTTATATAATACTAGGTTAAGTTTTATTTTTCGTTGTATAATATCATATCATAAGAAATGTTTAAAAAACGACTGACTGTTGAGTTTCTTGCGGCGTTTCTTCTCAGCAGTGGTCTCTTGCGAAGCGCTGGTAGATTATTGACGTGTAAAAGTGCCCGTGCGGCCTACTTACTGAATAAACATCTTTTATCTTTTATCTTTATCGTTCTGCCAAAATGAGCGATCGCCATCCACACGCGACTCTGCACCATTGCATTATCTGCAATGATTTGTCATACACACGATCGATAAATCTGCGCAAATCAACTTGCACAGATTAATCGCTACGATATATCGTTACATGTGTAGCCAGTATTAGCTATCGGAGACAGTTGCAAAATTTAACAGATAGTTGTTGTCGATCGCGTTTGCACAGTTTTTAGCGCGACTGGATGGAGCAATCATTCAGTTCGCTGTAGGCGGACGCGACGGCGTCAAAAAATGTCGCACAGTCGCAAGAAGACCGTAGCGGAAGTACCCGTGGATATTAGAAGAGTTCATTCAGTGTTACAAAAACCTGTCAAGTGCGAGTCGGACTCGCGCCACGAGGATTCCGTAAGAAAGATAATTATTATGGTTGAAAAAAGCAAAAGAAAATACAAATTTTGTTATGAACTTTATTTTCTATACAATTTGACTAGACTAAATTTTAATCATTGTCGTGTGTACCGGGCTTTTAAGTTTACTTTTTTTTTGTGAGTGATTGAATGCTACATTAAAAGACTGACAGATTACCGCACTGTTATGTTATCGCATAAGAATTCTGATCACTTGAATTAACTAATTAGGACATTGGTCGAGTCTAACCTCTTCACGAACTCCAGTTTTAGGTATTAAATTTCTAAAACGCTATTTTCTGCTGAAACCATGATGTTTTCAGGATATCTTATACATTAACCCCCTTACTATTTAATAAACGTTGAGTAACGGTGGTATAGCTATACAATGTTTTGTCCTTTAGCTGTCATTGTGACATTTGGATTTGACAGATAAGGACAAAACATTGTATAGCTATACCACCGTTACTCAAAGTTTATTAAGTAAGGGGGTATATGCGTAGATTAGGTAAGAGGCTAGACTTATTACTACAAATTCCTTTCGATGAAATGAAAATTCTACGTAATATTACTTTCGTTGAAAGGTGTTTCGGTGAAATAATAAGTACCCCTCCTTGAGGCAACGTAGGGCTTCTCTGGCTTGAGGTGTAGACTCATAATTACAAGGTACCGAGTTCGATATCCAATGGCCATAGTTTACTATTAGTTTTCTAAGTGTTGCCACTTACTAATGTGTACAAGGCTATTTCAAGCTTCACTGGATGGTTGCAACGGAAGACCAGCGCTGGCTTTAACGCCAGCGTAACACTGAGTTGGAACCATTTCGTGACAATAGTTATTTTGTCTATGTCAGTATTTTGTTGCATTTTGTTTGTCTGTTTGTCACGAATAAATGTTTTTTTTCTTCTTTCAAAGTGTACCCAGCCCCCGTATTATAGTCGCCCTTATCGCGGTGGATAAAGCATCTGTCACTCTCGTACTTACATACTGGTCAGAAAGTGACAGATGTTTTATCCAAGTTTATCCACATCGATAAAGACGACCCAGGATAGGCTGGATTATCTGAATAAGATATAAGACGAGTTTAAACGTGTCGTGTCATACCGTCCTGAGTAGCTCCCTCATCGAAGCTGTGACCCTGGATTTTTTTCCTCTGCTTCTGGGGCGAGGTCTTGTGCGGCGAGCGCTCCTGGGCCTTGGTCTCCTGCAGCTTCGCATGGATGGACTGGTGAGGAGCCGAGCGGAACGAGCGATACTTCTTCGGAGATTGGTTCTTCGAGTCCTTGCCGTCCTTCTCGTCCTTGGACAGAGCCCTGAAGGAGAGAATGGGATGTCATTTACGATGTTCACTTGTTGCGTCGTCCTGACTATCCGTGTAGTTGTAAAATCAAGCAATTTAATAGAATGGAACTAGAATAGTATTGTAATTATAATTATAACATAACTTATTCCCACACAGTAGTCAGGACAGAGGTAACACAAGAACATAGGTTAATTAATGGTATCTTTTATAACCATGTAGCATAAACGATACTTTTATAATAGTAAAGTGATGTAACAGTTCTATAAAGGTGCTATAAGATACGCATATGTTTTACAGAACTTATTGAATGCTGGCTGATGATAAACTAAGCTACATACAGCATGTGAATTGGCTTCCACTTTTGCATCAAGCCATTCGTTGCTTCAGCCTTGTTGCAAACTCAAAAATAAGAAAGCGAATAACAATCCGGCTCGAAGGACCAGAAGCATTGTCATATAATAAATAAATATAAATAAACGGTTGTTAATATATAATGATGTATATAGACAATCTTGATTAAACATAAATAGTCACTGTTGAGACAAAATTATAATGTTTAAAATTCGAAAAAGTCCTCACCACTTCATTTTACGTTGCACGATTGCATAAGTGTAAGTCAAATTAAGTGGTGGGATGCACCTTCATGGGTCAATAGGTTTTCTTAACTATATTATAATTATGCAACTGCTGCGGCTTTGTAACTGCTATACGACCATTACACGACTCTTATACCGCTTGCGTCTGGTCCTGCGTCAATCAGTGCATCACTTACTTGTGATTGGTGGAAGCGAGTGATAGGGCCGACAGGGAGGACCGTCGCGACACCTGGTACCAGAGCTCGATTTGCTTATTGTATAGTTGTGTGATGTGTTCGGGCGCTAGCTCGGTCCCCCAGCCGCGGTACTGTCGAATAATGACACATTACAAGCATGAACATGACACTACTGCGTGGTGATGGTTTTATAATGGTGGTATAATGGTCATAATTTTGTTATTTTTATATCATATCTTTTTCATTTTTTTATTAATTTAGAGGCTGCTATTCTATTGGTAATGGGTTTGTTCACTTCATGGTTAAAAACACCTCTGCCATCTTTCGTTCGACTATTGTTGGTTTTTAAATTAAGTTTCAACACGCCGTTTACGCTGTTGTAGTAGTATTTTAACTTTTGTAATGCTTCTTGTGGCGTCATATTTGCGGTCCTGTTCTTCAGCATTTTGAACGATGAACTGAACATCCCCGAGGGTAGTCGCAGACCTTGTATTCGCCAGCGCGCTTGCGCAGGTCCAGCACTTCGCGGTACCAGGACTCGCCCTGGCCCAGGCCGAGAGGCTGCAGCCCCGCCGCCCGCAGCGTGGTGGCGCTGTCCTCGCCCGCGGCCTGCACGGGCGCCGGCGCCGGCGCCGCTCTCACCCCCGCCGGCTCCACCCCCTTCCCCTCAGGCTCCCTCAACATCCTCTCGCTCGCCTCGTCAACCTTCCCTTTCCCCCTGCATTTCGTAAACGTCCCTTTAGACGCCTCGTACACGTACTGAGAGAACGGTCTAAATTTCTTTTTGTACTCGCTTTTGTAACGTTTCCTATTATCTTTGGAACGATCCTCCCCGTTGGATATGAGGGCCGATAGCGCGCTACGGAACGTCGATTTTCTGGAAAATTCCATTTTATGTCTTAGACGTTTGGATTGATTTTACAATGATGATGCGGCAAAAGAAAGAGCTCGCGCCGAGCTAGGTTAGTAAGGAGACATGCTTCAAATAATTGTCAAGCTCGCATGGTGAGGTTAGGATGGCATCCTGGAAGAGCTAGGAGGGCCGCCCGAGCGCGCGGCCTGCGCCGGCTACTCGTACTGTGTTACAAGTGTTAGGTGATACATTGACATACAATCTAACAAAAATTTGGATGAACGTTCACATCGACAAAAGTGCAAGACACAACGATATTAATATAAAAAATGTAACTATTAGCTGTCATTCCGGACTAGTGTTAGTAAACTAAACGGCCTAACACCGCCACCGTGACGAGAGTTGTAAGCAAATATCAAAAACGAAATTTAGACGTGTTCTGCGGTACCCAGTAGTATTTGAGAGAAGGAGATAGGGCAGAACAGGCGCGGGGAGCCTTTTACACGACCTTTATATGCCTATAGCACTAATGATATAAGCACTATATTCAGCTATAGTACTAACAACGGTAGTACTATCCATCTTTAGCGCTAACGCTACCACTATACAACCATTATGGCACTTATAATGGTAATTAGGTCGTTTTAAAAGGTTCCCCGCGCGCTTGGGTTAGTAAATCAGTACACAAAGCTAGACACAGAAAATATTGAAAGCTACAGCAGTGACTTTTTTCTCTATTTTTTTTCTTCACCTGAAAAGTTAGGGGTAGAATATTACTTTGACCATAAAAGAGAATGTAAAAAATGATTTTTCGATTGAAATATGTTTTAAAAAACGTAAAAAATGCCCGGTTATCGACGGATTTTAAAATATATACTTAGATACAGTTAATATTTATATACGTGAGTGTTGTGATATTTTGTGTTGATTTGAAGGTGTGTGTGTATTTGATTATTAATTCTGGGTATGTATGAGCCCAGTTGTGACTTCAAATGACTTCAATGAAGTTGCTAATAAGCTGCTTTAGCAAAAGCGAAGCTCCTTGTGATGGGTTAAAATCATACTAACAAATATACTTAGTGAATGAATACAATGTCTATTAAACTGTTTCTTGTAGTTAAAATAATTATAAAGTAGCTTATTATGCATGCAGTTTAACGTTATAATATCAATAAAAACTATGATTAGGGGTAAAATATATCTAAATATAATTTAGAAAATGTAAGTACAAGAAACAATCTAAAGATGTGAAAAGATGAAAATATAATAAAAGCATATATTAAGTATAAGAAATAAGCTAAAGCTACGTGGTCCAGAATCTTGTGAAACACGTGGGAAGTAAATCAGTTCCTGAACTGTTGTCTGCTTCATTATATCGAAGAAAATGCATCGTTTACAGATTTGCTCTTAAATACCGTCATATCTTCTTTTGACAACTGTCAACCTGGTACTATTTGTGCATATGTTATTCTAGTGAATTCTACCAGGAAGACAGCTGTTAAAGAAGCTGTAATAATCACTTAAAGTCAAATATGAGTTGTATAAATGAAGTAGACAATAGACTCCACCGGAGACTATTATTAGTAAAAATTGCAATAGTTTCCACCACCACTTCACCTAGAGTGGTCATATAGAAGATCATTTAACAGCTATTTTAAACACATTATTGTCATTAACAACCGAGTTTATTTACAAGTAGTTTGAATTTGCGAACAAAAATGCGTTTAAAATTTCAAATCGTATATCAGTTCTTATTACACTCTAACCCAGCTACCATTGTACTAACCTCTGCACGCCGGGCTTCTGTCCGTTCCACAGGTAGTCCTCGATGTACCGCCCGCGGTGTTGGTCATCGTGGTCACCGTCCACGTTGTTCATGAGCGGTTCCGCTTCTACAGAGCCTGGAAGTTGTATAATTGTTGTATAGTAAGCGTTTAGGTCGGATAGTGGTGTTGTGTAGAGATTATTATGGCTCGTGAAGGGTATTAACCAAACCAAGCGAGCAAAATTATATTTGTTTAAAACACAATACGACTATGTATTTCATAACTTTTTATCCTCTAATGCAACGGAAGTTTTAAAAATCGAAGGTCTAAGTTACGTTAGCTCCATCCTTTTCTTTCGATTTAGCTACGAATGAGTAGGGATGGAGCGTCCGAAGTCTAGAATTTAATACTTCGTTCGTTGTGGGGGTGGAGAGGGATTGTCAATTTTCATCCAATATCTTAAATAAGTTTAGAATTCCACTCACAGACTGTACGACTCGCAAGTTCTTTTGTTTCATATGTCACACGGTACAAAAGTTATTGCCCCGCAAATTAAAAAAAAAACATTAATTTTACGTTACTTCTCTGTATTTGTGTCCCAGATGTGATTTCCCCCCTGCTCCCCCCATACAAAATGCGGCAACGTTTCTCAACCCCCAAATCAAGTCCGATACGTTTTTTGAATATGTTAATGATATTTCTTGGAACACAAGAAAGAAAAGAAAAAAACGGAAACTTAAATACTTACTCTTTCATAATGACTATAACTTGGTTTGTGAAAAACGTTATCGCACGGAGCTAAATTCGTATGTTTTTTTTTATGACGAATAACTGTGAAACCATAACAGTTCTCATAATTAATGTGTACCAAATTTCATATCCAGTTAGTTTGCAGCAAATTGGCCGTGACAGACGAACATACAGACACACGAGTAATCCTATAAGAGTATTTTCATTCCGACGTACACACGTAACCCTAAAAACGAAAGAGCTTAATTTAATGATGTAAAGGTTTCCGACAATTACGAGTACTCAACGTCAAAAAAACCTTTTTTTTATCCTTATTCTATTTGTATTCAATTAGAATTAAAATTGACATATTTTTTATTTCACACGATGTTAAAATGTCCCATTATTTCCGAGATAGAAACTTATAAATACACATAGAAACAAATTGAATCTAGTACGCCTGGCTCGCATTGTAAACGTCTGGCATTGAGTTTTTTACAGCTATTATATGACTAAATCGATTGCGCGGTGTCTTGCAAATTTATTACGCATGGAGGTTACTTTGTGTCAATACTTTGTAGGTATAGATCAAGGTCATAAGCAAAGGATGGGCAAATCAGTCTATGTGACCAAGACCAAGTTTTAAAAGTTACCGCCACATAAAGAAAATAGGAGAGTTCATAACCACGTGTTTTTGTAAATCTTTTATGGCCTTTTGTAAATTTAACTCTCATTAATTAAAGGTAAAAAAAGCTTATTCAGCAAGTAGGTCGCACGGGCACATTTACACGACAAATATCTACCAGCGCTTCCCTAGATTTAAATAAGAGGAATATGTTTGCATTTTAGGGTTCCGCTATTAACTGGGTCATATTATACGCATTATCTATTACGAGTATATATGTATATAAAAATGAACCCCTATTTCTCCTCGTCACGTTATAACTTGAGAACGGTTGAACCGATTTGGCTGATTTCTTTTTTGTTGCGTTCATCATTGTCAGAACAAGGTTTGTATGAAAGAAAATAATTGAAAATTTAACCGGGAAAGTCAGAAATTTGCAGCGGGGCGAAGCCGCTGGAGGGCCGCTAGTACTATTATGTCTATTATATTTTACAAAGTGATCCAGGATTTTTGCTCGCCAGTGTAGATATAGACCAAACTCCGAAACAAACATTTTGCATAAATTTAAAATGCAACATCTGCATTGTCCATTTCATCTGTGCACTGAGAAAGTTACAAGACAGTTTTTGGCAAAATCTGTCTCTTACTTACCGCCGTACAACTGAGAAACATTTTAGAGACAATCAAATGGTTTTTTTTTTAATCCAGAGATAAAAATAAGGTTACGAGTAGGCATAAGTTGTTATAAGTCTGTATATCCGTGACTTCGTAGGTTCCAAACGGATGAATCGATTTTGAGGTGGTTCCTTTTTTAAAATAGCTGGTTTAATCGGCACGGTTCATACCTAGCATGACGATCGGTTGGGTGGTTTAGCCTTCACCAACCTATTTTGTAATATGCTGGCTTGGTGGTCCTTAGCTTGGCAGTTCTTTCTAAGCGACCGATTTTACGTTTGTATTATAAAACATGTAAAAATTTTCGTGATTAACTGATGGACAGACAATGCACAGACTAAGCCAGGCAGTCCTAGAGTACGAGACCCCAGGGATGCATTAATAAAGTATTTTAAGGGAAGAAATAAGGTGGTAGCCAAAAAGTAATTTCAAGGCTCGGTCGGTGGTTGATTTTTTTGACCAGCTCGTCAGAACATCACATACACGTCAGATACATTATAAAAATAGCATTTTCATTTCAATTCCGCTAGAACAGAATCGATATTATTTCGGTTTTGATCAAAAGAGCAAAATAAAACTGTTGCAGCTCGAAATACCGGTTAATTTCACTCGCTAATTTGTTCGTACTGCTCACCACCACCCTTTTCTCGTGTTTCCTACCCTAATAGCTAGCTCTAGTTGCACTTTCAATTGCTCAGCTTGTAGTTAATCAGGCGTTATCATATCATTTTAAAATACCATAGTCGCCAAGCCATCCAAGTGCAGGAAGAATCAAAAACCAAAAAATCCAGGTTGATCCCAGCTATCATAAGGCTCAGGCTACACTAAGCATCGATTTGCGATGCGACTAACTGAGCGAAAATAGATGAACAAAGAGTGGCTACATTGTGAGTGGTGAATTGATTCCGCTCCACGCAAGAGAGAGAGACAGAGAGAGAGAGAGAGAAGAACCTGGTTAACGACTATAATTGACCGGTATTTTTGAACCGTTCCCAAGCCTATTAAGGCCCGGTTTTATAAAGCTCCGTTAGTAAATATGTCAGATCAAATTTTAGTAACTTCATACAAGTTTTGACATTCCTGACCGAAATTTGATCTAACGGATCTTTATAAAACCCAGCCTAAGTATATTATAAACTGCCAAGTCAGGCCGCGACAGAAAGTTAGAGGAACTTCTGAAGCTTACATTTATCAAAGGATTTTCAATGTATACATAACTGCAGCGCGAATTTCAGCATTATGCTAATTTCAATGGCGGAGTTGCCGATATTAGCATTTGAGATAACTTCGAACGTAAAACAACGTCAGGCGCTTAGAGTAGGAATCTCTGCTGAGACTTCACAATTCTTAATAATACATGATTCTGTTCTGTTCTGTTCTGTTCTGGTGACATCTCCAGCCAGCAGTTCTGCTGCAAGGACCCGTACGCGCTGACAGCGACGGAGAGGAGATGTTAGATTAGGCTAGCGGGGAAAAGCACGCCCGCCCCACTCGGTCCGGTAGGAGTAGCGTATAGCCGGCAGAGCACGAGAACCTTAACCCGCACCGACCAGCCACCAATACTAAACCGATTAGGGTAGGCGAGCTTCGTCGCCTTTGCCGCACCAACCATCTCCACCCGCCGCAGGCAGCAGCGCACCTGCCCGAGATACCGGAGAGCCAAGTAGATAGGATAGGAGTGTAGGGTTTGCAGTCGATATGAAGGGAGAGACGGGAGGTGGAGCCAACCCGAATTCAGGCATCGTGAAGTCAGCATTAGGGAGATAGATACAATACTTGGTGTGTAATATATACTAAAGGTATGGACTGCTTAATATTCCTGCTTCACTTGCTGCGCCTCCAGTAATTATTCTAGATCCCGGATGCGCCGAAGCGCCTCCTCGTGCGTCTCGCGGCACTGCTGGAACTGGTCCACGTTGGCCTGCAGGCGGTCCCGCTGTTCCAGCATGTCATCGTACTCTAAGTCCGGCTTGAGGGTTTTGTTATTATTGATGACGCGCAGGACCTCCTTTTCACTCTCATCGCGCTCCTGCAACAGCCGTGCATTGAGCTCGTTGACTGTCTTAAGCTCAGACTGAGTATTCTGGAGTTTGTTCACCATGACATCCCGACGGGTTGTGGGCTTCAATTTCAATTTTTCCTCGGAATGGCTTCTGTCCATATGGACAACTTTGCCAGTGTCAGGGTTTGAAGCTACAGATGATCGGTAAAAAAAAAGGTGTGGTAGTGGGCTTGGTAGTGGCTGAAATCATGGTGACAGAGTACAGTACTAGAACACAAAAACAGTTAAACAAGATACACTATCAATAGTTAGCCTATGTTAGTTGCCTTAAAAGTGACAATGTCACAAAAATAAACTAATTTCTTATGGAAATGTAGGTATATTAATGACTGCAATAATTTTACTATTACAATACTATTAACTAAAGCTTGAAATAAGCCACACTTTTACCAAAACATTTTAAAAACGAAAACCTTTTCGTGCTGTCAATGTCACATAATTTGATCAAAATACTTTGTTACAACTACAGTATATTCGTTAAAATTTAATGCAGTAGTAAATGTAATAACGAAATTATACAAAATGAATACTCCCCTGGTTTTGTTGATGATAAATCAGTATACAGCAGACGGTGTAATTTTCAAGACATTTTCAAATCACGAAGTCGTTGACCCATTTACTTGTCAAATTTTGCATTCGTGATAATACTTTCTTCACAGCACATATAGTCGTGATAACATGTACACTTAATATTCATGTGTTTATCTTGGGTTTTAGTCCAAAAAATTAACAATTTAAACGTTAAAACTACTTAAAAAGAATTTATCAAAACTGGCACTCCATTTTGACGTCTAAACCGGCTGGTGTTGCCAGTTCACCACCTTGCTCCAACTCTTTCCACTGCTGAAGATTTTTCAAAAGCGTTTGTTTTTCACCATCCACGTCCAGCTTATCTTGTTATAACCTATGAATTCGGTCACCGTATGTAAACACTCTATTTTTTGTTTCAACAATGCTTCCCTCTTCTCTTGTTTTTCTTTATATTTGTTTATAATGCTACAAAGGATCTGTCGCACACCACTTTTGATAGTTTTACGCATGTTTAGTCCGTAAATTTCGAGAAGAAAACTTTAATTTGACAGACTCGAACCAACAACGACTTGTTTGTCCATTCTTAATAATACATGATTCAGAGTAAAATGTATTCAAGTTTGAATTTTAGATTTTCTTGAGATCGTTCGTTTGAAAGAGAAAAATGCATTGAAAGACTTGAAGGATTTCCGCAAAAACATTTTCATGCTAAAGCATAATTTAAATCTAACTAAAGGCAGTTTGTGAAAATATTTATAACGATATCAAACGTCCTTGTGAAATTGATTTCAAAGGGTAGGAAACAAAAACCCATGAAAAGTTTGGAAAAGGTATCCGTCACCTTCTGACACGCAATATAAGTACGAGAGTGACGGATGCTTTGTCCATATTTGACGCGCGATATAGACGAAGCCATACTAGGCCCGCAGATCGGGGATGTATTAAGAATGGGCCAAGTCAGGAGACTCTAAACCGACGCTCGTGTATGAAGAGGCTTATGAGTGTGATGGAAGCGAGAGAAGTTTGTCTGGATCGAAGCAAATGGAAGTAAGTGGTCTCTGCCTACCCCTACGGGAAAGAGGAGTCATTTTATGTATGTAAATATAAAGTTTTTTTCTATTCTATTCTATTCGAATGTGGACCTACCCTCAGCCACGGCAGCTTTCTTCAGCGCGCCCATGGAGATACTTTTGCGTGGTGCGTCGGTGGTCTCCTTGGGCCACGCGAACTGGTTGCGGTACTCTGTAGTGCTCACCACCTCGTGCTCCTTGGCTATCGGCTCGCCTAGGGCTGCGCTGGTGGCCTGCAAGAAAGCGTCCATAAGACTGTAACTCCTTAACACTTTAGTTAAGTCTAGAATAAAATGCTGAGGTATTCAAAGAAGTTTGAAGTCTTATTGAAGTTGAATTAGACAAAAACCCCCATATATTGGCAACTTTTTCTTTCAGGGCTGATATCTCCTGAACGGCTCGACCGATTTTCATGAAACCTAGCTCATAACCATCCCAATTACCTTAGCTTTCAAGAAGATAACGCGTTCAAATCGGTCCTTTTGTTTTGGAACTTTTGGAGCTACGATTCTGCAGATGTAACACAAATATACAGAGATACATGGACACACAGATACACACGTGCAACTTATGACTTTTTTTAATCTGTGGCCAAATCCAGGAGTTATATTTTGACCTACATTTTCACGATCGATCGATCCAAAATTCAGAGGGCTAGCCACAAATAAAGCGCTCATTGCTAGAAAACTGTCCAGTACTATAATCGGAAAAGAAATGAAAATAATTGGCAAAAAGTGATACAAACAACACACACACGTAAGTAACATAAGACACAAGACCACAATTAGATCGAAAACGTCAACGGAACTAAAGTAAGAGAAAGAAAAAGGCGCAGAAACAGTTAAAGGAGATTGACAAGGGCCTCTATTCAACACAGTAAAAACCATATCGTGTTTGATCTGTTATCGTATTGTCAACGTTTTGATGGCTCTTATTTACTTGACAGTAATGGCGTCTGACGTCATAACAATACCATAACAGGTCAACTACGATATCGTTTTTACCGTCGGGAATAGAGGCGCTAGTTTGGATCAAATGCTGCCCAAGTGAAAATATCCCTAACGAGTTCTATACATTAATCTATTACGAAAAACACGTGTTTGTTTTTCAAAATTAGTTTAAGAGGAAGTTTACAAAAGCTTTTGTTTTGTGGATTTTACTTTGCAATTTTGGATGTTCAAATGGACCCTTTGGAGCGCCAACGACGGCAACGACACTAAAGTATGGTCACAAGTTTTCGTTCCATAACGCCATTGAAAAGATGTTCTTGATGAATATCAAAGAAATGTTCAGACTAAGAACAATTGATGTTGTACGCACGTTATGTGCCTAGTTTGGTTTTAGGGTGGGCTAGGTATCAAGACATTGTTAGACGCCCTGCTCTATTCATCGATAGAATTACTATCTACGATGACGACGATTAGTAATGTACTATTGAATGATTTGGTTCTCAACAAAAAGTATTTTTTTCATGATTCTATAGATCTTGAAGCGCTTATAGCTGTAACCTAAGGAACGTAATGTACTGTGTTAATTATGGGCAGCACTTGGTACCAACTCCCATACAGAAGATGTTAAAATCTCCTTTCTTGAGATAAATAATGTTTACCTTAAATGTTGGTAACCATTTATCTAAATATGATTCATTCTTTAAGTGAAAACTCATTGATACCAATTAAATTGGTCCTACAACTAGAAAGCCAAAGCTTAATAATTTAATCGATTGACCTAAAACACTCCCTAACTAATGAATGAAATATTAACCGCATTCGAGCGGAATTGACCTATTTTACTCATATTCATGGACTGGTGAGTTTGCATTACTAGTTGATAAGTGAATTATGTGTGTCCGGTGAAATTCAATTATGCGAACGTTATTATCGTGTTATAGAGCTGGGAGATAATAGCTTTCAGCATTACGAGTTGCAATTATAATCTGCAATAACTATAAAATAGACAAAAACCCCGGATATAATGGACAACTTATCACGCTATTGTTCATTATTAATTATTAATTCCAGCGGCTTAGCTACATTTACACAGAGATAATAATACCCAGTATTACTAGGTGGTGAACCCTCATTTTCTTCGACCCGCCTTCTCCCAGCGGATCAAATTTGTTTCACCCTTTTCTACCTTTATTTTCAAACACTTTCCCGAAACTTTAATTAGAATTAAGGTTTAATTTCAAGAATATTTTTTTTTTTTTAATTTACATTTAAACCCCCTGGTAGATTTCGGTATAGGGCATAGGGTCCCACAATATTTATAACCAAAAGCCGACTTCAGTTGGACTGACCTACCATTTTAAAAGTAGTAAGTTTTTGCGTTCTTGACGGCGGATGTTTGGTTTTTAAACTTTTTTTTATTTTATATACTTTGTTTTTGTTTTTGTTGTTTTTCTCATAAAGCGCTGAATCAACTTCGATTTACTTTACATGGAAGCACCTCTGAAGTGTGACCAACCAAACAAAAAAAGAATCATCAAAATCAATTCATAACTGACGGAATGACCGCGTTACATATAAAAAAAAAACATACAGTCGAATAACCTCCACATTTCATTTTTTGAAGTCGGTTTAGAAGGAACGAGTTAATTGTCTCTAACACCCGTATTCACAAACAATACTTAAGGGATCCTTCACTGAGTAAAAGCACTGCGTTCAATACAGCTTTGTGATTGGTCCTTTTTGACCCTCCTTTTGTTTATGAGACGATTTGAACCACCCTGTGCGATCGTGAGCACTGTGAGACCTCATAGTGACGTTTGTGAATACGAGTGTAAATGTCTCCGAGTGTGGCGTTTAGTCCCGGAGGTGGTATTAATGTGTAGTGTGTCCCACTGTTGGGCATACCTTGGGCTCGACGGTGTCGGTCCAGCGCGTCTGCCGCGGCCCCTCGGACTTGCTGCGCCGCCCAGCGCGGTCCGTCTCGTCTCTCCTCTGAGCGCTCTGCAAATAAAACAACACCATCATGATCTTAATCATGTTCCTAAACTGTTTCTTTTTTCTTAATTTTTACTCATTCCGTAAATATACCTGCCGCAGTGGACTTTCGAGGCGCGAACAACGTGCTGCCCACAGAACAGAAAAAACAGTAGAAGTGTCATGTGGGCGTGTAACGTGTGGCATAGTTATGCGGAGTTCCGCGCAACCTACCATACTTTTGCCACGATCGCTTATTTCGATTTTTCGATATTTCGACATGTCTAAAATAGGAAATAAATCCAGAAGCATGCCTTATTATGCTATTTTGGAATCTAAAAACGTTTTTTTATTCCGTGGTGCTGCCCCAGCAGCCACCAGCAGCGGGCCAAATATGGTTGCGTTTATGACGTGACAAAATGTGGATAAAACATCCGTCATTTTTTGACACGTATATAAGTACGAGAGTGACGGATGCTTTATCCACATTTTGTCACGCGATAAACGCAATCATACTTGGCCCGCTGGCGTGAGTTGTCTTACTTTATCTTAACCTAAATTTTACCGATTGGTCCTTAAAAAACAACTTCGACCCTGTAGGAATTTTTATGTTGTAGGGCTACCCGAGCCCTTCGTCACCGCCACTGGTACTTCTCACATTATGAATCTTTTCTGTGAGACAATTCTCGGTAATTTCCAAACATGCTTTATTTTTGAATAAAAAGTAACATTCTCAGTAGATTTTTCGTGAGAATATTTCTAAACATTTAAAAGTTTTCTGCAACTTGCCAAGCATAATGCACATTGCAACTCTTAGTCGTTCTATGTTCATACATTTTGTGTTAGCATATAATAACGACGCGACATGTTCAAAAGGTTAAAGATCAGTGGAATTTGACCAACGCCTGGCTGGCTTTCCCTTCTTACGTAAAAAAATAAGTACGTAGCCAGCACTGCCACGTTTTTTTATTTTGCTGTCATAAAATGCTTAGGGAAGTCACGCACAAGTCAGGACGGTGTCGAGGGGCGCGTCGGTTTTACGAAAGTAGGTACAGACGGCCTGCAGGCTTAGTATGGTTGTGTTTATCGCGTGACAAAATGTGGATAAACCATTCGTTAGGCAGTAAGTTATTGCTGTAAGTTTTGAGACGCAACTATGGGTAAGAGTGAGTGGCAAATATCTGCATCTCTTTCTTGCATATAGCTTTGTTTCAAACTCTTCTTTTATCATTATTATTTAATTGTATGGCGGAGTAAATTGTAGGAAATTCTTATAAGTCGATATCGAGGTTACGCAGCCAGTCGATTTTTCGCCTCAGCAGTCAGTTTTTATCATTATCTTTATCATTTAGATGCACTTACCCTAGCGCGATCTGCGGCCGAGGTCTGGTGCGGGCGGATGTCGTCAACCGGAGCCGGGTCAAACAGCTCGTTGGTCTTGTACGCCACGCCCGGGTACTTCTTGCGTCGGGGCATCGCCGGCTCCATGGGCCCTGAGGGGCAAAAAAAAGGGTCTAAAGGTCACAGGTATGTTAAAAAACCTATTGCTTTACCACGTCTAACTGTTGTAAGTACACACTTTAAAAAAGTCTTGGGATACTCACACCCGTATTAACAAACGTCACTATGAGGTCTCACAGTGCTCACGAACGCACAGGGTGGTTCAAATCGTCTCACAAACAAAAGGTCGGTCAAAAAGGACCAATCACAGCTGTATTGAACGCAGTGCGTTTACTCAGTGAAGGATCCTGTTTGTGAATACGGGTGTCAGTATCCCTAGACGATGTTTTGACTCAGTAGTAATATGCCTATATTGAAATGTTCAAAATTGTCTAGGGATAAAAAATATCCCTAGGCACTTTTGGTGTGTGTAGTAGGGGCAAGTCTAAAGGTAGCAGATATAATTGCCCCTTAGGGTACGCGTTGCAAAAAGCAAGCTGACCTTCGATTGCTTTGGTACGTTTCATGTTACTTTTAGGATTAAGTATAGGAGTAGTGGTAAATACAATTACTTCTTGGAAAGGACAGCACGGAGGATGGGCCGGCTAACGGCTACTTCAACCACGTCTTACTGTAACTTTGCATAAGGCCAAGTCTAAAAGAAGTAGATATTATGTAGTTACCCTTGCAATGCGTAGCTCAGGACTAGATGGTCAACAATGTCCAACTGTTACTATTTGTACGGGCAAGTCTAGGGGCCGATAGTAGATATATCTGATTGTACAGATGCGCACTGGGCTAGCAATTCAACGCCCCATTTTTACCACTTGTACGGGTAAGTCTAAAGGGAAGTAGATATAGTTATCCCTGTAATGCGTAGCTCAGGACTAACTGTTTAACGACGCCTCATTGTAGGGGTAAGTCTAGGGGTAAGTAGATATAGTAAAGTAACCCCCACTTTTCTCAGCAGAGAGATGTCTGGTCAACAACGTCTCATTGTAACTACCTGTAGGGGCAAGTCTGAAGGTTATTACATATAGTTATCCCTGAAAATGTAGCACTGTACGAACGCTTTAAGGTAACTTGTACGGGCAATGCCAGTCCCATAGTTACCCTTATAGATGCGCTCCACAGGGTTGT
Organism: Acleris cristana; assembly: GCA_948252455.1. Taxonomy (NCBI): domain Eukaryota; kingdom Metazoa; phylum Arthropoda; class Insecta; order Lepidoptera; family Tortricidae; genus Acleris; species Acleris cristana. The sequence goes on along the minus strand of OX411796.1, from coordinate 2,162,789 downwards.
TCAACAACGCCTTTCTGTTATTAGTAGTAGGGGCAAGTCTATGGGTAAGAAGATATAGTTACCCCTGGGGATGGGCAGCGCGGAGGGCGGGCTGGCCGCCGGCTGCTTGACCACGCCCTGCTGCGCCTGCTCGCGGTACTGGTGCCATCTGTACGTGCTGCGGTACTCCGAGTGCAGCTGGAACAAGAGATGGGGTTTAAGGGGGGTGTGAGACATAAATGCTTAGATAATATAGATGTTGCTTTTAAACCATACTATTGTTGAGATTATATTTAGTTTTTGGAAGCACGGGTTTTTTTTTTCGCAGAGGTGTACATTTACATGCAACTAAAATAATCAAACCAGTTTTAAAAATACATAAATGAATACAAAGTAAATAGGTTTTTGTGGTGAAATTATCGAATAGGTACATCATATACTAATATTATAAATGTGACGTTTAGTGTATGTGTTAGTTTGTTACTCCTTCATGCTGCAATTGCTGGATGGATTTGGATGAAATTTGGAATCCAAATCCCCGGCAACATGGGATTGCCTAGCTAGTTTTTAAATAAACACTGACAATTACGCAAGGATTTGTATTTAAAGTCTTTGCCCTTAAAATCGGATTATGTTTATATACCTTTTTTATCCGGTTTATAGTTTCGAAAAAACAAAGACATCGACCTCCATTAAAGTCACGCCTATAAAAAAACAAAACAAGCGATATATTTCGAGTATTATGTAATAATACTCGAAATGTAAACACACTCAAAAAACATTCTCAGTCCAGTATCTGGATAGAGTCTAGACTGTAAGCATAATAAACTATCGTTAAAATAACCTATTTATATTCATAGAAGACTGAGCACTTTCTACATCCATTCATCCATTCATCCATTCATATAATTAGCGTTACATTTTTTTTTAAGTAAGTGTATGGCTTCATCTCGTTTAAGGGTCCGCTCTTTTACTAGCGGAGAGCCATAAGAGGTCGACTCTCTTGCAAAAGTAGATAAATACCATGAAAACCACCACCTACTATAGCCGCTCATTGTCAAAATACCAGATTCACATTATACTCGAATCCTAAAACTTAACATTTAAATTAAGGTATTGTTGATGATACTTACCTAATATTTAGAAGCTGGAATTTTGGAAATGTGGTAGTTTTGAAATTGTGGTATTTTGGGAGTGAGCGGTTTAGTAGTTACGTAATATCTCCGTCACATATATTTACATAAAGTTCGTTTATTTCTATTTGCGTCAAGTGATTGATGTGAAATTTTATACAAATGACAGCTCACAGCCCAAAGACAGATGAACTACTTTTTATCTCGGAAAATTAGATCAAATCCCTACAAACAACTTGCGCACAAGCAAAAACGGCATTAACTTTCTAAATAAGTAGGTACATGTTTCATTTGAAACTGTCTATGTTTTGTAAAAGCGTTAATAGAATAGAATGGAATCATTCAAAACGGTATATTCTCAGCCTCTCTAACTCAAAAAGTCGAAAATAAGTTTTTTTTTGCTGAAATCCGCCATAGGCGAGCGATTGTTACCCGCTAATCGCTTACACTGGGGCGCACGCTTCAGGCTAGAGTTTTTGCTACAAGCCCGATAGGCATCGCGCAAAAACTACGCAACATGTCGATACAGATTAAAGATAGTAGGATCGATAAAACGGATTTACGGTCAATCAATAACACCCTATTCGCTTAAACTCGATTTTTAGGGTTCCGTACCTCAAAAGGAAAAAAAAGGAACCCTCATAGAATTACTTTGTGGTTCGTTCGTCCGTCCGTCCGTCTGTCTGTCTGTCTGTCAAGACCCTTTATCTCGGGAACGCGTGGAGGTATCGAGTTAAAATGAAAACCATATACCTACCTTATCAGGTCTACAGTCGTTTGAAGCTGTACAAAAATCACACTTTTTAAGTTAACGGAAAAAAAGATACCGTTTTTATGCCGCAAAAAACGTATATTTCGACACTCACGGTAATCAAAATGTATGGGTATTTTCCGTTGACCTAGAACTTAGTCGGGAAAAAGTAGCCTATTTGTTAATCCAGGAAATAAGCTAGGTACGTCCATTCCAAATTTCATCTAAATCTGTCAAGCCGTTGCAGCGTGAAGGAGTAACAAACTAACACACACAGTCACACATACACCCAAACTTTCGCATTTATAATATTAGGGGGGTTACCCCAATCAATAATTATATCGTTGACAAGGTTCTAAGATATCTTAGCTGTTAGATCAATTTGCTAAAATCGTTATTTGTTAGGACCAGAATTTCCTTTCGTATTTTTTCCCGATTTATTTTCACAGCCGTGTTTTTCTCCTGACGCGTGTTTTCCTGTCGCATTACATTCCATTCCAGAAATTAGTTTAATAGAGTCGGCGGAGCTTCTATTTTTGGGTGCTTTGGCACTTTGGGCCTGTCGCAAAACAACCCTAATCCTACCTCCCTTATACCCTTGTGATCGGAAGAAATCCGGATCCAAAAATATACGACGTGAAAAAATTAAATTTGAGAAAAAGTGCAAATAGAAAATTCGCTTCAGAGAAGAAAATATTTTGGTTAACACCTGAAGCATCAGAACCTTGACCAGGGCGTCTCAGGGTGGTATTCCACCTATCCAATTCTTTGTCAAATGTGCATTTGATCAAAGAAATTGGATGACTTCATCTAATTTACTAGAAACGCCTACATTTGATCAAATGTTACGAATGACATTTAATTCAAAATGGCTACGTAAATAGTATAAAAACTTGGACCAAGATATTGGATAAGTGGAATGGACCTCCATCAAAGAAATTTGATCAAATATTGGATATAGAAATTGGACAAAGAATTGGATAGGTGGAATACCACCCTCTACAGGAAAAACCCTATTGCCTTTGACGTGTGGTATTGTTTTTAACTCGGCCGCTACGACTGTCAAGTAAATAAGAGCAAAACGTTGATAATACGATAACCCATGAACAGCAATAAGGTTTTACTGTGTGTAGAATCTCAGCTCTAGTCGATCAGTCGATAAAATCACACCTCAAATGTACCAAATCCCCGTTCGAGCGCTCTTCCAAGTTAATCCCTAGCTAGTGACGTAACGTGTACCGATACCGACAGCGCAGGATCATAAGCTTAATAGCGCTCTCGGCGATATTGGTTCCGGAACGATAAAACTTCATCTTGGCTAGAGATAGGAAAGTGATTTGTCGATAGTTTTGAATTTAATTTCGTTCTGGTTGGAGTTAGTTTCGGAAATTTAGGAACGGGGTTTTTTTCTGAAATAATTGCAAAGGTCCATCCGTTTGGGACCTACGTTGCCACAGACAAACACACAGACACGCATAAACACAGACATACATATACACACGTTAAACTTACACCCCCTGTTTTTGCATTGGAGGTTAAAAATAGATCAATACGTTAAATCTAAAAAAAACAGACTCTTAGGATTTCGAAACATTCTTGTATAGTTACCGCTTTACTAATATTTAATTTATTTTTATTATTTGTTATTATAGCGGCAACAGAAATACACATACTGTGAAAATTTCAACTGCCTCTTTATTACGGTTCATGAGATACAGTCCGTCAGACAAACGGACGGACGCAAACAGGTTACATACACAATGAACCAATAACCCATAAACACGGTTACATGAACGTAAATAAACAAGACGGACACGTGGTGGCCGTTAATTATTGCAATGGGACGAGGATCGGAAATCGATAATTATATCCAATTTACAGCTTTGGTACAGATTGGGTTTTAATAGTTTGTGGTTTTCCTGGATGGAAATGTAATTCGATTGAAATTATCGAGTATCTGTTACGAGAAATGTGGACGGCCATACAAGTAATATGGTATCCCTTTGAAACGCATAAAATTGTTTGTCCATTTTTATTAGTTGGTTGGGCTGTACTGTAAGAGCTCGTTCCCACTATGTCGTGTGTCGGATTCCGATTTTAATCGGGTGTCGGCGCCTCTGTTCCCATATACGGGAGGGCTGACAAAACAGTCGGATCCGACACAAAATCGTTGTCGGCCGAGTGTGAATAGCTTCATATAAAACGTTCTGCCACTGGAACGACCGATTAAAAATCGGACCGACACACGACATAGTGGGAACGAGGTCTAAGGGAAAAAAATTATAATAACATCTACGTAATGATTTTTATGTGCTATTCAATGATACCTCTCTCAATGATGTAACGTAAAAAAAGTATTGCCTTTGCTAAACTTGTAATTTAAAAAAGATAAGAAGATTTATTGCATAACTTTGTCTGCGTAATTTAAATGTACAACTAATTACATCTTTGTAGTACTAAGAGTCTCTGAGTTACACTGCGGACGGACGGACGGAAGGACGGACGGACAAACGGACATGGCGAAACAATAAGGGTTTCTTGTTTACTACGGAACCCTAAAAACCTTGACAGGCCACCGCGACTTCTGGGGCCCTAGCCAAGTTACGAACGCTACTAACCTTTTTTCTTTTTTATCGCTACTGACGTTTTTCTTTTCTATGGCTCAAAATGTATGGGATGAGAGTTGACACGTGGTTTAGCGTAACGTTCGAATATGTAATTCCATACATTTTGAGTGATAGATAATAAAAACGTTAGTTAATAGCATTTACAACTTAAATAAATAATAAATGTCAGAGGGGACAATGTCACTGCAATTAATTGACCTAGTCCCGAACTAAGCTCTAGGCTTGTACTATGGGACAACGATATAAATACTTACATAGAGAAATATCTTACTTAAATAGGTACATAGAAAACATCCATGACTCAGGAACAAATATTCGTGCTCATCACACAAAATTCTGTCCTTACCGGGATTTGAACCCAGGACCGCTAGCTTCGTAGGCAGGGTCACTACCAACTAGGCCAACGCCAACGCGTCGTCAAACTTGGCTGGGCGTACACGGACAGACTAGTGGGAAAAACCAAGTAATATCTAAGAATAACTAAGAAATATAGGAAACATAATACAGCCATAATCCCTTACCATAATACGGGATGAGCTCCGGTCGACCATTACAGGATCGGGGTAGAATTGACCCATTCCCATTTATATGGTAACAAGTGTACAGTAGCGGTTGTGTGCGCTGAATTAATTGCTCGGACGTGTAATATTGCATGCTTACTATTGTGTAATTCTTGTGCAGTTACATTTTATGGCTATGACTTAACAGCATAGAGACGGCTAAACATGCACTCATGCTACCTGCCCGTTTTTGACCATCATGACAGTGACATGTGACAGGTGATAATTCGGCATACATTGCAAGTTAACACGCTGATACATTATTGGGTTTTAAATAAGCTGCGCCATGTACACTAAAATGGCGCCTGTCACCTGTCATTGTCAGGGTGGTGAAATAGGGAGCTGATGATAAGTTGTCTCATAGAAATTTGCAATCGTATTGTATGGCTGAAACTTTCCATACAAATGCGATAACGTTCCTCTGCCATTGAACCTATAGTCCGATTTTTACAATTTTTGAATATTTTGTAGTAGTCGCGTAGCCAGAAAAAAAACTCATGAGAGTACTCAAAGTTTTCGTTTTTCCTTTGTGGAGATAAGGTGCATTGAAAGCTATTTAAAAAAAATGATGTTATACGGCGGTGCTTTAGATATTAAATGAAAATATTGCGTGTTACTTCAATACATAGTATAAAACAAAGTCGCTTCCCGCTGTCTGTCTGTCCCTATATATGCTTATATCTTAAAAACTACGCAACGGATTTTGATGATTTTAAATAGATAGAGTGATTCAAGAGGAAGGTTTTTATGTATAATAAATGCTGGTTTATTGTACGGGTGTTACAGAAAACTCAAATAAACCGAAGCGAAGCGAGGGCGGGTCGCTAGTACCTAATGTATAAAGCATAGAAGTTTAAAATGTTAATTGAATCCTATTCAGAACTCAGCAAAAATGAAAACTTTTTCATGAATTTCAATGTCTCACGACGCGACTATAGATTTTATGAAAAACTAGATCTGTACGTACGTTTTACAATACTTATTGCTACAATCCTTTATGTTAATATAACACAAATAAAAATAACTAAGAAGGGGAATGAAAATAAAAACCCGCGTAGCCGCAATGACGCTCGTACCGCTGACCTATCCGTTAACCTCAACCGTAACAGACGGACATCCCTAATTAAACCTGTACCTACGTCTAACTTAAGTATATTCTCGCTATTCCCTCTGTGTGTCTCTTTCGCTGCAGACTAGCTAGAAAGGGATTACCAAGCGACGAACGCAAGCAACTTGTGCTAGCTAGAAACTCCCACATTAACATGCTTTCTTAGTCATTTATTTTATTTACCTTTAAATTTTGTATGTATGTAAAGTCTTTATTGTACAAACAGAAAATAACAAACTAATAAATAAACAAAATCACAAAAGGTACACTCAAAGGCGAACTTATCTTAAGGGATCTCTTCCACCTTACCTTGCTTGCTTTTTAATCTTTGCATAAGTTACGTAAGCGAATTGTACAAGTCAGTTAATTAGACGATTAAGGTAAAGTGGGGTAAGTGCGTCTACGGGGCAAATGCGTCAAACCAACAATATCTCCTAAAAAATATATGGTTCGTCGCACTTACCCCGTTGACGCTCTTGCCCCACCTCGAGGTAAGTGCGTCTACGGGGCAAGTGCGTCAAACCAACAATATCTCCTAAAAAATATATGGTTGGTCGCACTTACCCCGTTGACGCACTTACCCCACCTTACCTTAACTCGTTTTAGGCTCTGTTGTTTGATCAGTAGTTAACTCAACTAATTGTAAAATTCGAAAAAGGAATCGAAAATTTGACACATTTCTTTGAGATTTAACTATTAGTTCCGATTTTTAACGATTAGTTAGTTTATCTACACTCATATCATAAGTTCTCTATAATGCGTTCAGAATCCGTAGACAATGACCAGCATTACTTGATACAATTTTACTATGATATGTTTTGCTATGTGCAAATGCAAAAGTTGTATCTTGTCTAGGGGACACCGTTGATGTAGGAAATCATGTCGAAACTTTTATGTGGTTTTTTTTTCGTTTTTCTCCCTCTATCTCTCTCTCCTAATGTTTTGTCATGTTTTCCTGCTGAACTACGCATGATATTTGATATTATATTTAATTTAATATTTATAGCTTTATAATAATACTAGACTAAGTAGTATCATTGTAGTAAGAAATATGGTTAAAAAATGACTGACTGCTGAGTTTCTTGCGGCGTTTCTTCTCGGCAGTGGTCTCCTCTTGGGAAGCGCTGGTAGACTCCTGACGTGTAAAGGTGCCCGTGCGGCCTACTTACTGAATAAATGACTTTTATCTTTTTTCTTGTCTGTAGCTGTAATGAAAAGTTAAAATTACGATACAACTTTTGATAAAGTAATGTTGTTCAAATTTGGAACATCTTCCAAAACCAACAAAATTCAAACAGGGGGCCAATTCTAGTATCAATTGAACGTCGACTCGGTATATTTGAAGTAAAGTGTCGTACGCCATTTTGATTTCGAATGACATTAGAATAGGGACTTTGTTAGTTTGTCTATGATTTAAAAAAAACATTCATATTCGTGACAAAGGTTAGCTTTGCCGCCATGTTTGTTCTGCCGCCTACTGAACGCATCTTAGAGTACTTATAATATGTGTGTAGATAAAGTAATGTGTGTAACTGTACATAATTAGGCCTTAAAACACTCGTGTGATCTTATTATGAAACTCGCCTTCAGCTCGTTTCATAAAACCACACTCGTATTTTAAGGACCCTCTTTATGTATCAGTTACAGTCACCCAATAAAAATGTTGAGCATACTTAGAACCTTGTCATTGTGACTGCCATTGTTATTGTCATACTTGTCATTTGATGTTCAGTTTGAAGTTTATTATGACAGTGCACTAAAGTGCTTAACATTTTCGTTGGGGTACTGTACATAAAATACTATTATCTACACTCATATCATAAGTCCTCTATAATGCGTTCAGAATCCGTAGACAATGACCAGCATTACAAGATACAATTTGTTTTCTTATCTGTAGCTGTAATGAAAAGTTAAAATTACGATACAACTTTTGATAAAGTACTGTTGTTCAAATTTGGAACATCTTCCAAAACCAACACAATTCAAACAGGGGGCCAATTCTAGTATCAATTAAACGTCAACTCTGTATATTTTAAGTAAAGTGTCGTACGCCATTTTGATTTCGAATGACATTAGAATAGGGACTTTGTTAGTTTATCTATGATTTAAAAACAAAACATTCATATTCGTGACACAGGTTAATAGCTTTGCCGCCATTTTGTTTGTTTTGCCGCCTACTGAACGCATCTTAGAGTACTTATAATATGTGTGTAGATAAAGTAATGTATGCAACTGTACATAATTAGGCCTTAAAACACTCGTGTGATCTTATTATGAAACTCGCCTTCAGCTCGTTTCATAAAACCACACTCGTATTTTAAGGACCCTCTTTATGTATCAGTTACAGTCACCCAATAAAAATGTTGAGCATACTTAGAACCTTGTCATTGTGACTGCCATTGTTATTGTCATACTTGTCATTTGATGTTCAGTTTGAAGTTTATTATGACAGTGCACTAAAGTGCTTAACATTTTCGTTGGGGTACTGTACATAAAATACTATTATCTACACTCATATCATAAGTCCTCTATAATGCGTTCAGAATCCGTAGACAATGACCAGCATTACAAGATACAATTTGTTTTCTTATCTGTAGCTGTAATGAAAAGTTAAAATTACGATACAACTTTTGATAAAGTACTGTTGTTCAAATTTGGAACATCTTCCAAAACCAACACAATTCAAACAGGGGGCCAATTCTAGTATCAATTAAACGTCAACTCTGTATATTTTAAGTAAAGTGTCGTACGCCATTTTGATTTCGAATGACATTAGAATAGGGACTTTGTTAGTTTATCTATGATTTAAAAACAAAACATTCATATTCGTGACACAGGTTAATAGCTTTGCCGCCATTTTGTTTGTTTTGCCGCCTACTGAACGCATCTTAGAGTACTTATAATATGTGTGTAGATAAAGTAATGTATGCAACTGTACATAATTAGGCCTTAAAACACTCGTGTGATCTTATTATGAAACTCGCCTTCAGCTCGTTTCATAAAACCACACTCGTATTTTAAGGACCCTCTTTATGTATCAGTTACATAAAATACTATTAACTACTGATCAAACAAGTGTCGAGGGAGGAGATTTTTCATAGGTACCGAGTTTGAAGAAGGAACGAGTTAATCCTCGTTAAAATCTAAAATGACTCTTAAAGTTAACGCAAAAGGTTTTACTATTCGGTGTAAACCGTTTCATTATGGTTCCTTCACAATCACCCCTCAGATCGATACACGCGTGACTATTGTGTTAGGAATTCGATAGTTCCATGGTTATTGTTTGTAAATATACAATGACACGTGGCAATGTATTACGTATAACACGCTACGGTACAAACTGACTTAATTTGGGGTTTAACGTTTTTTTTTGGCTAGTCATTATTATGTAGATAAAAAAAAACCGGTCAAGTGCGAGTCGGACTCGCGCACCGTGCTTGGTAACCGCAAAAGGAAATACTTATTTTGCTATGAACTACATTTTCTATGCAATAAGGTACATTTTGACTAGCCTAAATTATTATGTCATTTATTGACCACTTCCCATCAGATGGGCTGTAAGCCTGTTTGCCCGTCGACGAAAAAAAATAATTATTTAATGGCGTCTACATAATAACGTAATTTTGCCAATGTCAAGTATATATAAGCAACGTTGTACGGTGAATCCTGTCTTGTCGTCTTCCAGTCATTAATACAGATTTTCAGTTTTTTTGACAACTTCATTTTATTTTTCACGTTAAATGTAAATAATTATCTTTATATTAGGAATTGTTCAGATTTTTTGGTCCATAAACTTGAGGAGTTAAGGGGCGGGGGAGGGGACGGCCATTTATAGTATATTTTGGCTACAACTCAAAAAGTAAGCCACAGAAAATTATAAGAAAAATAGTTTTGAAATTTGCATATTGAGCCCTTTCATATGACAGCCAGTTTGCTATAATCATAATAACTTTCAATTTCAACCCCCACCCCCTTTTTTTTTTTGCATCAATATGGTTTTACCGAGTAGAATGGATCCCAGTATGCGCACGCGGCTGTTATCTGTCATAATTAATCCTACTTATTGTAATTAGTATGGAGATGAACTACTGCACGCTCGGTTGACTGTGATCGAGGTGCTTAGTAATTCATTAGTATTGTAATTTATGATAACAGTGTTGTCAATTTTCTTTTTCAGTCTTTTTAACCCCCTACGATAAAAGAGGGCATTATAAGTTTAACAAACATGCAGAGTCTGGAACTTTCGCGGCAAAACAAAAGACTGTTGCAATCTAGCTAGTGTAAGAAATATTTTTTATCGACATATCGATAGTTATGTAATAGTTGGATAATGTTGACAGCAGTCAAACAATGCTGATATTACTATTCCTTCACACGCAACTAATAAGTTTAGCATTGTTTACTTCTGTCAACAATGTCAATAGTCAGAAACTTCAGGGTCGCGCAATGTGTCAGGATTGACTTCTTATCTGCATAGTACTGTAGTAGTTTTCTTTATTTCAAACACGCGACACCCTAGGCCCGTATTATGGTCGCCATTATCGCGGTGGATAAAGCATTCGTCACTCTCGCACTTACATACTAATCAGAAAGTGATGATTTATCCAAGTTTATCCACGTCGATAAACTTGTCAATAATAGGCTCGCAGATCTTATAAGCCATGTTTGTAACATCTGTTGGAATGGTAATGTCCGCGCGGCCGTCGGCCCGGTGCTCTACAAACCCGCTTCGTGAATTCTTGGCTAATTGTGCGCTAAGTTGGCGCACTGTTTTTGTTTACTGCGGAAACTTTGAATATTTTTGAACGTATTGTTATGTTTGGGTACCTATTATTACATCGAAACACTTTTCAACGAACGTAACATTACGCAGAATTTTCATTTTATCGAAAGGCATTTCTCGCCGCATGCGTTATTTTTTTTTGATTTTGTCATTTCTAACCAAACGTAACCTACGTAATTAATGTTTAAGATATCCTGAAAACATCATGGTTTCAGCAGAAACTACCGTTCGACAAAATGAAATTCGATGAAATGATGCAATCGATGAAATGAAATTCGATAAAATTATGGGTTACCGTTATGTTTACAATAGAGTACAGAACAGATTCTAGACAGTAAAACGTTTTTGCTTTTTACGTGTTTCCGAATTGTCAATGTTTTCATAGCCCTTATTTACTGGATAGATAGCAATGGCAGCCGAGTTAAAAACAATACAACAAAATCAAGTGAAAAAGGGTGTATGTCTAGTATACTCCGTTTATGTATATACCCTTTTTATTACGAGTTAAGTCGACTTCTACCTTTTTTCACTTCTCCAGAATTATTGTTTTACGAAGTTGAATATTTGCCCTGGTCGGGAATAGAGCCCGAGACCGCTAGCTTCGTAGGCAGAGTTACTATACTAATTAGACCACAGAATAAGTAAGTAATAGTACTAGACTAACGTCGCTGCGTCGTCAAGCGATATATGATCTAGTGAAAAAGGGCGTAAGTAGACTTAACTCGTAATAAAAAACGGTGTACACGTAAACGGAGTATACTCGAGTTAAACCCTTTTTTACTTGATCTTTAGGAGACCCTTCTTCACTAGGACCCTAGATTTAAGCACCAGACCTTTTAACATGCAAGTCGCTTGATTAAAAGGTTTTTCTGCAACCCAACTAGCGCTTAACCTTAATTTAACTTTTGTACGTGAGGCAGAAAGGCTGTAAACCAGCCACTTTATTAAACAGTTGAAATGCAGGGCACCTTGCCAAAGCCATCCACTGTGAATGAAGAATGGGCCAGACCGTACTTTAAAACTTCATGTATTTTTACAAGTTTTGTTAAAGTAAAGTTCTGTAAAGAGGAATACGAAACGGAATGGAGAAAATATTGTTTATCTACATCCATATCATAACTTCCCTATAATATGTTCAGGAACGGTAAGCAAATGACCTATATTAAGAAACCTGTATCTGCGGTTGTATTTTAATGTTAACATTAAAGTATTGCGTGTCATTAAAGTATCGGTTATCGATGTGGTTGCATCTTAATGTTCACATTAAAGTATCGGGACTGCAGATTTTTTTTGACAAAATCGAAATATAATATAGACGTGTTTTTCTAAAATCATTTTAATTTTTAATTGAATCAACACATTCATATGATGTAGTTCAAATTAGACCAAAGATGGGAAATCGATTTTCTTATAAAAACCCCACGACTAGGCTTTGCTATAAAGACTGTGCTAAATTATTGCAACATCATTGAATCAACATATCCATCCACAACAATCAAATTATATCGAATCTTATAGCACTGGAAAAGGAATGATGTTATTTCGAGTATATTAAACAAAACCACACTGCACAGTCAAAGTCATAAATATTTACGTTCCAAAGACGCCTAAAATATCTATACACGCATCTATACCACTAACAATAAGGTTTATGTAGATTTACATATATTTCATGTGATGGCTGTATATTGGTACGCAATTAATATAAAATCATATAATCATATCTTTAAGTCAAAATAACAAAAAAAAACTTAAAGTTATCGACTTGTCACATCCCTAGTTCTAAAGCAAGTGATTTTCGTGGTATCTCATCCGTACCCAATAACCTCGCCTCACCTGGCATCATGAGAGCTATCCTAAAACGGAAACACGTAAGTATATCTACTAAGGGCCGATTCGACCAAACTGGAATAAGACTTAAGAGGTCGTATACGAAATTTTGCCGATTTCGCTGATTTACGTGATTTTACAGTTGAAATACTGTATTTCTACAAGCTTTAATGCACAACACGAAAGATAATTTCTAATTTTAACGAATGTATGAGCAACTTTTTGTTTTTATTATTTTATTTTGATAAATCGACCCGACACCGGCGACTGTTATGTGAATTTTGCTGGAAGAGGTTTAGAATGTCACATATTCATGAATCGTTTTGACGTCTTAACGGTATGAAAAATTTACAATGTATTGCTATGAAAGTCGTCTAAAAAATGTATGAATTACTTTTTACCACTTTCATATATATTTTCCGAGTAAAGAAAATAATAAACTTGGTAATTTTTTATAGAAAACGGGCAAAAAATATTTTTGATTTCGACTACTCAGAACTCTCGGTCATAAAATTAAAACAACAGAAATAAACTTTAGTTAAAAATCAGTCCAATACCTAAAAAAAATATCCAAAAAGATAAAAAGAATTGGTAATAAATAATGTTTTAAAACAACCTAAATCTCGCATTATTAATACTCGACAAAAATAAAAAAGTGGCTCATTTATTCATAGATTAGATCATAACTAAAATGAAATTTAATGTTGAGCATTATAACTTATAGAAAAGCAGTATTTTAACTGTAAAATCACAAAAATAAGCAAAACCGGCAAAATTTCGTATACGGCCTCTTAATCCGAGATTAGTCCATACAAATTCGGCGTTTAATCTAGGTATAAAACCTTATTCCAGTTTGGTCGAATGCGCCCTAAGAAGAAATATTTAAGGTATAAAGCAAGGTTAGAAAACAAATTGTTCGATTATCACATACTCCCTTACTAATAAACGTTGAGTAATGGTGGTATAGCTGTACAATGTTTTGTCCTTATCTGTCAAATCTAAATGTCACAATAACAGATAAGGACAAAACATTGTATAGCTATACCACCGTTACTCAACGTTTATTAGTAAGGAGGCTAGTGTTTAACAATTAGGATAAAATAGTCATCTAAGATGTAAGATACCTATTGTGACAAGCATTATACTGGAAACAAACTTCTTAAATTATATAACTTTCCTATAAGAAAATTACGGATAACTTCTAAGAATATGTATTCTTATTTTTTGTTAAGAAAGAGAACACCTTGGTGCTCTTACATGCTTTCGAGAAAGCTCTCAGTATTTTCTTGGGAAGAATTCCGAATTGTTTTGCAACTGTGCATTACTTGCTACTTGTGATACTGTTTCTTACTTTAGAGTTTTTATTTTGATTTGAAATCTACTTTACGGGAAATACTGATGGACGATAATTTATTGTTAACCAAACCAACCAAATCATCTCGTAAGGCCCAACGAAATAAATCTAGAACATTTTGTCAGACTTTTAACTTTAGATAGAAGACTTAAGATTATTTTTTGAAATAACGAAATTGATATTTACGAGATGTTCTACCACGAATCTGTAATTTAATTAAATTATACATTGAATTTAACACCTAAATTTTTCTGAATAGGTTCTTTATACACGTGTTAAGTATCAAGATTACGTTTTAACAAAAATAAATTACCAGTTGCGTAGGTTGTAAAAATAAATACAATCAACTATAGTTTAGATTCTAGAACATTGTATAAACTCAAAGATCTTGTTACGAACTGAAATAAGACATGAAAACTCCTTTAAACTTTATCGATATTCGTCCCATCCCTAAGCAATTCCGGTGGGGGTTACCGCAATACCCCCACTTATGTATGTGCTCAGTATACTAGGGCTTATGTAACGCGGGTCGACGACCTAACTTCGCTTTCAAGGGGTGTATTCTACTGTGTAAAACCTTATTGCTTTTGATGTTATCGTCTTATATTTCAACTTGACTGCCATTATTGTCACGTAAATAATGTTGACAATACGATGAATACGATGATACGTCAAAAACAATATAGTTTTACCGAGTATAATAGAACCATTAGTACGTTTTTTCCAAACCTCACCAGTGGGCTTAGCATGCGAGGCGAGGAGAATACGTCAAACCTCGTCAAACGCGATTTAGTGTCAAATATGTCTATTCCATATTCTAACGTAAGGGTAAACATTTAAGGTTTTAAATAAAAGTGTATTTTGTGTGAATTGAGTCCTTTTATTACTAAGCATCTTAAAGTGTGACGTTATGTCATATTTTCTTATTTTCATATGAATGACGTAAAATATGTCAGTAAATCTCGCGTAGCATACTAAGCCCC
Source organism: Acleris cristana (assembly GCA_948252455.1). Taxonomy (NCBI): domain Eukaryota; kingdom Metazoa; phylum Arthropoda; class Insecta; order Lepidoptera; family Tortricidae; genus Acleris; species Acleris cristana. The sequence goes on along the minus strand of OX411796.1, from coordinate 2,147,681 downwards.
CTAGGATTAGAATTGGCTCGCAATATTGAAACTAAATATATTGACGAATGGGTACTACCTATGACAACTGTCTACTTATTATGGTTCGTGAGATACAGCCAGCTGACAAACAGACAGGGTCTCTATTTAACACGGTAAAAACCAAATCATTTTGACCTGTTATCGTATTGTCAACGTTTTGATAGCTCTTATTTACTTGTCAGTAATGGCGGCCGAGTTAAAAACAATACCAGACCACGTCAAAGACGATTTGGATTTTACTGCCTAGAATAGAGGCGCAGAGACACGGACATCAGATGCTTAGCTTAGGGACCCATTGAGACCCTTTTGGTACGACAACGGAACCCTAATAAACAAACATAAAAGTTAAGGCCAATAATGCACGCGCACTCTTAATTTTTATCTTCATTAGCGTTATAAAAACATCCCATCAATGACCTTTCTCCAAAAAACCACACCCTTCAATTTATTTCTCCTTTCCTTGATAAATAATGAAGTAGCAACCGAGTATTTATATAATAAGATCTTGTTTCCGTCCCGCCGGGATTTACGGAGGACGCGTGGAAAAGCGACACCTCTGGGAGGCGGGTAATGGGTAGGCAAATATATATTTAATGTGTTACCTGATACATGTGGATATTCTGTGGCCATTGAGGCTTTGTTTTTGGATAGTGATAAAGATAAAGTTATTATGTTTATTAACCCCCTTACTAATAAACGTTGAGTAACGGTGGTATAGCTATACAATGTTTTGTCCTTATCTGTCAAATTCAAATGTCACAATGACAGATGAGGACAAAACAGGTTCAATTCAATTCAATTCTTTATTAAATGGCCTCTGTCCATCCATTGGGACAATTCTGCCAGTGTCAAGGTTAGGAGTTACATATACATATCAAAAAAAACATAATTCGACGTTGTTCGGTGATCCTCTAGCCTCCGTGAAGCGATGTAGGTAGAACTTTACGAAGACCAGATGGGATTTTCTTGGAGCAATCCTTCCAAAGGCGATACGTGTTCAAACTTGAATTCTTCATTATACTGCACATTTGAATGTTAATTTACTGCATATTAATACATCATTACTATCCATTAAACAACAAAATATGCAAAAAATCAAAAACAATTAAGAACAGGTTAGTAAGTAGTTAGTACACACACACAAATAATGATCGAGAACAGAATATAAAAACTTTTTTGGAATTAGAATACCTACTTGGAATCTTAATGACGACGGTCACACAATAAAGAAAGGTTTGAAAACAAAAACTACGTTGGTTTAAAGTTGATACTTAGTAAACAGAAATGAAGCTCACGCGTGAAAATTTCCGTGCCATTTATCGCAATATTCGTCGCAGCTTATCTCAAAATTTAGTCAGTCAGGATTCTACGAAGGATGGCTCATCAACTCAACGTTTTTCTACTCCGAAAATCATTTGTCTTCCGAGCCGTATGTCTTCGATCAACAATACTAACGTTGATCGAAGCCGTACGTAGTGAAATTCCAAAAAAAGGTTTTATTGTAACTCAATCCGAAATATTCAATTCCCGATCATTTCAGTGTGTCCCTCGTATTTAGTCTCAGTGGTGGTAGGAACTCGTGCAGGGTCCGTCCGAATCACTACCACCATCACCTTTAACCTACCGTCAAACAGTCTTCGCGTTGTTGTGGTCTGGTCTGGTGGTCGGGATAAGACAGCTGGTGAATTTACTACCATTATGAAATTCTTACACTTTGAAATTAGAATTTACATTGGTAATTGATTGTACAAACAATGATATATATCGTGTTTATAAAACAACGATAGTTGGCGTCATCATACCCTCCGAGTATGAAAATCAAGCGATTACTAATTTCGTGGATCTTAAGTAGGGTCTTGATGGCATAATTGGTAATGCGCCTGCAACGGCCCGGAGAGCCAGAGGAGATGTAGGTTCGAATCCTACCTAAGACCGACGAATTTTTTTCGCTTTAATATAGTTTAATGATAGGTATATATGCCATCGAGCGAAGCGAGGAGGACAGTAAGGTTAAAACTGCGACAAATAAACATAAACACACGAGCCAAGTGAGTGAAGCGAGCGTGCCAGACCCAAACGTATCTAGGATTAGTCTCTATGTATATCTATATAAATACGGTTATATGTCACAGTTCTAACTAAAACTCCTCGTTGCACCAAATCCATTACACGTCCATATTTCGTCATTTAACCCTTTGAACGCTAAGAACCACTAAAGTGGTCGTGTACTGTCGTGCCTACCACGCCATCGACCATTTTCACAGATACAGTGCAAAATAGACGCGAGTATTTGTGACGTAAGATTGATATTAGTTGTGGTTTTCAGCTGTCATTGGCGTGTGAGGACGACGTTTGTATCAAGTCAAAGGCGTTCAAAGGGTCTAAACGAATCGGCGTCTCTAGACAAGATGCCTGACGATATCGTTTTCGTTATCGAAAAAGGATAGGATTGATGTAAGCTGTCAGATGTCAAACGCTTATGTCAGATCCATAAACTTTGACAGTCATCGAAAATCGTTTTCGAAAGCGTGCTATAGAGTAAAGTAACTTAGCGTTACTGGTATTTTCACAAAAATCATAGTGGTTCTTTTTAACAAAATATTTCTTCAAATGAGATTTCTTACTCTAGATAAAAAAACATTAGCGCTCTAGAAAAAGCACAAAGTAAGACCAGGCCATTAAGCAACTTGAGCCGGCTCTAGCGCTCTCTACCACTCTAAGAAGCGCTCTCGTGAGAGTAACGCGACACAACACGCTGTTGACCCACTTTTATACGTATGGTAGGGTAAATTAAGGAAGATGTGTCGTGTACTGTGTATATAAGAGAGTTGCCTGGTTTACGTGACCGGGGGAGAAGATGATGGGGAAATTATGCTCAAAGAAAAAGAGAGTGAGGTATATGTTGAACAATGGACGGCTGTGGGCTGAAATGATGATGATGATAGTGAAAGAAATCACTGTCATAGTTAGGTAACGTTAAATTGAGCCGCGACGCAATGTGTGAGATTTAATCAATTATTATGGATTATTTACTACTGAAAAGTAGGAACATATGTTTTTTAATCAAAATAGCATAACCTATTGAGCATGCAAGGATAAAACTTACAATACATATACTATCAAATAAAATCAAAATTAAAAGCCGGACATTTTTCAATCGGTTATTTTCCCTTTCCGAAGGTTACCGGATCTAAAATAACTTCGCAACAGTCAACCCGAGAGAAAGTAAATTTTAATTTATCTTGGTTTATGTTGAGAAGATCATTACTATTCACCAGGAAATCCAATGGCCCCAAAATACTTCCCTGAGGAACGCCGTTTTTAACTTGAGTGTACTTACGTATTTAGGTAAGATTTAGATCTTGAAAAAAATCTTATTTCTGTATATTATGTGTGTTTTTTTATGACATAGATAAGGCATACTAGCGCACAACACTAATGGTAAAAAGAGATAATATCTGAGAATCATCATAAGAATAGAATATAATAGAACAGAATAGACTACTAACAGTAACAGTATTGCCAATTCTAGTAATTTCCCCGGTTATTTTATCCTATCATGAGAAAAATGCTGCTTGGTGGTAGGTTAAAGAAGATGGTGGTAGCGATTTGAACGGGCTTTGCACATGGTTCTAACCCCACTTAAACTGGTTTTATTATTAGTGGATAACCTGACACAAATCGACACAATCCCAAACTAAACTCTACGCTTGTACTATGGAAATTGAGAAATAAATGCATATACGGAGAAAATACCAAAGACTCAGAAATAAATAATTGAGCTCATCACACAAATATTTGACCGGTAATAGAACTCGGGACTAGGCCAACCTCGTCATCGTTGTTTACTGTATTAATGTCTCTTTTGGATTGTTAGTTATACTTCTCTGTCAAAAAAGTACCGGGAAAAGGTCAATAATACAAAAAATTTAAGTTATTCTTCCAAATTTATTTTATCGCCTTCAAAGTATGCTCCTTCAGAAATGATACACTCACGCTCACGAATAATCCGATCATGGAATTTTTTTTTAAACGCTTTTTCCGGAATTGCGTTCAGTTCTCGGCGCGAATTCTCTTTTATTTCTTCTACCGAATGAAAACGGGTGCCACGAAGTGGTAATTTGAGTTTAGGAAAAATAATTAAGTCGGCTGGAGCCATATCTGGTGAATGAGGTAGTTGCTCGATGGTATTTGTTGAGTTTTTGATCAAAATTTCGTTTATAATGATGGCCTTGGCGCAGGCGCATTATCGTGGTGCAAAATCCAAGAATTTTCTTTCCACCAATCTGGCCTTTTTCGTCGAATTGGCTCTCTTAAACGCCGCATAAAACTCAAATAATATTCTTTATTTACCGTTTGACCTTTCGGAAAGCACTCCAAGTGCGCAACACCGCAATAGTTAAAGAAAACAGTCAACAGACTTCTGTTGACGACGTTGAGGGCCTACCAGAGCGAGGCAAATCTTCCATCACATCTCGACCGCTTTTGAACGCATTGTGCCACTTATAAGCATGTGTTTTTGATAACATCGAGTCACCGTAAGCCTTCTGTTCCATTTTCAGCGACTCCAAACACGAAATTCCATTTGCGATGCAAAATTTGAGACAAACTCTTTGTTCGATGTTTTTGTCCATTATTAAATCACGCAGAAATTCGCATCACACACTAGAGATGATCGAACAAAAAACAGCACTGTATTTAATCTATTTGACAGATGAAGCTCAAACTCCGCGCCAAAATGGAAAACAGCCGTGCCAAACCAGCAAAAAAATAAAAAAATAAAAATTTAATTCGGAACCATAAACAAATTATCAATTCCCGGTACTTTTTTGACAGAATGTACTAATTCATAAAGTGTGCAAGTTATTTATCTACACTAATGTTAATAAAGAGGAAAGATTTGTATGTTTGAATGAATGTAACGAATAAGATAAACTCCTGGACTTGAAAAATTCTTTCACTATTAGAATGCTACTTGATCCCTGAGTAAAATAGGATAACAAAAATACGAACTCTACGCGGACGAAGTCGCTGGCAGAAGCTAGAATTGTATATTCTGACAACGTTTGGGATAAACACGCTATAAAATAGTGATAAGATTGTACATTCGAGATAATCTAGAAGATAATTTAACCGCTTTAAGCGACCTCTGTCGAAATGTGTGTATCGTCTTCGTTAAAGGCAAGCTTGGAACTATTAGGAAAAGTGAGTCACGCCTCGTATGCTTGTTTGCCTATTGACATAAATAAAAAAGTAATGTCTAGCTAGTTCTACGCGCCGTCGCACACCCAACATGGCCGATCGCAAGTATCAAGGCAAGACGTAGAGTTCGTCGTGGTGGTACAACAAAAATTTACTTGTAGAAAACAAGATAAATGTCTCGACTGCAGTCTTTATTATAATTTATGTTGGGAAACATTTGATAGTGAAATTTTCATTGTATATTTTCGTGGGAAAACCAATATTCCCGAGTGGTTTCACTTGGAAAGTGAGAGCGTCGACCGGCCTGGGAAAAACCAGCGAAGAATCGTGTATAATACGAGTTGGACTGAATAAGTATCTTGGGACAAGACTGGGGAAATTTTCTGCTTTGTCACCATTATATTATACTTGTAACATTAGTATATGTATGTTTACAGATTACTTACAAAGGAAGGATTATTTTTACCATTTAAACCAATAAAAGAGTCTGTGGCATGACTCACAGGATGAATGTAAAGATTCAGATTTTTGTATAAACTATATTACAATGTAAATATTACAAATTATGGAAAATTAAAAATAAATGTAATTAGACCTAAGCTAAAAAAAAAGAATACGATTTCATTTTTAAGTTTTTTTTCATCAGGGTTTTTTGACTCTACGATAATAAAAATATCATTTTTGAAGCTTAAGATGGAAATAAATTGAATTTGCGTCAGTAAATGACCCTGAATGGATCACGTCTCAGGGTAAACATATTACTTACCTTAGGTATTAAGTTACATTGTATTGAACACGTCGGTATGTTTCTAAGAAGTACTGGAGTTACAGGATGGTTGGTAAATCCATGTTTTCCTTATAAGGTGGATATAATCAGTAGAAAAATCAATAGTGTCTCAGATATTTGATATTTAGGGCCATTTGCAGTGAAAAGGTAAATCTATACCTACAGTTTAACTGTCTCATAATGTAGGAACTAACGTTTTGTAGCTAAATTTATAATTTTGCTGTAAATGGCTTTTAGTTTTTGGAACTACTTAGTAATCTTGTTATTCATAGACACAATAGCTACAGTATGTTTTAAATATGCCTTGTCCTTATGTGTCATCGTGAAATTTGCATCTGACAGAAAGTGACAAAGCAAACTGTGACTAAAACAGGATACCACATTCAAAGTTATTGTTACATGAACGTGATTTATAAACTAGAACTCCATTTTATGTTATTTGTAAACCCTTGGACTGTTGTCCTAATATTATAAAAGCAGCAAAACAAATGTCCAAACAGTACATGGAATGGTGAGAGTTCGTATAGTAATTAATGTCGACCAACTTGACAAAAGCATTGTCCTCGGCGTCTAGAGCTCGCCGCTGTTAATTTGTCTTGTCTGTGGCAAGTTATATTTTTTTGATTAAGGTTTGTCAGTCAGTTATAAATGAAAGAAATGACAATCCGATTGTTAATGGCTTTATCATTTTATTGACAATCAAATCACTGATTGGTTGATGATTGAGTTGCGTCTGATTTGTCTAGTCAATTATTCGATCAAAATGATCAATGCAAGATTTAAATCCTTTTGCCTTCTACTAATTTGATGAAGAGGTTTTCCTAAGCTTACTTGTGGATCCATCATTTAACGCGGCAAGATACATCGGAAATAGATTAGCCGAATTGAAAAATAATTTGCCCGTTTTCAATTTGAAAATTACAGATGGGTGACTTCGAGTTAAACTTTTACACTTTCCTCGCACAACCTGTCAAATATTAATTTGAATGTCATCTAACCACGGTTTGAATATAGGGAATAGACATGAATGTTCCTAGTTCCTACGTATAAAGTATATCTTTCTCTTTATTTAAAAGCCAAGCTTTTGTCGTTGGAGCTCTCGTAATCGTCACCCGCTCCGGTCTTCTGTCAACTTCTTGACTTTCTAATACGACACGACCTTGGCCTTCTTTTTTATTTGCTCAAACAATTTCACCTTTCTCTCTGCCTCTTTCTCTTTCTAACTTTCCTTCTATGATGTTTTTAAAATGTCGTATTATAATTCCTCTTCTATTTTCTATATTGTTGACAAAACATTCCTCTTTTCATTTCTTCCATTCAGCACTTGTTCGTATGTTCTTTCCCTCCAACTTATCCACTCCAGTCTTCTTCAACATCACATTTCATAATCATCTAATTTCTAGATTGACAGCTGCAGCATCCAGCGTTTGTTTTTAAATAAAACATCAAAATGTAAATCTTAACAATAAAAACCTTTCATTTTAAAATACAAAATAACTTGTCTAATCTGATGAACGGTGTTGACTGACTTGAGTGCGTGAACATAACTTTGGTTTTCAAACAGAAATAGGAACAAAACACGCGATCCACACCCATTGTGATTTAATTGTGTTAATTAATGTTAAATATCATATCGCGGCACACTGACCGGATTTATTTTGTTATGACACGAGCTTTTATTTAGTATATAATTGTATAATTTATTCGCGTGAAAACTAACTGAACTGATCATTTAACGCGTGAAATTCATGGATATAAAATTGTTTCACTTGTCGTTCTCTCTCAAACAATGCTTTTTTGTGAAACACAACAATAAATCTCGTTTACTTTACTAGTATTATTTTTAATAACGTTTATATGTTATACTTTGTATTTCCACATAAAAGTAAAACACAATTAGGCATGTAAAATTACATCTCAATTGAGAAAAAAAGTCTTTAATTTTTATTTCGCGACGCCATAGGTAGGAACTTCTTTAAAAATTTTTTTTTTTTTTTTAATATCTTACCAAACTTAAAACATAAACGTTCAAAATGTTTAAACACAAAAGGGATTTACAATCCTACCAACCTAGTCAGTCACCCAAAAACGGCACCATAGATACAAAATCACCTTTTAACAGAACGCAAAGATGTTAGTTCTGATTCTTACCACGGCAGCAGGTAAGTTGGCAGCACTGTCGGGCAATTATAATAAACATAAAAGAGGTTGTAAATGGAAAAGATCATTAAACTGAAGTGCGTAAGTCCATTACAATATTGTATGAGTGAGATATATTTGACGTTTGCATAGGTATTGGGAAAGTAGGGCACTCATCATTTTGACTAGTAGTGTATCTATCTTAAAACCATTTAGTAAATTCAATTTGTTATTGGAGTGATTAATTTATCAATAGAGTTTGTTGGTCTGTCCGTGCTACTAAACTGAGTAAACCAGCGTATCTGAAACGAGACGGTAGGTTTGGCTTGTGACTCTAAGAGTCAAGTTACGTTGGTATTACGGTCCGTCGCCCTCAGGTTCTTTTATTAAAAAAAGTTTAGCCTTATTCTAACTCCGAGCTCGGAGCAAGATGCATCTACATTTATTCTGATTGGATCTAGTTTGTTGTATACTTAGAAAATAAGATAACTACAATATTGAAACTAATGCTGTGAATGTTCCAATAATCGATAGTTTCAATTTAATTACTACATTCTCAAATTGCTTGCATTCTTGCAAGTCGCGAACGGCCTTGCGTTTTGTTGCTTCTCGTTGCGAGATTGTGTAACTGCACTTTTTGCAAGAGTTGCATTGCAAGTGTTAAATTTGTCACAGTAACAGTTTTAAAACCGTTGTTTCGTCGTAAAATTAAAGCTTTTTCGTAATGGAGTAATCAACATGTACATTACTGACCAGTGACAAAAGACTGCCGCATGAACGAAGCCACTTCCTACTAAAGTAGGTATAGAATAACTTTGTAAATATTTAATTTAAATAAAGATATGATTTGACAGTTTTAGAAATAAAAGTCGCTTGGATTTGGCTGTTGTTATCTTAATAATCGGAGTGTGTAGGTACTATCACGAACGTTAATTTGTGACCCATTTCAAGAAAAATATGCTTGAAGTCGTCAATGTCATTAGAGATGTCAAGTCATTTGTAACTTTTAGGAAACTCAACCTTATTGTTGTAGAATGTCAGATTGACTTCGGACCTAAGGTGGGTACCAAATTAAATTTCGTGACTGTACCTACTTTATGAGTTTGGTGTTCGATGATAATCTTTGAAACCACTATTTAAAAGTTCTTTTTATCATTTGGAAGGTACATATTCCAGATAGACAGGGTATACATTATTTATATTACTCAACCCGGGCGAAGATGGGACGGGCCGCTATTAAAATATAAGTATGATTTGATGCTTATTTATCATCCAATATTTCAGGCTTATCGGAGAATACACATTATCTTGTAGAGAAAAAAAACAATAGGAAAAGTCCATATTTATAAAATACCTAGGAATTAATAAAAAAAAACTCAATTTCTGCTCTATATTGTATCGCCTGACTGATGAAGTTGCGATCTTATCTGATATGTTTATCAGAATGCGGATGGCCGACAGAACCAGATAAATTTCATTGATTGATGATCTTCAAAAAATTCAGGACTGAGAGTGGTGTGCTGCCGTCCTACAGAAAAAAGGCACATCATATAAATTGTAATGCACTTCCAACCTTATTATAATACTAGCTTTTGCCCTCGACTCCATCCGCGTAGAAGTCGTTTATCGCTGCTCCCTCGGGATCTGTCTAATTTTCCGGGATAAAAAGTAACCTATGTCCTTCCCCGGGACTCAAGCTATCTCCATACCAAATTTCATCTAAATCGGTTCAGCGGTTTAAGCGTGAAGGGGTAACAGACAGACAGACAGACAGACACACTTTCACATTTATAAGATTAAGTATGGAAGTATGGATTTGAAAGTCTATGCTTCTATGAATTAATTGCACTTGTGTTTTTTCTCCGTAGGAGTGCAGTAGGGGAGGGGAGTGGCGGTAGGATCTTTTACAGGGTCCATCCGGGTCGCTACCACCATCTTATCCTTCAACCTACCACTAAGCAGCAGTCTTCACATTGTTGTTCTGATTTGGGGATAACATTAGTAATGAAATGACGAGCATAGAGGCATTTCATCTTAGTCCTCAGGGTTGGCAATGCGTTTGCAGCCGTAGGATTTTAGTCTTTAGATTGCAAATTTAATGTAAATGTATGGGGTGTCCATTGGAATCCCTAATAATGTTGGTAATAACACATCGTTTGTACGAATTTTCATTTGTCCGAAACTGATTTTAAGATGAGTCAGGCAACTTTTTAAGGTTTCCAATTATATCTGTGGTTCGGTTAGGTTAGGGTTGTATTATAACAACCCTAAAAAGTTTGTAATATTTAAGCGGAAATGGCTTTAGGATAAACGAAAATTCGGACAAACGATGCATTAGGACAAATGACGATTAGGGATTCCATAGGTGAACCAAATGTAATGTATGGGTCTCAGGTAAAATGTACCATCAACCCCCTATTTCACCATACCGACAATGACAGGTGACAGGTGACATTTTAGTTTTCATGGCGCAGCTTATATGAAACTCAGTAATTGGCCAGCGTGTTAACTTTGCGATGTATAACGAATTGTGAGTGTCACGTGTCATTGTCAAGATAGTGAAATAGGGGACATGTGGCCTGCATGCTTGTTGGTCTTCTTCATGCTAAAAAAAGAGGGAGGTCTATACCCAAAAGTGGGTGGATACGGTCCTTGAATGAATTGTGTTAATAATGTAATATAATTTCGTACGTGACCTTTGCTTTCTCTCTTAAAGGATGGAACAAGAATTAATATTGCGATAATTGCGCGTTAACACATTTAGTGCGTCCATTACCGGTGTATTGAGGACGGCGCTCTCACGCGAGTGAGGTCAGGGGGCAATGTACGAGGAAAACAACGTCTAGAGATAAATATCGCATAAAATAACTATAAAGTTTGAATACAATGTTGATATACAAACAAACAGTACCGGCTAGTGTTATTTATATATGGACATAAGAGTCTCCCTCAGTAACTTTTTTGAATGAAATTTTGGGGTGACTTTCTACATGTCAAAAAGGAGTTAGAGATTAATTGATTGATTTTTTTGCAAATTGTGATGAAATTTTTCAGCCAACCTATTCGCCACATATTATTCAGCGTATCAAATTTGATATAAAATACTTTTGATCGAATAAGCAGCCCGGTGCAAATCGTCTCCTATTCGGATCTTAGACCACTACGATGAACCCTATAGCTACAAACATCCCTCTTTCTGACTTCTGGCAAGTTTTAAAAACTCATAATACGAAATAAAGTCCTATAAAAATTTTAGTTTTCAAAGAAATAACGTGAAAAGATTTCCACGCGGATGAAGCATGTAAGAAAAATACTAGTTCAAAAATAATCCCATTAAATAAAGAAACCTGTAAAAAGGCTGATGCGTAAAAATGCACCTTAACTTCTATTCAAGGGTGCGGGGTTGTTGCTTGTATTTACTGGCGACTTAATGCCGACCTTTTTGCTATCTCTTCGATTTGAACCCGTGGCATTTGATGAAACGTCTACCACTGAGATAGCTGACCTTTGATATTGAAATGCCCTAAAAATACCAGTATTTATGGAGAAAAAGGCAAAGTATTGAGTACGGTGAAAAATGTACTGTATATTAAACTGTAATGTCATTTCGGTGATACATAAAGATTTAATGATAATTGAATTGACAGTATTTAACAGCATTCATCATAATCAGCTGATCAGAAAATAACTCTATTTTGTCTTCAAATCTCTTCCAAAGTTACTAAGTATACGAAGATTGTTACGCGTCGTATAAAATCTAGTAATGGGGCGTTTTCACAAAAAAGTGTACCCAATTAAGGACTGAAATTAAGGAACTTTAACTTTGTCCGTTTTGTGACGAAAATTAGCCATACAATGCGGCCGTCAATGTATAGCAAATTTTCGTCACAAAATTGACATAGTTAAAGTTCCTTAATTTCAATCCTTAATTGGGTACACTTTTTAGTGAAAACGCCCAATTTGGCATTTTTAATTTAACATTTAGTAAAGTTATTACCTACATTTGAAAAACATAAAATTTACATAATCAATGGTAGGGCTTTTTTTTACTTACTTCAGATGCCCAATTCACGTGCCTCGTGTCAGCCAAAACGCTTCTTTCCATTATAAGAAAGACAGCAAAAAGTTTCCAATCACGACACCATCACTGCACAGATCCAGAGACAAAAAAGTCGTTCACAATAAAAACAAATCGAATTTCGAATTAAGAATCGTTTCGTTTAGACGCGCCTTCGATTTTTTGAATTTAAAAAATATTGACGCTCGGCGCGTCTATGTTTTTAAATTTCGAATTTAGAAAACAGCATCCGCACAAAAACTTGATTGCCAGCGTTCGTAGCGCGGTTGCGCCGTCGACTGACTCACTATAATTGCCTTCCGTGACGCGACGCCATGTAAATCTCTATTGTTTTTCACAGAAATCGGTTTTCTTAGCCGCTTTTACTGACTGTATCAGCTGATAGCGCAGAACTGACGGTCGAGCGGTTTAGTGGGACGCGAGGGGACGAGATAAGTGAGATAATTTGCATCCGATAGATAACGCTCACATGCATTGTTTAGAAACCGGTTTATATGCACTTTTTATCACTAAAATCATACTTAATCCGAGAATTTGGCCTTAATTGCGTCAATTTGGCATGTCGCTATTACGAAACTTAATTTAATTCAGCAAATTGAGGTAACGTATAACTATGCTATGAGTCATACGTTTAATGATCTTCACGCGTTCAATTGCAGACAACACTTTTTTACAATTGAAAATACACGTGTGTTGGCAACACGTTCCAAATTTGAAAAAGAGCGCGCGTTTTGTTTTTTTTTCGAGTGGTTTGGTGGCGAGGCTATGGCCGACTGGTTGTTTAGTAGTGTAGCGGCTGGGTGGGAGTGGTGGTCCGTGGTGGGATCAATACCACGGTCTGGGGCGCACGCACTGACCGCTCGGTCTATATCGGGATGGTAGGCGTGGGGTTTCCTTCGTTAACTTAGCCGGAAAAGTGGGTTGTTTTTAATTGGTTTTTATTATGCGCGTTATTTTAGTATTTTGCTTGGAAGTTGTAACAGCTACGTTGTTTATATACGGCTTTTATGACTATCACAGTTTATTTTTTATATTATTATGACAGGGTTCCATTAGTGGATTAACTTTTATGACGAGTTCAAGTTCTTTCTATGTCAGTAGAGGGAGAGGTCTTATTGTAAAATTGCCTATAAACTCTTCCGTGGGATTTGTCTATACAATTTTTACTTCTTATAATGTGATTATTTTTTGGGATAAGTTTAAATCATCTCTAGACGTCAATCTAGGATGGCCTACCTGGTATTTGAGTTAAGTTTCGTCTAGATCCATTTTACTAAATAATACAAATCTAGATATTAATTCATAATTATTTATTGTCATTCATGTTCAGAACATAATACAAAATAAATACTATAATTAAAGTTATTTTTTTCATAAATAATGTGTCAAAATTAAATAATTAACTGTCAATGTCTACTAAACTTTTCATTCAAAAACCCCCGATATAAGTGGACCCCTTTAAAACTGATATCCATTAAACGGCTCAGCTGATTTCTATAAAACCTAGCTAAGAACAAAGAACCATCCCAATTAATCAAGCTTTCCTTTTGTAAAAACCACATCCAAATCGGCTTATCCGTTTGGGACTACGATGCCAGTGATGCCACATACAGACAGATACATACGTTAAGCAAATAATCACTAAATTACTTACTAAAAATTTCGATGTAACGTCCCAAAGTCGTAGTGATATTCAGATTAAAAAAACTCGCTCACCTCTGACCTCCCTAATTCACGTTAAATATTACATAACCCTCCGCCTGCCAAGCCAACCCCGTTGTCAGATGCCAATCAAGGGTGCCAAAAGTGCCAAAACTTCAACACCCAAATTGTACGTAGAATGCTGTCTTTCTAAAGAAAAAGGGCGCATGCGTAATTTAATAGTCAAAACAAGTTTAACCCTGTGTCTTAAGAAATAAGATCATTTTTACAAATACGGTTCGATGAGACACGCACCCTTTTTTAAGGAGAGCAGAATGAAGTATTCAGTACTGTATATTATTTACTCGCAATTTAACAGAAATAATCACCTACCTACGCGGAATGTGTTTCAATATGAGAACGGTGTACACGGGTGGAGTAAACAGTCGAGTAGTTTGGTTTAGTAGCTAAGTAGTCAATTGATATTTTGTATCGCGGATCATATTTGTCCCATTGATATTTTCAGCCGAGTTAGTTCTACTTTCAGAATTTTGTTGTTTTGCGTTAATTGTACTATTCCGTGTTTTGTTTTTGTGGTGTTCAATAATGAGTATTTTGTATTATGACTGTTAAAAATTAAAGAGTCCAATATAGATTCAACTTACCTTACCCTTTCTTTAAAGAGTAGATATTGCGTTTAGTCGACGTTGCTGTACGAGCGATGTGCAGTTAGGAGAGTGCACATTGCAGTTGCATTAGTGTCGACGCTTTCGGGCTTGTTCTACCAAAACTATTTAAACATGGAAACCGGAAGAGTATGTCTTTGTGTGTTATGTAGAATATTCGTACCACCACCAATCAGGTAGATAACTTTTTATTTAAAGGATAAGGTGAAAGACAATTATGTATTTAACCCGACGGTAAGCGAGCTTTGAGGCGAGTGGACCATCGCAATTTTCTTTATGTAATCTTTTGTTTCCGTAACTGTTTATATGCTATTGCTTGGTCTATCTTTACACTGAAGTTACGGACCGATTTTTGAAAAAAAACCTAGAAATGTAAAAGGTAAAGTTAAAATAAAACCAAATTAAATAACATCAAACTCGGCTGCTGAAGCTGGTATAAAAATAATACAGTTTTTAAATACGACAGTAAGGCAGTAATACAACCTCTACTATACCACAATACTCTCCCGCATACTCTCCTAGTACAAAACGGTCTATAATCATAACCGTTACCATTAACCTGAGGCTCTATTCTACTCGACAAAACCATGTTACTTCTACTCTCTGTCGCTCTAGGGCGGTATTTATTAATGAGGTTTTAGGTTCCTTCAGGAAGAAGTTATGAACACACGCTAGTTAATAAATCGAAATAAAGATATTATTTTGTCTTGTTTTTTATTAAACCGATAAAAAGGTAGTTCAGAAAGGATCGAGCTCTACGTGGACGAATTCTCTAATTAATTAATTAATTTATCCGAGCGAGCAAACAGAGGGCTTATTGTCTAACGCACTCGCAATCACGATCGTTTTCATTTTGAAAATCGAAGGTTTGTCTGCATACAAAATGAAAACAATTGCTCCACTTTGAAGCCGGTTGCGATTGCGAGTGTGTTAGACAATAAGCCCTCTGGTCTGTCAAATATAAAACCGACTGTTGTCAGGTTCAGATGGCTAAGGTATTTTTCAAAAGGTAAACGGCATAAATATGCGGCTTATACAAAGTCGTAAAGGTTCTAAAAAAATTCAACGCAATATAATAAGACAGTTACTACCCCGTAATATACACCACAGTACTCTCCCGCATTCTCTCCTCGTGTAAACCATTCCATAATCATAACCATAACAATATACCTGTAATCATCGTGTACGGTACAACGAGATTTCAACACGTTAGGTGTAATAAAGAGAGGTTTACCGCACTAAGGCGGTAATTATTAATGAGGTTTCAGGGAGTTTTATATAGGGGACAGATTAAGAGCATGCTCCAGTTAATAAATGGTATGATTTATTTTTTCATGTGAAGAAGGAGGCAGATAAGCAAGCGAGTCACCTGATGGTAAGTGATCATCGCGACTCATAAACACCCGCAAAACCAGAGGAATCGCAGGTGCGCTGCCGGCCTTTGAGGAAAGAGTAGGCTTGTTTTTTGAAGGGCCCCTAAGTAGTATTGGTTCAGAAATACAGACACCGAGAGCTGATTCCACATAGATAAAGTGCGTAGCAAGAAGACCCTCGAAAAACGCACGGTGATGGATTTCCAACTATCAAGATGGTGTTGATGAAATGATTTGGTACGAGTTGTACAACGGTGGAATC
Source organism: Acleris cristana (assembly GCA_948252455.1). Taxonomy (NCBI): domain Eukaryota; kingdom Metazoa; phylum Arthropoda; class Insecta; order Lepidoptera; family Tortricidae; genus Acleris; species Acleris cristana. Next base: position 2,131,492 of record OX411796.1, on the reverse strand, counting down.
CGGCGGCTGAATAATATCTCGGAGCACTCCCATTGTACTGCGTCTTTAAAAAAAACATAGTAAAATATGACAGTTACTACCCCGTATTACGCCGCAGTATTCTCCCGCATACTCTCCTCGTGAAATCCAGTCTTTAACCATAACCATAACGGGATTTCAACACGTGAGGTGTAATAATGAGGGGTTTACTGCTCTAGGGCGGTAATTATTAATGAGAAGGCTTCAGGGAGTTTCCTTTGAGGGAGAGGTTAAGAGCACGCTTTAGTTAATAAGTTGTTATTATTAATGTTGTATTGTAACTTAATAATTAATAGTAGAATTCAGGCCCTGTAATCGTAAGTATATTATTATGTTTTATTTTTGTTTTCTATGTATTTCAGTTTTTATTTCTCTAGGTATATGAGTATTTTAGCGACCCCCCTCGCTTCGTTTCGGCTTCAGTGAGTTTTTTGTTATTCCCGTAGATAATCCAGAATTTATTATACTAAAAACCTTCCTCTTGAATCACTCTATCTATTTATGAAAACTGCATTAATAATTATTATAGAACTGTTATTACCATGGCAACGCTCATTATATAATTGTTTTCCCGCTTCGGTTACGCTATAGGTGGTATTTTGATACCGTTAACGATATCAATATTAGCGGTTTACAGTACGCGAGTAGAAAAAATCCGTTGTGGAGTTTGAAAGGTCTAAGCGTACATACAGAGGGACAGACGACGGGAAGCGACTTTGTTTTATACTAGGTAAAGATTTATCAATGTCTAGTACCAATAGTACTAGCCTTGATCTAAGTTTGGGACTAGGTCAATTTGTGTGAGATTTCCCCTGATATTTCTTTATGCTAGAGACTATAGTAGGTGTTTAAAATAAATAAATCCTGCTGTCACAGGGCTCCACCATACATTGACCGAGTTATAGTAACATCAGCTGACGCAGTTCATCGACCTTTGTTGCAGCACCGGGCGTGCACTGCAGTCTGCAGTATTTGCAAAGAATGCAATCTGCATACGACGCGTTTTGCTGGAGCTGCTTAAATAACATTGTTTTACGAGAGAGTTATACGTTATATTGTACACTAAGTAGATTAAGCTGCCCGAGGATATACGGGATCTTTTGAATTAATTAAAAAAAAGGTCAAGTGCGAGTTGGACTCGCGCACCGTGGGTTCCGTACCTCCGTACAGTAGGTATTATTATATTCCGATTTGAATTGTATTTCGAATCGATTTAGCGCGAGCCCGACTCACATTGGAGCATTTTTAGTACTTATATGTTGTTTTTCTTCAGGGTTTGTACCAAAGACGCTTGTATGTTTTACAATTTTTACGATACAACAATAATAAAAACAATTTATGTAAAGGAGTCCCCTTTACTATTTCAGTTTCTTTACGAACACATACTTATTCGGAAAAAAAACCCATGTCTCTCTTAAAAGTAAGGACGGACGGACGGACATCGTAGGTATATTAATAGGGTCCCATTGGGCTATCCCTCGAGTAGGTATGGAACCCTAAAAAAAGGTTTTGTCATAAAGTAATTTTTGAACTATCTCTAATTTTTTTGTCCAGTCATCAGTTAATTATACTTAACAAGACTAGTGTTACTCTCATATTTCCAAATAAAAAATATTCTCACTGTAAACGCCTGAAATACGATTTTTTTATTTTTAGACGAGGGATTTTACCAAATGTATTTTTTTAATTTCGTCCCATGCCTTAGCTTGTCAGCGATAAAAAAAGTTAGAAGCCAATCCCAAAGAAGCTAAGCTCCTTCCATTCATGCCTTTTACTATGTTAAAAAGTAAATACCGTTCGAGTTTGGCTTCTGACTCGAATCAATACGAATAAGACGGAATATATTGGCAACACTTATTGAAAGCTGGCAACCGTATTGCTTCCAATGCAATTCTACCGTCAGACGGTTGTGAAAGTTAACGCTTCGTAATAAGATAGGTATTTGTGAGTTGGATGATTTATTGAAGCTATTTGAGATAGCGAAGTTTGATCGTTTGAGATTTGGAAGACGTTTCTGCGTTATGTCATGCTAGCTTGTGTCCGCGACTTCGTCTGTATAGTTATTTCCTCGGGAATTTTTGAATTTTTGTATACTAAATTTAATTAATATTAATTTAGCCAATCATGCAAACATAATTGAAAGGTTATTGAGATTAAACTCTCGCAGAAAATAATTGGTAAGGCTCCACTTTGCGGGGCTTCTTTTTATGAGTGCATACCCTTTGAGCACAATAAACGGAACACTTTCGCTTTGATGGTGTCTCGGTCTCTTTTGGTCAATTTGTAAATCATTTCATATTATGCATATAATCTTGACCTTTTCTTAGGCAGTTCGTCTAATGATTACGTACATGCTCTTTTTAAAGAGGTAGAGATCTAAAATCTAAACATTATGAAAGTGCCCTCGTGGCTACATGCAAAATAAAGTCAAGACCAGGCGCGTCATATTTAATCCTAAAAGTATACAGTGTTGGTTATTTTAAAAGTTACATAAAATACCAGCTATTTCGACAAGAATATTCCACGGCAGGATTTTTCCCAGAAAATCTCTCCCAGTGGACGCTTGAGGAAAATATACTTTAAACTTTGGTTAGTATTATTTTATTGCTAGGTGCAAAGAGTCCCCATTATTTCAGGTTTATTTATTTATTTAATAGTTATTGCATATTAAAAACTAAAGCCTTATGCCTTAGCCTTATGTTTAAGTCTTGCTAATATTATGAATGCGTGTTAGTTTGTTACTTCTTCACGCAACAACGGCTTGACGGATTTAGATGAAATGGGTTAACAGGCTACTTTTCATCCAGTTTTTTTTAAGTTATTGATGGAATTACTATAATTGATAAATTTACGCGGACGAAGTCGCGGGCAGAAGGTAGTTTATTAGTTAGTTTATTCCAAGATTAACTGGAAGAGGTCCAATATGGGATAAGTTCGCCTATGTACATCTATGTTAATGCAAACATGTCTTGTAATTGGGTTACCTTTGTTTCGGCGGAATATGTTTGCCAAATGTATACTTTCCCAACCATTTCATTTGCCAACCCGCTTTGTTTTCTGTAACTGTAAATATTTCAGGATTTTATAAAAACTAACCTAACCCAACCTATAGGGTTCACGATGGTACTGAAATAAATCCTGACATATTGACAATGTGGGAAACGGCACAGTTTGGCAAAAATATTTCAGCCAATCGGCAGGCTCCCCTTGCAATTGTTTATGTTGCAATAAAGCGTTTCCATACATACATACATAATCTTGTCTCTTTTTTTCTCTTGACCCATTCGAAACACTCAAAGTCCCAAGTTTCACTTTCACAAAAGATCTCAATAACTAAATCCCAAGCGATCAAATAAATCACTCAGGGAGTGTTCCCATTCCGGCCCAATATGGCCGCGGGGCCATTGTGCAGAAATGGGCCACAATAGTCGAGTTCCGCGCGTGTTTTTGACAAATTACTGGACGGCAAAATAAACGTTCTGGATGAAACTTGCGCCAGGAAAATGTTTTATTTATTCTAACGTATTTGATGACATGTGGACTAGCGATAAATTTATACATTTTACGTGGGACAGGTTTACCGCTATTTATTAAGGGAATTGTTAAGTTTTTTTAATGTATGCCTACATTCTAGGCGGTAAAAACTATATCGTCTTTAACCTGTGCGGCCAGCACAAGTTGCCCGCGACATGTTTATCGCTCGGATCTCCCTTTCTATCTAGTCAGTAACGATAGCGACGCACTGAGCGACAAGCGAGAAAATACAACTTGTGCTACCCGTGCTGGCAGTAAAAACCATGACCTGTAATCATATGTCTAGGTTTTGATAGCTCATTTACCTGACTTAACAGGTCAAAGACCGTCGTGGCATTATTTGTATTATAATGCGTGTGTTTTTAATTTTCTAGCAGTTGTGAAAGAAGCTCGGTCAACGGTAAGTTTCTTCGCGTTTTAACGAAGTCTTTATTCCCTCTGACAAAACATGTTTTCTATTTATATAAAAGATGGTTTCGTTAACATTAAGTACCTAACTCAGCCTCACATGCCTACAAGCGCATGGGGCAACTTAGGCAACTAGTTTTAGTTAGCCGGTTAATACTTAGTTCAAGTTTTCGAAATACGAGACATCTAAGAGCACACCTAACACCACACACACAGGCACAAGTCGTATTTTCTCGCTTTTCGCTAAGTGCGTCTCTATCGTTACTGTCTAGATAGAGCGACAAACAAGTCACGGGTAACTTGTGATAGCCGTGCTGGGGCTACAGACAAGAGGCTTAACGCTAGCGAAACGATATTCGCAAACTCTGAAAATGTAAATTGACATAGCGCTCGATGCGATCGTCCGGCAGCTTACGTCAAATCTATAAATTTTCGATAACGATAACGTTTGCCGAATGGGCCCCTGCTCGCGTCAAGCTATCATGAACACAGAACAGAAAAAACAGTAGAAGTGTCAAGTGGGCGTGTAACGTATGGCATAGTTATGCGGAGTTCCGCATAACCTACCATACTTTAGCATTTCGATATTTTAATATTTCGATATTTCTAAAATAGGAAATAAATCCAGAGGCATGCATTATTGTGCTATTTTGGAGTGTAAAAACGATAGCCGCACCAAAAACATTTTCCATGGTGGCGTGTTGTTTTTATGATAGTTTGAGTATTGGCGACAACAGGTCTGATACTAAGCGAAGCTCATGCCACTTCCACTGTTTTTTCTATTCCGTGATCATGAAGCTCGCCTTATGTCTCCCCTTAATGCCTTTCTCTAAACGATTTTTAATGACCATATATTATAAAAGTATAGCTCCCAATTATGTCAAACGAAGCGCTCCCTCAAATAATGGTTGCGTAATTGGTCATGAAATCCATCTCAATTTCGCCTTGTAAACTATACAAGTAAACTGTACCTTATTTACATAGAAAGTATGACGTTAGCTGTCGATAGGAATACCAAACGAAGTCGCGTGCGTGTAACGAGGCCCGAGGGATCGGCCTTATAAAGCTTCTAGATAAAAGACGACTCGCTTGGTCAACAGTTATTAGAATATAGAACGCTATACTGGGCCGGTATTCTAGGCGATGAAAACTATATCGTATTGTCAACGTTTTGATAGCTCTTATTTACGGTTTACCCTTGTTTGAACGACACTGATTTCATAGAACGTATCACACAGAATTTTCGTCTCATAGAAAGCTATTTTCTGCTGAACCCGTGATGATTTCAGTTTATCTTGAGATGGTTACAAGTCTAACCTAACCTAACTTACGTGAATCATATTTAAACTGAAATCAACACGGGGTTCAGCAGCTGCGAAGTGGCGTTTAAAAAAACCTTAGATGAACCACTTCTATTTTTAATCTGTGTTACATGAATGAGTTACAAAAGAAAGGATAGTTCGTATTTTTTTTCATCAAACCCATACGTGTGGGTTATCTATGGATAGGTCTTAAAAAGTGATATTGAGGTTTCTAATATTATTTTTTTCTAAACTGAATAGTTTGCGCGAGAGACACTTCCAAAGTGGTAAAATGTGTCCCCCCCCTGTAACTTCTAAAATAAGAGAATGATAAAACTAAAAAAAAATATGATGTACATTACCATGCAAATTTCCACCGAAAATTGGTTTGAACGAGATTTAGTAAGTAGTTTTTTTTTAATACGTTATAAATCTTAAGCCGCAATTTACCTTTCACGGAACCCTTCATGTGGGCTTAGCATGCGAGGCGAGGAGAATACGTCAAACCTCGTCAAACGCGATTTAGTGTCAAATATGTCTATTCCATATTCTAACGTAAGGGTAACCAGTTAAGGTTTTAAATAAAAGTGTATTTTGTGTGAATTGAGTCCTTTTATTACTAAGCATATTAAATTGTGACGTTATGTCATATTTTCTTATTTTCATATGAATGACGTAAAATATGACAGTATATCTCGCGTAGCATACTAAGCCCCATGGGCGAGTCCAACTCGCACTTGGCCGCTTTTTTATTTATAATTGGAATTATTTCTTCGTTTAAAACGCTCTCGTCCTGTTACCGCAGGTAACTTTCAACAACCACAAAGCAACTATTAACTACTGCTTCAAAGAACTTGAATTTTAATTAAACTTGGCTATTCATTCAGGAGTTTGAGCGTGCATTTTACATACCAAGTTTTCTTATTACAGTTCAACGTTCAAACTTAACTTCTTGAATGTTTTACTTTGATTAACTACACCTTGCGATATAACAAAGATTTAAAAGCAAGACTAATCTGCCGACTGATATAGCTACCTAATATGGCTTGTTCTTATATAATTTTTAGGGTTCCGTACCCAAAGGGTAAACACGGGACCCTATTACCATTAAGACTCCGCTGTCCATGTATCTGTTTGTCACCAGGCTGTATCTCATGAACCGTGATAGCTAGACAGTTGAAATTTTCACAGAAGATGTATTTCTGTTGCCGCTATAACAACAAATACTAAAAACAGAATAAAATAAATATTTAAGGGGGGCTCCCATACAACAAACGTGTTTTTTTGCCGTTTTTTGCTAATGGCACGGAACCCTTCGTGCGCGAGTTCGACTCACACTTGGCCGGTTTTTTATGTTTTTGTAGCCTGCTTTTAACCCACGGCATGGCTCACTTCATCGAACGCTATTTTCAGCTGAAGGAGTGTTGTTTTTAGGTTATCCCACTAATATTATAAATGCGAATGTTTGTGTGTTTGTTTGTTACTCTTTCATGCTGCAACGGCTGGACGTATTTGGATGAAATTTGAAATAGAGATAGCTTATACCCTGGATCAATACATAGGCTGCTTTTCATCCCGGAAAATTAAAAAGTTCCCGATGGAATAACGTTTATAGAAATCTACGCGGACGAAGTCGCAGGCAGAAGCATGTCTTCAATGTTAATCACGTACCTAGGTTAGGTTAGATTAAAATTGTGACTATAACAAAATGTTAATTCTTGTGCCTAGAAAAACCAGTGTATGAAATGAAAATTCTGCAAAGTGATACCTACGCCTACGTCTCGTTCTATCACGTTCTATGAAATGTGTCGAACTCAGAGACGTCAATTAAATCTAATGCTTGTTTAGTGACGTGTTGCTCTTATTCTATTGCTGTAGCAAAGAAAGTGACAGCAGTAACTTTAATCCAGCATTAAATTAAATTGACATCTCTGAGTGCGGCCTTCTGTTCTTCATTCATGTTTATAGATTCTTTTTTTAATACCTAGGATTCTAATAATTTAATTTAGCCACTGACGCAACCAGTGCTTTGAACCAGTGCAGTAGGTAATTTAGACCAAATACAAAATGAATTCACAAAAAATCTGACAGTTTAACATTTTAAAAGTTCACTACCAAAGGTTTCGGATTAAGGTTACAATGAAACAGCCAATGAAGCGAGAGAGGTTGACGACGGGCCGTTATCGGTCCCTTTTCCGCGTCATTTGACTGGTTAGATGGTAACATATTTAATTCAGGGTTGAAATCGATCGTGTAAAACACTTAGGAAACGTACTGAATTGTATTAGGCTTTCTGAGCAAACGTAAAAAATATGAGAACTCTTTAATCCTAGTTGGTGACCCTGCATACAAAACTGTCGGGTTAATATCTATTAATAAAGAATGGAAATATTAACAGTGCCTCAAAAAGATTTTACAGCAAGAATAAAAGTAAGTGTTACATTTTCTACTCTATTTTTGCGAACATTAAGTATAGTTACTGGCCTGCTCGGCTTCTGCATTGTCTCTGGGCGCAGATTTAGAGGTTATACCCGTAATACCCGTGAAATACAGGTCTAGATAGCTTAATGTTTATAGCCTAACTTTCAACAGGATTCAGGTGCTAAAAAAATAAGTACTGTTGAAGAGAAAATGGGGGTTTATTTTTGATTTACTTTAAAACTAGCCAAAAGAATATCATTTGCAGCAAAAATGTATAGTTATCTTGTCTTCAGTGGTGTCAAAACCGCTAGTCTTAAATCTAGATTTAAGACTACTAAAATTATCTTTAGGGTATATCGCGTAAGACCTCTTTTTGAATCAGCTTTAAACTTTACAATTTAGAAAATCTAAAACAAAAACCTAGGGACCACCGATCAAAATGTCAATTAGAGACTGACGTTTGAAAGATTTTTTAAACTGAGTACTTAATAAAAATAGACTTCGTCCCTTAAAATAAATATTAAAGCGGCTAGACCATTCCCAATGTTCACTGCTTTTATTAAAATGTACATCGGAAACTAAAAAAATCCAAGTAGGTAGTTTAACTAAAAACTAAAACGCTCATGGCACATACAAACTTTTATATCTGCATTTTCTTTCATACATTGTTTTTTTTCTGCCTGTCTATTTTATTAATATGTTGACTTCAAACCATGTGAGTGTAAAAGGTACTGTTATCTTGTTATTTTGATAAAAATCTCAACGAATATTTCGTGTAATTTAAACAACAAAGACAAATATTATTTCTAAATTGACAATGTATTGATTAATCCAGCTGGAGGATTATCCCTTAAAACGTGTCGTCACGTTCGCTTGATTAAAGCAAAGTTCAAGGTGACAAGGTCATTGCCCTAACGCGCCAATGGGAGTGCCCGCCGCATGAAGAAAATGGAACGCCGGCCAATCAGCGTCCCGCGAGGCGCGCTCTCATTGGCTGATAAAACACGCGGGTTTGACGAGACCTATTTTATTGGATTTTTCCTTGTGCTCTTTTATTCTCAGGTCTTTAGGGAACGCATGTAACAATGAACAGTGATGCTATTCATCCCTTGAGGGGCGCTTGTATTGAATATTTATTGGATTTTACTTGCATTATGGCGTAGGTGTAGCTGAGGTTGGACAAACTTCAGGGACTAACTCTGTAGGTCATACTCATCAACTTTTATTACGGGACCAACATCCAAATCGAAAAAAATAGCTGTTCCATACAAACTTTGAGAGCTAAACAGCCAAAATGTATGGAACAGCTGTTTTTTTTTTCGCGATTTGGATTTTGGTCCCATAATAAAAGTTGATGAGTATGACCTACAGAGTTAGTCCCTGAAGTTTGTCCAACCTTCTGCCTAACACCCTGTATAACGAGACATATTTGACACCCGCTTTTCCAGCACGTACTGCCATCGGAGAAGTAAGCTATCAATCAATTCCTATTTCTTTAATTTTAAGAATAGGTACTCATAGTCAGTCAACATCATTGTTTGATAGATCTACAAACTACAACTAGATTGTAAGAGCACGTTGTAAATTCGTAAAAAATACACCTTGAGCATAGAGCAGCGTGGATAATGTGGATATATGGAACATACTCGTAGTTGTAAATCCTCAAAATATCTATAGTAAAGATGAGGTGTTGGCAAGGTGGTAAACTGGCTAGAAGAGTGAGTGTAAACAAAGATCGAAAACAGTTTTGATGAATTGTGTAAAGCAGAGGGCCCTGTCAAGATGCACTACGCTAACTAGCGTTTCTATTCGTTTCGTTTTTAACCAATCGCGTCACTGGGAGATCACGTAACTTTTCGTATCACGTCACCTATCAGTGACGCGATTGGTTAAAAACGAAACGAATAGAAACGCTAGTTAGCGTAGTGCATCTTGACAGGGCCCTCTGGACATGTGTATGAATGGTGAGATATTAAGGAAACTGTGTAGGACAAGGGCTGGAAGTTGATAATGATTACACTGAACTAATTTACTTAGTAAAAATTATAAAACGACCATGAAATTCAAAACCCTATAATTCCTACTTAAACACCGCCGCGTAAACGATCCCACATAACTTTAATAATAAATCAGAACTTGTAATCTCCTAATTAAAGAGCGCAATAAAAAAACGTATAATTTAATGGCACAACCTAAAGCCTGAATTAATTCAGCGGTAAACCATGCAATTTGTTCGGAGAAAATGGTAATTCTGCTGTCGAAGGCATTTCATTAAATAAGAATAATGACTCCTGGTTTCATTAATGAATCATTGGTTCGTTATGTCTCGTAGGTATAATTGGGATAGACCAAAAAAAAAAACTAACGATTTTTACAGTCTAATTCGAAAGAATAGGTAATTTTAAGAGACCAATTTCATTAACTTTGTATTTGACCCAATAGTTTTGTTTTAATATCTTTATTTATTTATCGGACATTTTATGGAGGACATGATTATTTTAAATTTGGGTTGGCATGTTGGCAATGATATCTAATGATAAAAAGTGATTGTAATAATGAATTAAAACATACTATTTCAAGCGGTTTTCGCCTAACCCGTAAGATACACCTAGGATGGCTTCAAGCCGAAAACGAAAGTCAAACAAAGGTTAAATATACTAAGGTACTTTTGTCAAAATATCCGAAATAAATAAATATTTCAAAAACTTAATAATACAGAACGGCTTTAAAGCCCTAAATAAATGCCTCGAAATGGTTTTCGAATGAGAGTAATTGTAAAAATATGAACAATCCCAATTAAAAACAGCATAATAAAATATTTGGGTTCAATCTCAGCCCCCTCTGTATACAGTGTAAAGTGTAAGCAACACATCGTCACAGTGAATATGATATTGTATATGCACTGCATGATGGTACAGATAGTGAAGATGGCCTAGATTACGGTGACAACAACTCTGGACCCTGATTGTGTGTCATACTTACAAACGACGACGCGATAGCCTAGTTGGTAGTATTAAACACAAATTGGTTTTAAAGACTATTTATTAGGAAAAAACACAACTTTATTGTAGAGAGCAAACAATGCCGCCATTAGCAAAACTTCAAGAGAGAACTTTTATCTGTCAAACGCGTTAGGGATGCGTCGCGAAATTAGTGATGTTCCTATTCGATATTTTCCGTCTAACAGTAGATACCCTGCCTACGTAGCTAGCGGTCCCGGGTTCGATTCCCGGTATGGGCAATATTTGTGTGATGAGCGCGAGTATTTGTTTTTGAGTCTTGGATGTTTTCTATGTATTTAAGTATTTATTTCTCTATATAAGTATTAACGTCGTTGTCTAGTACCCATAGTACAAGCCTAGTGCTTAGTCTGAGACTTGGTCAATTCGTGTGAGATCGTCACTTGTTTTTTTTTTCTTTTTGATATCATATCTTAGTGTTGCCTCAAGGCAACATTTCCGTTTTTCACAAAGTATGAAAAAAAGAACACCAACGTATTTTATTTCTTTGATATTAACTCGAATCTAAAATTAAAAAAAGCCGAGTTCATGAGTGACAGAGAGGTTAGATACCTAATAAAATTAAAAAGACAAACCAATTAGGTATCAATTAAGAATAATGGTCTGACTGAACCAGCTGTGCGAATTTTCTGCAGACTGTCCCTTATCCTGTACGTCATTATAGATGTACAGAGTAATTGCTGCCTCTCATCCTACCCTACCTGGCTTAACCCTGCCTACGGGCTGACCCCTGCAAGCCAAGGCTCAGTAAAACAGCTGTACATACCATTAGGGGAAATAAATGACAGCTTGACAGGATCTAAATGCTTTCTTGTTCACTAGATGGGTAGAAATTGGACTACATTTAAGGGGAGAAAAACGTTATTTCACTTTGAATGGAGTTTTTAGCTTTACATTCCTCTAAAGAGGCCGTATACGAAATTTTGCCGATTTCGCTGATTTACGTGATTTTACCGACGTGATATTACAGTTGAAATACTGTATTTGTACAAGTTTTAATGTACAACACGAAAGATAATTTCTAACTTTAACGAATGTATGAGCTACTTTTTTGTTTTTATTATTTTATTTTGATTAATCGACATGACACCGGCGACTGTTATGTAAATTTTGCTGGAAGAGGTTTAGAATGTCACATATTCATGAATCGTTTTGACGTCTTAACGGTATGAAAAATTTACAATGTATTGTTGTGAAAGTCGTTAAACAATTTATGAATTACTTTTTACCACTTTTATATAAATTTTTCGAGTAAAAAAATAATAAACTTGGCAAATTTTACGGGCAAAAAATATTTTTGATTTCGGCTACTCAGAACTCTCGTTCATAAAATTAAAACAAAAGAAATTAACTTTAGTTCAAAATCAGTCCAATACCTAAAAAAAATATCCAAAAAGTTCAAAAGAATTGGCAATAAATAATGTTTTAAAACAAACTAAATCTCGTATTAATAATACTCGACAAAAATAAAAAAGTGGCTCATTTATTCGTAGCTCATTTATTCGATCATAACTAAAATGACATGTAATGTTGAGCGTTAAAACTTATAGAAAAACAGTATTTTAACTGTAAAATCACAAAAATAAGCAAAATCGGCAAAAATTCGTATACGGCCGCTTAATTAACTAGGTACTTAGTATAAACAAGTCAGTAAACACGGTAAACTCTAAATTAAAACTATATCACGAGAACTAACGCAAAATGACACAGTATTTCATTTTTTAAATTGGCTACAACATCCAAGACGTTATTCGAATAGAAACTCGTATGTACGAGTAACAACGTATAATAAAGTTAGGACGTTGACTTGACGTCTAGGTTTTGAAATGTTCTGACTAAAGTGTAAGATGAAAGAGTGTCTGAAGTACTTAGTTCTTGTTTGGCTGAGTTTGTTGGCAAAGTCGGACCTAGCTGGTTGGAAATGTTGGAATAGGGTGCCATTTTGTTGGATTATTGCTGTTAATTTTAGCAGTAACCTCTTAACAAACTTTTAACCCCGTTAAGGCCAGTATTTGTGTTATGAGCGCGGGATTTTGTTCCTGAGTCTTGGATGTTTTCTATGTATTTAAGTATTTATTTCTCTATACAAGTATGTTAATCGTTGTCTAGTTCCTATAGTACAAGCCTAGAGCTTAGTTTGCGACTAGCTCAATTCGTTTGAGATTGACCCCTGATATTTATATTTATTTCTTTATTTTTACCATGACCTCTACATAAGAACATTGTCTTCTTCGATTGCTTTCTATATTACTTTTTCTACTACCCATTTTGTATATCCCAATGTTGGATAAAGGCCTCGATCATCACTCTTCTTCTACTTCTCCTGTCCTGTGAATATTCAGGCGAATCTCTCTAAAAGAGTCAAAGGTCACCTCCTCTAAGGTCTTCTTCTGCGCGGATATTCGTCTTGTGGATGCTATTCTGTAGCCGTTTTGGCCCCCGTTCAAGGGATCTATTCTAATCAGTAAACCCTAATTGCTTTTGACATGTTATCGTATGGTTTTTATCTTTGCCGCCAATAGGTACTCACAAGTACAGATTGACAACAAAAATAAAAAACCTCGTCATATTGCGGAGATAATAATGAACTGTCATTTCTAATCCAAATCCCCAAACAAAAATAAAAAAGTATTAGTCGCCCATTAGATGTTTATTTTTTTATTTTTCTGGTCAATCTTTAAATAAGAACTATCACATCGTTGACAATTCGATAACATATCAAACGCAATATGGTTCTACATAGTGGAATGGAGCCACTGTATGCAATAAACCAAATTTTCTAAAAATATCTTTGTATTCCAGAATGTAGTTTGTAATCTCTATCGCTAACACGCAACTAAAAAGTTTATAGTCAAAAAGGCATAACATAGAGCCATATAAAAAGTGATTCATTTGTATTACACAATGCTATTAAGAAAGACATTAAGCGCTAGGAGTAATCAATACAGTGGAATGGAAATAGATTCGTCGGCTATTTCAACACGCAGGCCAACAGCTGAACAAGAGACACTGGGGTTCTAGTAAAAAAGGGTATATTGACTTAACTCGTTATAAAATGTTAAAAAAGGAAACCCTTATGGTGAGACGTCGGTGTCTGTCTGTCTGTCTGTATGTCACAGCAGATTTTCTCTGAAACTATAGAAGCTCTCAACTTGGGCATAGTTGTATAAATAGCTTTCCCGCATCTGTTTTTAGTAAAAAAAATATGATATTATTTTTCTAAATATTTGAAAAGGGGTCTAGAATGGGGGTTGATAACTGAAAGTTATTCGATTGTAGTAAACGGGGTATCGTAATAGTATAACAGAGCTCAATCTGCAAAACTCTGAACTATTTTTTTTATAATTTTCCCTGACGTATCTTCTACTTCTTGATTTATAGGCAAGTATTTACAAAAAATTACCGGTGCCCTTGTCTTCGAAGTATATGGACTAAAATACCTGAAATATTCCTGATTTAAAGATTCATATTTAAAACGAAAAATAAAAATAAAGTTAGTACTTAAAAAATTCTATTAAAATTTAGGCTAGTCAAAAGGAACTCGTACATCGAGGAAATGTTCATGTCAGCATCTGTGGTACTTCGCCATGCGGGGTCCTCTCTTTTTACCCGACTGCATCAGAAGGAGGGTTATTTTAGTATTAATTTAATCGTATTTGAGTTTTAGCTTAGTTGTAATTCGGTTTATTTTTTCTTTAATTATTTTAATTTGCTTTAGTATTTGAAATATTTACTTTGTACCATAAATAGTTTATACAGAACTATGTTAATAGTTGGTTAATGTTGATTTGTAATTTAATGAAGTGTATTATGTGCATACACTTCAGACTGTGTATTTTGTGCAGGTGATTTATATAATTGCGTAAATAAGTTTGAATTGAAATCATCTATGGATCAAAAATGAATCAATTACGGCATACGTAATAGTTGATCCACAGTCTAGGTAGCCTGTCGGATACAACGTATAACCTAGTTGTTAGCAATTTACGAAGCCGTATGAACCCTAAACGGCTGAACTCAGTGGAGTGAGACATTTGGGGCTTTACGTACCTAGATTATAGGTCTTGCTACGGGATTTCAGGTCACTAAGTTTCGTAGTTCGTTCGATTCGACGACAAAAGAGAAAACATAGAGTATAGGATAAAAAGTACAAAGTTTAAACTGCTGAGGTTTTAGAAAAATATAGAAATCATACGGTAGTTGTATTGTTTACTAGCCACCCGCCCTCGCCTCGCTTCGCTTCTGTTTATGCGAGTCTAATGTACAGTCGGCCTTATAAGAGCTGCACACTTTTGTGCCTTGTCGCTTTAACGCCTTTGACGGATTAGTGCAGCAGTTCAATCATGACAAAAAGCTTCTTATAATGCCTACCGTAGGACCCGTATATAAATCAGAATTTATAATACATAAAAATATTCCATAAAAAAATATCTATCTGACGGTGAAAACTGCTTTCAAATCCATTACGTAATTTGGAAGATCTAAGCGTGCATTCAGAGGGAAAGACGAATGGAAGCAATTTTGTCTTATATGAGTAGGTACTACTATAGTTATGTAGAGATATCTATTTCTATTCATTGAGGTGTTTAAAACATTTATCTCATATCCCATATCTACATTGGACTAGTGACGATCTGGGGCCTGTTTTATAAAGCTACAAATTACAATTTACAGGTTACAAGTTTCCATTTGACACAACCTCGGCCAATGACGACCAGCCATTTAGCAGTGTTGCCAGTTTAGACCTGTAAAATTGTAACTTGTAGCTTTATAAAACGTGCCCCTGCCTGTTACATACGGAGTTCCGCAGGGAAGCATTTTGGGTCCTACGCTCTTCTTGATTTTTATTAACGACCTCTGTTTGCGGACTCTTAGAAACGGCAAGAGTTTCGATGAGGTACTAAAATGGCTAAACGAGAATCTGCTGACTCTTAATGCTGACACACTGTTAAATAGTGCATAGTATTCTTTAGTATTTAATTATATTCTTGTTACCTTTATTTACAAAAGAAATCGTTCTTGTGCTACCGTCATACCTACTTCTTTGTGAAAACGGGGGAGGGCCTGGCGATCTGTCATACAGGATATCCTAGTACGGACACCAGGCTATCACACAGGTTATTAGCATATTGTCATTTTTTGTAGTAGCCCTAAGTATATCTCAGACCTTAGTGAGAGTAAATAAAGATTTTTTGATTTGATTTTTGATTTGACATTATACCTTACAACTCTTCCAAGTCCAGTCCTGTCGACTACTAATAAAGTTAATGATAATGACTAAAAACGACACATAGCGTGGGATTTGCTAACAACATACAAATAGCCAACGTACATCAGCCTGCAAGGATTGCTTACTTAAACAAAAGAAACGAGCTTCATATCATGTTCTCGATAAAAACTTGGCCGCATCAGGTTAGGGATTTATGATTGGAAGTTTTTGCTTACGTTGCAAAAACGTTCAAAGATCAGCGGAACGGTTTTTCTACCAGAAAGGACAAACTGGTGCAGTGAGAGGCAGAGTACCGAATAAATTTTACCTTGTATAGTCCAAGAACCTCCTTTACCACTTTTGGTCCTTCATACGCTAGAAATAGAGCCGAAAAGTGATAAAAGAGTTTCTTGGTCGACTTTTAGGTTGTGTTATCACTATCAATGTCTCCCTTTGTACCGATTTGATCGAGACATTATTCATTTAATAGCCTGTAATGTCCCACTGCTGGGCAAAGGTCTACGTAGCTCTCTCGGGCAGTCCTCCACTAGCCTTGGTCTGCTCAAAGTCAAATTCTAATTCTAAAGCAGCCACCAAGCTCAAATGGGAATGGGTTGGGCAAGTCTGTCGCGTGCCAGAGAAATTGTAGGATAAAGTATGTGCTCCTTATCGGGACGTATTGAGAGAGAAACATTTTGGAATTTTAAGCAGTAGCATAACCAGTAACCAATACCCGACGAATCTTTATACCATCCTCCCAAGGTATTTATAATTCTGCATTATTTGGACATCAATGCATTATTAGTTTACAAACAACGGGATGATTTAGATGTGTTTCAAAGCGACTGGCGTAAGCATGCAATCAGTAGGGACGAATGTTGAAATACCTCATTTGTCAAAATCGTCCAAGCCGTTTTTGCTGTAGCGGGGAACATAGAACTGGAAATACCCCTCTTTTAACTCTCCTTTTGGGCTCCGCCATAGTCGGGTAAAAAGAGGGGAGGCCTTTGCTCTGCAGTGGGACGTGGGACACTAACACAGGTAAAAAAAAAAGTTGAGGATAAAGGAATTGTCTGCACGTGTAGCTTCTGTAAAGCCACCTCGTATTTCAGGCTTTTGTAAAGATTTGCCGTTTTGCATTTGCCGATTCGTAATTTTCTCATTCCTCAGGATTTTTATTTTGCCGCTACTTACTTCCATATGAAAAGATACAAGAAGCTTATTTTAAATTAAACAGGCTAAGATAAAAGTTCAAGAAATTTCTGGCTACCTTTTAAAGTAGTTTTAAAGTAGTAAAGCAGTGGTCGATCGCCTAACATGCCTTCTTCGTTTACAACAAAATGAGTGGAAAAATAATCTGACACCTTTGTTTTAAGAAACCTACCTATTGCTTTTATTAAGTAAATTTAGAACAAAAGTTAACATTTACTGTGGTTTACAAACCATTTTAGAAACAGGAACATAATGGAAAAACATATTTTCAAAACTTACTTAAATAAGTTTAAAGGGTACCGGATTTATTTGCTTTGAGTTTAAGGATTTCAAATCTTAGGGAAATATCAGTTGCCCAAGTTTTTCTGTGTAAGTATATGCTCTTGCTGATGAACTCATAGCAGCCCTCATTATAAAGTCAACAGTAAATTCTATTAATATGACCACATAACAGCATCTTGCGGTCAAGAAAATGGATGGTAAAATCTCAAAGACCTTGAGACGTGAAAAGCGGTCGGTTGTAAGACAAATTACCCCGTTTTGTGGACTAAACGCTTTGAACATGGGTCGGGTATGATTTATAGACGGATGCTTGTGGTTTTGGAATGGGTTTAGGTTTTGTGCAGCTTTGCTATTAGGTACAATATTAAGGTATTGCTGTTCAAGTTAAATAATGACATGTTTCATAATGTTAATCCATAATCCATAATTTAACGTTTACCAATCTGCGCTAAGCCCTCTTTATTTAAGTCACCTTTTACCATCATCATCGGCCCATAAAGTCTATGACGGATAATTAATTGCAGCAATATCTGTCACTTCTAGATTAGATTGTTTCTGAACAAAGGTCTAATATAGTAAAATCGTAGTAAACAATATCTGTTGTATATTTCTGTGCACTAACCGTACCCACTTTTCGATTGATAATTTGGCCCACTAGTAGAGAACGCTATCAGACATTAAGTCCGTCATTTGTACTTATTCTTGTGCATTAATAAAATATAATTGAATTCTATGTAATACCAGATTGTTTAAAATCAAAACATGAGTGACTCTGATGGTTCCTACCGCTGCTTTTAATAATGCAATCAAGCATTTCTAATTCGTTGGGGCCATTTGTAAAGACTGCTTTTTTATAACTAACCTACTTTTTGACCGTGTGGTGCCGGGTTTAGAATGTTGCCACTCCATGTCTTCCCGTGGATGTCGTAAGAGACGACTAAGGGACTAAAGGCTGTGTAGTGCTGTTAGGCGATGGGTTTGCAACCTGTCACTAATACACTGGATAACATCTTAGCCTGGTTGTGCAAAATGTGGTTACAGAATTATCAACAAGTTTTTGGAGTTGTTGGTGAGTCTGTGGCTCTGCCTACCCCACTCTGGGAATGAAAGCGTGAGTTTATGTATGTATGTGTATGTACTTTTTTATAATTAATGGTGTATAGTTACAGATTGGAATGCAGTTATGTGCCTTATAGATTCTGTCGGGCGCACCAACGAGAGATGTATGTATGTCAACTCTTTATTGCACAAATAACGAATTACAACTAATTTCGTACATAAACTTAAGATATAAATGGCAGAAAATGGTAGAGATTTGAAGATTTTTCATTGACATGTCTTTTTTCGCATCGTTTGACATTTAAACGTGGTTTAAATAGAAAAACAGCTGTCGCGTCTTGAGTACACGAAACCGCGTCATTAATTCCATTGTAAATTACCTCTATAATTCTTATAATTAGCAGCATAATGGTCTATGTTACCTTATCGACGGGCATGGACGGGCACGCGCGGCACAGGTTCCAGAATGAGCCGATCATCTGGGGGCAGCCTCGCGGGCAGTTCCGGCTCAGGTCAGGGGAGAGGAGCTAGGCGCATGTGCCGCTGGAAAAAAAGAGATACATACATTAAATCACGCCTATTTCCCAGAGGGGTAGGCAGAGACAAACTTATTTCCACTTGCCAAGTTGTCTCAAACTAAGTTCTAGGCTTGTACACAGTCAACAGCATAAAGAAGTGATCATTTCTGTACCTTGTCGCTTTCAATCGTTTCACAATTTTGTATAACATTTCATACTCGACGTTAAAGTGACAAGGTACATAAATGATCACTTATTTGTGCTGTTGAGTGTACTATGGAAATGCAAATTATAAAAATTCCTCCATTAATCCAATCCTCCAAAAATATTCCTATACATAGAAAGGGTCTATTTCGTTAGGCCAAACAAAAAACAACTTACAGAAAACAAAGCTGGTTGGCAAATGAATTTTTTTGGAAATGATACATTAAATTTGACCAAAAATATTTTGGCTAAACGGCAGGCTCCCAGATAGAAAAAAATCACCCAGGAATAAATTATAAATGACTAAAATATTAGCCGGAAATCAAACAAGGGACTTGAGATCTTGATTTGTTTTTTTAAATCATTTGGCGAATTCGACAAAACGTAACAAGTTCAGACTAGGTCAATTCGTGTGAGATTGTCCTCTGAATATTTATTTATTTATTCGTACATTTCTTGTTGTAAAGAAAGGGTAAACCTACTAATGAATAATGAAAAAAGAGTTACATTAACTTGTAATGAAGATAAATTACGGCAATATACAAAAACAGGACAATACAAAGAAACTGTTGGTTTCTTCCCTTCCTTTCCAAACTTTTCTGCCATTTGGCTTCGCAATAAAGTTTTCTCCCGCTGAAAGAACTTTAATCAGTCCCAAATTGAATCCCAACTTTGGTACATTGGTACTATCCCTATATTCGCGGTGTACCGCAATAAAAATAAAGCAAAGAGTACGCGTAGTTTTTGGGAACCGGGCCAAATGACGTTGCGGTTTGGAACAGCCTTTTTTGACGAAGTGTAATGTCTGCACTCGGGTCTATATTTTGTTAAGACTCAATTGACAGGTAGTGTTGTCACCATAGCTCGGATAGGTCATCGCAAAAACAGATATGGAAATAGAACAAGATTCAATAGAGTCGTATTTAATTCCTAAGATTATGATTATCTAAAGCGGATATTATCGTAATTTAACTTTTTTTTAGTTGCATAATTGTCATAATTTTGTCAAAATGGCATTCCTGAAACATTTTGTGACAATTTAAATTAGTAAAATTATTTACTTATGGTGGTTTTAAAATATTGAAATATTTTAATTATGATGAAATTAGAAACGGTTAATAAGTTAAGAACTAACCTGGGCTCCCTTATGATGAAAATGTCCGTGGAATATTGTGTAAAGCATGTGAAATTCGTATTAAATAGATAAAGAAAGATAAATTAAAAAAAATATATTAATTTAAATACCTTCACGCACATAATTACTTATGGAGAATTTTTGGGTTATAATAATAATTGAAAAATATAATTAAATAATAATACGACTCTATTAATCTTGTTCTATTAGGGTAAAATACCAGTTACTGGCACCTAGTGATTGTTGAATTATCGTCTCTAATGTGGCCAACAATAGGTCAGTTTACCCTACCGTGTTTCGATTCTTTTGCGATGACCTGTCCAAGCTATGGTTGTTACAATGAAAACATTTTTTTTATTAAGATATTTCTACAAAATGGGGAATTATTCAAGTAGTTAAGTATATTAGTAGTATATTTGTACTCTTTTACGGGTGGTGACGTCTATAGACGTCAAACAGTGTCGCTAATAGATCTCTAATTACGGTACCGTACTCAAAAGGGTTACAGTTTGAATACGAAACCCGAGCAAAATAGCAAGCAGAACTCAAATAAATTATCTAGCACAAAGCCTCGCTCGTCATGTTGTAAGCAAAAGTTACAGCCAAAAAGTTGCTCGTTCAGACAATTTGTTTGTGTGTAGGTACATACCTTTAACATAAAATAAATTTGAAGTGTCTGTCTGTGATTACAAAATTAATGCTAAAATTAAAGTAAAAACTGCTATTGATACCTAACTGCTATTTTTACCGTATTTAGAATGTTGGCTGTGTCGGTCTAACTGAAAATTTGTCTCGAAACAGCTGAACGAATCTTAATGAATTTCAGGAATTATAAAATGGAAGGGGGGTGGTGTGTTCTAATTTTATGGTTGTGTTTGATTATTATATCCATTTATAATTATTTAAATTGCTTAGTTTCCTGTTTTAACGAGTTTTGTTTTAGTATTTAATAGTTTTGGTCTAAGATCCGAATAGGAGACGATTTGCACCGAGCTGCTTATTCGATCAAAAGTATTTTATATCAAATTTGATACGCTAAATAATATGTGGCGAATAGGTTGCCTGAAAAATTTCAGGCCAGTACATATATCATTATTTTTTTTATTAAAAATCAACTTTTTTTTAAATTGCAAATGCTTGTTTAATATACAAATTACATACTAATCGAAAGTATGAAGCCTACAGAATATGCAAACGTTCGGTTTGGTGCAAATTATTAGTACCAACTTACCTGTTTATACCTGCCTATCCAATAGGTTGACGGGAAAAAATAGTCAACCTAACGTTTGCAAGTTCTATAGGCTTCATACTTTCGAATTTTCGATTGGTATATAATTTGTCTATTGAATAAGTAATTGCATTTTTTTAAGCCAAAGTTATTTTTTAATTTTTTAATTAATTATATACTGGACTGAAATTTTTCAGGCAACCTATTCGCCACATATTATTTATCGTATCAAATTTGATATAAAATACTTTTGATCGAATAAGCAGCTCGGTGCAAATCGTCTCCTATTCGTATCTCCTACTATTTAGTTTCTTTTTAATTCTTGTGTGATTTAGAGTACCTAATGTTGTTACTTGGCAAGAAATTTCGATATTCTCTTTCGATATATATCTTATTAATAAAAAGAAGGAAGAGAGCCCTTCTACAATGTATAAAGGTCAAGTAGGGAAACAGCGAAAGGCTTACAATTACAAGGCTACGGAAAATATGTGAAGTGGCTCCGAAAATCCTGTTATAGCCCGCTTGTTATTTTATCTTAACGTTATGGAACCAGTAATCGACAAGGAGATATGATCGACACTGATTCTTATTTCACAGAAGATAAGGGTTTTTCATTTCATTCATTTGTTTTGTAACACTCAATTTATGACCGTATGATCTTTGAATCAAGAGCTAAGTGTCGATCATTAGTGCACGTCAGCATAAAGTGTCGAACACTGGTGCCATTACGTTACTAAGTAATATTATAAATGGGAAAATTTTGATTTTTGTTACTCAATCACGGTAATACGGCTTGACGAATCTGAATGAAAGGGCATTTGGTAAGTTTGTATGAAAAAAAATGTCATTTCTTTTCAGCGGCTACTGATGATTTTTACATACTTTGTTTTTAGAGCACCTCTAAATACACATAGATTAATATAATTTATAGCGTTCAATAATATCAGAGCGGAGATAAAGATTTAAGTATTCAGTTTTTGATACTAAAAGTACGCCCACGTATGAATATTTAAATATCTCGGCTCCGATGCACTTACAAGTATTACATTACAAAACAAAATATGTTTATTTTGAATAATTCTATCATAATTTACCACTTTTACGAATGGCCGCTCATCTTGAAAATGTATGACTTTTACAAATGACAACACTTTAGGCCCTTTAGCACAGAAATAGATGTCTGGGGTACCTAGCATATAAGCTACTTTTTATCCTGGAAAATTGGACAGTTCCCGAGGGAATAGCGACAAACGACGGAATTGCGCTAATAAAATAAGTAAGAGTATAAGTAAAGGACCGTGGTTTCTGGTATCTTAAGAAGTAGTCCATAAAATCCCACCAAATCACAAATGAGAAAAGAGGACCGATAAAATACCTTATTTTATAGCAAGGAGATAGCAAACGTGCACACCAACCACCTGATAGTTAGTGGAATCTAAGGGTCTCGTCAGACGACGCGGAATCGGCTTGAGCCAGTAAGAAAAAGTTTTATGTCCTTGCAGTAAGAGTGAAAAAGGCGTCGCTCGGCTCTGCTCGGCTCGATTCGGCGTTGCGAACGGATCGACGTCGTTTTCGCTCTTATTGCATGGACATGAAACTTTTTCTTACGGGCTCAAGCCGATTCCGCGTCGATAGGTCTGGGGAGACCCTAAGACCATAAACATCTGCATTCTCAAGACTACAGTCTCAAGATTGCAATACCAACACCATTCAATTATCAAACCACTCGCCACCGAAGTAAAGTTAATCCATACTACCTGCGGGCCTAGCATGGTTCTGTTTATCGCGTCACAAAATGTGGATAAAGCATCCATCACTCTCGTAATTAGTGTCAGAAAGTGACGGATGTTTTATCAAAATTTTGTCACGCGACAAACGCAGCCATATTAGACCACCAGCGGCCCGTTTCACGAAGCTACAAGTTACAAATCACAAGCGGAACTCTCTTTCTAGCAAAAGGTGTCAGGAAGAGACTTCCATTTGTAATTTGTAGCTTCGTGAAACGGGCCACAGGGGCATGTTTTATAAAGGTACAAATTACAATTTCACAGGTCTAAACTGGCAACACTGCTCAAATGGCTGGTCGTCATTGGTCAAAGAGTTTGTGTCAAATGGAAACTTGTAACCTGTAAATTGTAATTTGTAGTTTTACAAAACAGGCCCCAGGAATCGTTAAAATCCACTGTAGTCCGTTTCTGAAAGTCATTTCTTCATCGTACTTTGAAAACTATGGAATGAACTTTCCTCCGCCATGTTTCCTCAGGCCTTCTTTAACCGCGGTTTATAAAGAGTATTCACTGGAAGCCAGCAATTTGGCTGTACCCGGCACTGCTGATGTTGATGGGCGACGGTGACTGCTTACCATCAGGTGGTCCGTCTGCTCGTTGGCTTTTTATGGCTATAAAAAAAAACTGAGACTCCTAATGCGATACCAACCCTGAGGACTAAGATGGAATGCCTCTGTGGTAATCATTATTACCACACGAAAGCAAAAGAGTGTAAAGAGCACTTGGAACAAGGTTAAAGGACAAAACGCCAACAAATTGATGATTATATTGAAGAAGGATCTCTTTTCTGTGACATACACATACATACATTAAATCTCGCCTGTTTCCCAGAGGGGTAGGCAGAGACCACTTCTTTCCACCTGCTACGACAAATCTCTTCCGCATCTTCCACATTCATACATCGAGTCATGCACGCATGTCGGTTTTGGGTATTTAAAATTCGGCCCCCTTTTCCAGTATGTCTGTAGCAATAATATGTATTAAAAAAAACGCCAATCTACTGGTCTCATCGAAAACCAGAGTCACTGAATGTATCAATGATATACATACATACATACATACATTAAATCACGCCTGTTTCCCAGAGGGGTAGGCAGATAAAATAATATAAATATAATAATAATATCAATGATATTCAGAGGCATAAAGCTGAGAGGAGATCATTTTGGCAGTAATTAAAAAAAAATCTTACGAAGTTATTTGTGCTTATAAATTGTTTTTGTTATGAGCCAAATATATATTTTTTCATTTAATTTCATTATGAGAAAATGTCTCAGAGAAAAACGAATGAAAATGATTTGAAAAAAAAAAGGTATTTTTACTAGGTTGTATTGTACAGATTTTGTAATAACTACGTTTATTTCCCAGAATATTTAAGAAAAAAAATATGCAAATTCTTAAAATTCAATAATTACGGCCTAATGCTAATGTTGCCTAGGGCGTATTAGGGTTATAACCCGTGGGTTGATAGAAGGACGTATGACGTCACCTAAGTTTATGGTGTTGGTAACGATCCATGACGTCATATCCCATGCGACATCTTAGATTTTTCTTAGAAGGATCCCGGTTTCCTGCCATTAACATCGACGCTGTCAGTTTTAAAAATAGAACAAAGCATACGGCATAGTTTTCTATTAAGCCAGTGAGAGGTTATTTTTTTAATTTAGCAATCGGAATAGTGTTAGTGTTTTCGTTAATTAGTAAAAGCGACACAATAAAAATAGACAGATAGTTAAAATGTGAATCGTTACGCAGACATTTTGGTAAGTAATTTAATTGATTATTAAGTTAAAATAACGTTTTCACCAAGTAATTATCATGAAAGTTACGATGACATGCAAAATAATGAACGAGCTGACTGTATTTTGCTTTCGTTTTTGACGTTTAATCAGCAGTTGATAAGTCAGCTGTTTTAATTGATTGCGGCAAAGTCGTTGGAGGAATCCAATTACTGTATCTATTTTACTAACTTTCACTTACATAATAAAGGGAAATGTAAATAAAAATAATTGTCACTCTGAACTGATTAAAATGGAGACCAGAAACGTGAAAAGAATGACAGTTCCAACACTTACGAAATTGTTTTCCCAGCACTATACTCGCGCACTGTTTTAACCGATATTGTCCGTGTTCCTTTTTTGAACTAGGAATTCGAATTTCGAATGGTACTTTTGGAAAAAGCCAGTGTTTTTCGGAACGCGACGCGCGGCGGGTTGTGTTTTTCGCGCTGGCACCGGCGTGGAGGAGACTGCCGCAAACCCCGCTAAAAATCAATATCAACCCCGAAGCCCAGCCGCATGCGGAACTCCCTTCAATACTAACACTGCTCACCCACTTCCGTATTATGTAACTAGGATAGAACAGGACGGCGATACATCCGTCCGCCCGTCCGCGAAACAACCCTTGTGAACGCGCCAATAACATTCCACAAGATGGCGGAATGACGTTTGACGTTTCGGCGCGAAAAATGACATTCGGCCGCGATAATGACCGAATCGTTTTATCGATTTCATTTCGGCTTTTTGATTTATTGCTGTTGTTAAAATTATTTTCGGGATCGATATAAAAATCTTTTTACTGGTCTTCTTTTAACTTGCTCATTCTATTGTAATTTTAGACGTCAATTTCGTACTACTATTATAAATGTATTTTATTGTTTTTAATAGGATTCCTTTGCCTGCAAAGGTCTTCTTTTGGCGAGATTTTTAAAGTATTTTCTAACGATGTTTTTATTATAGTAAATCCTAGGTAATGAAGGCAATGACTAGTATTTACTAGGTACTTATTTGGCGCAATGCAGTGGAATGTACTATTCTGCAATGCTTAAAGGCCGTGGAAACTCAGTGAAATAAGTTATTTATTATTTAGGAAAGCGCTTTAATAGATCATGCTTTGCTTGGCTATTTGTTTATCACAAGTGCTAGAGCGAAACAGTTTTTGTTCGCTCAAAGGGAATTATTTGTGAAAACTGTAGTTTCAGTCGAATTTAAGCATACTTTTACGTGATTTTTGGATTTAAGACTTATTGTTAGCGACCTAGGAAGTTAGACCGTACCGGTACCGGATTCGTTTTCTGAAAGCGCAAATAGGTATTTGAGTGCAAAGCATGAGTTATTAAATACTGGCGGCCGAGTTAAAAACAATAAGATATGTCATAAAACTTTTTAACAAAAAAATTAAACCGCCGAAAAAAGAAAACTGAAAAGCAAAAAATAAAACAGAGCCTTTTAAGTCTAACTAAGCTCCTACACTAATGTTAATACCTTAATAAATAATTTTGAGTCGGCGCCAAACAAACAAACAAGCAAATTAACTATTTCGTAAAGTAAAATGATGTATGTGTGTGATGGTATGTGCTACCTCCTGAGTGGTTTGAAGTCGGTGCCTGCCATGCTTGTTTGTTTGTTTGGCGCCGACTCAAAATTATTTATTAAGGTATTAACATTAGTGTAGGAGCTTAGTTAGACTTAAAAGGCTCTGTTTTATTTTTTGCTTTTCAGTTTTCTTTTTTCGGCGGTTTAATTTTTTTGTTAAAAAGTTTTATTTTTTGCTTTTCAGTTTTCTTTTTTCAGCGGTTTAATTTTTTTGTTAAAAAGTTTTTATTTTTCAATTTTCAGTTTCTTTCTCTGTTAATAGATCAGATACTTATTCTTTGATTACTTAATTTAACTATTCATTGTTTCGCTACAAAACACAACCGTGTCTATACAATTCGTTCCATAGACGAGTCTCGTGAAGTTGCTACCTATGGGAAGAAACCTCCCGATAATGTTGTTTCAAAAGATGTGAACAACTGTGGCGGTCTGAGCTAAAATTAGCTACCGAATCTCGTGTCATGCTTAGAGGTAACATATCACCTATAACATATACCTGTGGGCCTCGTCAATGGTGTTTTTTTTTTTCTTAATTAGTGGCTTTCACTCCTTGTTTTAACAAGGTGTATTTCGCCAGTATCGAGTTTTAGACAATCGCCATGGACTTATTAGAGAAACAAGTCCATGGATATCACACGCGAGGACAATTGTTCGGTTAAAGAGATTTACTCTGGTGGACTAAACAGAAACACATGGGGTTAGCTACAACAACAACATGGGAATAACACTTGATAAAGCTGTAATCGACCTCGGAAAGAAACTAACTTTTTGCCAAGGGGCAGGTTTATGTTGCACTTAGTATAATTAAACTACTTGAAGGTATCTGAGTTAGAGCGAAATAAAGTAGGTATTACAAAAGCCACACGATGAACGAGCTTAAGCAGAAAAATGCAGAAACTGAGAGGTTTACACACTACACACAATTACGTCGCAATAGGTTTCTTACACTCTGATTAATAATTAAAAACCTTAGTTTCCAAACAAATAAGGGCTTCCCTCGACAGCCTTCCAACTCCATCATCAAACCCCATCATCAGACCCTCGATGGTAGTCATAATCCGTGCATCATACTTAAGTTAGGTATAAAGTTCTCATTAAGATGCATGAATAAGAGAAATCACGAGGTAGCTGCTGTAATCCGTTGAAGAGTTCCCTCATCTGTCTTCCGTCTCGGTTATCAGATCAACATCAAGTCTCCGTCATAATGTAGTGTCAATAGAATTACATATGTGTGCTAAGTTTGAACATAATCGGTTCACAGATAAAAATTCATAGGGTCAACTAACAATCCCTATATTTCTACCATTGACGGAGGGGGGGGGGGGGGTTCCAAATTAAATGGGAGCAACTTCAATGTATACCCTTATACCTTAGTTTCCGAACAAATAAGGGCTTCCCTCGACAGCCTTCCAACTCCATCATCAGACCCTCGATGGTAGTCATAGTCCGTGCATCATACTTAAGTTAGGTATAGAGTTCTCATTAAGATGCATGAATAAGAGAAATCACGAGGTAGCTGCTGTAATCCGTTGAAGAGTTCCCTCATCTATCTTCCGTCTCAGTTATCAGATCAACATCAAGTCTCCGTCATGTTGTAGTGTCAATAGAATTACATATGTGTGCTAAGTTTGAACATAATCGGTTCACAGATAAAAATTCATGGGGTCAACTAAAAATCCCTATATTTCTACCATTGACGGAGGGAGGGGGGGGAGTTCCAAATTAAATGGGAGCAACTTCAAAGTATAGCCTTATACCTTAGTTTCCGAACAAATAAGGGCTTCCCTCGACAGCCTTCCAACTCCATCATCAAACCTCATCATCAGACCCTCGATGGTAGTCATAATCCGTGCATCATACATATGTTAGGTATAAAGTTCTCATTGAGATGCATGAATAAGAGAAATCACGAGGTAGCTGCTGTAATCCGTTGAAGATTTCCCTCATCTGTCTTCCGTCTCAGTTATCAGATCAACATCAAGTCTCCGTCATGTTGTAGTGTCATTAGAATTACATATGTGTGCTAAGTTTGAACATAATCGGTTCACAGATAAAAATTCATAGGTTCAACTATCAATCCCTATATTTCTGCCATTGACGGGGGGGGGGGGGGAGTTCCAAATTAAATGGGAGCAATTTCAAAGTATACTCTATCCAATAAAAAAAGAATTATTGAAATCAGACAACTCAGTAAAAAGTTATGCGTGATCATACATAGTAGCCATAGTAACCATTTGTGGTCTTCATCATCAGTTCCACTTCACCAAATGATACTTTCTGAATGAAAATGCTGATTTTTTTACTAAAAATACTAAAATCGCTATATGTATGCATTTAATATTCGAAGAGTTCCCTCAATTCCTCACGGATCCTTTCATCAGATTCAGATTTGGTGACAATGGGACCACGTCGGAAGTATACTGTATCAAACCAAAAAAGAATTTTTAAAATCGGACCGCGCTATGAAAAGTTATGCGTGATCATACATAAAAAAAAAAAAAATATACGCCTCGACTTGAGAACCTCCTCCGTTTTTTTTCGTCGGTTAAAAAGCAATCTTGTTTATCATGGGTTAGAATTATTTTACAATTAGGTTATTTCCCAGAATAAACAATAAAATAAAATAAAATAAAATATGAACAAGGAGTTAAAGTTATTATTGTCTCCTTCATAAAATAATTTTACTATTGTGTTAATTCTACTCGAAAGCGAAAGTGAGAAAATAAATTATTTAATAAGCGCTGGAAGACAAGCAAATTTGAACCAAGCATAGGTTTATAATATAATAATTATAAATATATTTACTGCAAACAGTTTTAAAGAAACCTGCAGACTGCTGCACCGTAAATCACTACTACAACGGACAAATTTATCTATGCAGGTATGTACTGCAGGTAGTAAATATTCTGGCTTATACTAGTAGTGAAGTTCCTTATAATTTAATCATAAGAACTAAAATAAGTGCTACTAACTAATGAAATGAATTATAATAACACCCATGTACACCACACCAGTAATTTATATTATTATCTACTTACTCTTAGGTAGTTATAGTAAATTTAAAGTCTCCATATTACGTTGAAATGAAGATTAATGGTCTCATGGGTCATTTTTCCCTTCTAGGAAGTGGCAATTTAATTATAACCTACATAATTGCATTTTGCGGACTTTCTATGTACGGTTGAATATTTTCCTGTCTAGGCAAGACTTATAGCGCCATCTAGTGAAGTTTAGCAAAACATATGAGCGAGCTCGCCAAACAGAATGATGCGTTGCAGAGAAAAAGAGGTGTGCTGAAAAAGTATGTTTCATAGTTTATATGAAATTTCACAGATGGCGTTATTTTCAGTTTCAAGCACGGAAAAATATTAGTGATCTTATCACTGTTGTATTTTGTCTGGATACGAATTTAATTTATCTTAGTATTTAATTTAATATGATCATTTTAAATTAATTTGGTTATAATCCCATATTGTAGTGACTGTGCTTCGTATCGGCCATGGATATCCACAAGTACCACCAGTTGGTAGTGACCCTGCCTTCGACGCTAGCGGTCCCGGGTTCATATCCCGGTAAGGTCAGATATTTGTGTTGTGAGAGCGAATAGTTTTAAGTAAATGTACTCTATAGAAGAAAGTTTACTGATGTTCTAGTACCCATAGTACAGTAAAGTGTAAAAATATGGGAGAACGCAATATCTAAAACATGTCCCAATGCACCTTATTCCAATGTGATAAGAACTTTGTAACATATTTATGAAAGGATTCTTTCGATACATTTTTAATTATAGTCTAGTGTGACTGTACGAGCCTAGAAGCTAGTCCCTCTAGGTCATTTTGTGTGAGATTGTCTCCTTTTATTTATATATTTATAATTTAATCAGCGCGGCTTCAGATTTATGATAAAAATAAGTTTCGCCGCACACAATCCGGGTGCTGTGGCCATTCTGGATACATTCCTTATGAGGTTTGTGAAGCGCCGCTTAAATCGCATAGCTGTCAAAAAATCCATACAAATTTTATTCCGGGCGATAACGTTTCCCACCCTCTAAATCAAGTCTGATTTCCACGATCTTTGAATAATGTACTTATTTATTTATGTAAACACTTTAAGGGGAGAGAAACGTGATCGCATTTTGTATGTTTTTTTTTTAGCTTCACAATTTTTAGGTGAGCGTTTGGTTATATTAAGTATTTATTGCAAATTTAAGTGTGAATAGGGGTTCTTTTATACTTTATTTTAAACCATATTGCTATCAGATTGTTAACGTTATGGTAGCTCTTAATTACTTGAAACGTGGCCATATCGCGGAAAAGCGACATACTTTTGAAAAGAAGATGCTGACCTCTGTGTCACCAAAAAGCTTTCCAAGAAAAAATAAGGGGAATCAGATACGTGTAAAATTAAGTAAGAAGTGTGAATTAAAATACTTGTCAAGTTGCCTATTTGTTGTGCTTACAAAGCTAGAAAATTTGGAACCTTAACTCAACTTGGAATCGTTTATGGTTTTTTTATAAGCTTTTAGAACCGACAGTGAACTTGCACAAAATCGTTCTTACAAGTAAATTTAATGATTTCTTTTAATTGTATTATATTAGATGTATTACTTTCTGTCGAAATAATAATAAATGTATCTAGTAGTTCAAAAAAAATGATTTCCCTTGTACTTAAACCAAAACAATTATCTCGCCGGATAGTCTGCGGCGTCACTAACCGAACCATGGCAATGTTTACGCCATTTTTAACGGTGATGACGTCATAAAGGCCACTGGACCGCAACATAAACTATCACGTAAATAAACAAAGATATATGAAACAGATACCGAGCTTGTGTAAATTAGAGCTCGCATCGCTCAACATACATTCATACAGGAGCTGTATTCTACTCTGTTAAACCATATGTCTTTTGACATATTGTTTTCGTATTGTCAACGTTACGATAGCTCTTATTTACTTGGCAGTAATGGCGGCCGAGTTAAAAACAATAACATAACACGTCAAAAGCAATATTGTTTAATGTTGTAGAATAGAGGCGGGCT
Organism: Acleris cristana; assembly: GCA_948252455.1. NCBI lineage: Eukaryota > Metazoa > Arthropoda > Insecta > Lepidoptera > Tortricidae > Acleris > Acleris cristana. The sequence goes on along the minus strand of OX411796.1, from coordinate 2,099,743 downwards.
GTATTGTATTGTATTATATTGTATTGTATTGTGTATTGTATTGTCTTTTTTGTGTAATCGTATTGTCAACGATTTGATAGCTCTAATTTGGACAGTGGACAATAATGGCGGCCGAGTTAAAAACAATACCGTAACAGGTCAAAGACGCTATGGTTTTCACCGTCTAGAATAGAGGCCCTGAGCCCCTAGACAAGATTCATTACGCCAAATAGCGTTTCTATTCGTTTCGTTTTTAAACCAATCGCGCCACTGGAAGATCACGTGACTTTTCGTATCACGTCATTTACAAGTGACGCGATTGGTTTAAAAACGAAACGAATAGAAACGCTAGTTAGCGTAATGCCTCTTGTCTAGGGGCTCTGGCCTGGTATTCTAGGCGGTAAAAACCATATCGTGTTTGATCTGTTATCGTATTGTCAACGTTTTGATAGCTCTTATTTACTTGACAGTAATGGCGGCTGACGTGATAAGAATACCGTAACAGGACAAATACGATAATATGGTTTTTACCGCCGGGAATAGAGGCCCAGGTCTGTCTGTTTATTACGTTTTCACGGTAAAGCTACTGAAGCGATTTGATGAAATTTTATATTTAGATAACATTACACCCAAGTAAGGCCATAACTATTTTTAGGTTATAGTTATTAGGCACTTAATGTATTTAAGACGTGGCCAATGACTAAATAAACGTTTTATATTCTGTATAATAAATATGGAGATATATATAACGTAAACAGATTTATTTTTTAATATACCCCTCGTCCGCAATCTAAAAGATTGAATTTATAGAACTAGGTTAATGCCCTCATCTGTAGCGGCCATTTTGTAAATTACTGCGCGATGAAAGAGATGGAGTGACTCAATTAAAATAATAGCAACGGAATGGACGCCATTATTTCAAGCCACGTCCATTTTAATGCGTTATCCTGCAGTTCACATGAAAATGGTTTTAAACCTACATTTTAAAACTAATTCAGTCTGTATGAGGTTTTTTGTTTGTGTCAAATTAAATATATAGCTAGGCAGGGTAGCTTTGTATCATCTACGCTAAGGGCCGGTACCGACGGACTGCAAAATGTCAGTTCGAGTGCAGTTCTGATGCAGTTGACGTAACTGCATCGAAACGTACGTCAGCTGCACTCGAACTGTCATTTTGCAGCTGGGTGGCAATTGGGATTGTTCATATTTTTACAATTACTCTAATTCAAAAACCATTTCGAGGAATAGGGTTTTAAAGCCGTTCTGTATTATTAAGTTTTTGAAATATTTATCTATTTCGGATGTGTCGACAAATTAAAGTATATTTAACCTTTGTTTGACTTTCGTTTTCGGCTTGAAGCCCTCCTAGGTGTATCTTCCGGGGTAGGCGAAATATCCGAAAAAGATAAATATAAAAAAATAATGCAGAACCGCTTTAAAACCCTATTCCTCGAAATGGTTTTCGAATTAGAGTAATTGTAGAAATATGAACAATTCCAATTGCACGCGTTTGTTCCGGCCCCAACCGCGTCGTCAAAATACGAATAACTTTTCAAAATGTCAATCAAACACGTGCATATTACTGCTTTAACTGTGAAGTAAATCCCTCCCCCCTCGTCCCTCTTATTCATAAATGCACAATAAACTAAGTATCATGGTCTGTCATGGTAAGTCGTGAACTTTGAATTAGATTTAAAGAGACAAAGTTCTTTAACTAAAATAGGTTTATTGTACGTTTATGCATAAGGGGGAAAGATTGTTAAGATAGCGCCCACGGCTCAATAAAGCATCTTAATGCTGTTGCCTTTTAAAACGACTTCAAAAAGGAGGTTCTCTTTAATGATCCATTTGACTACATTGAAAGCCATATTATAACCATACTAGTTTCCGCCCGCGACTTCGTCCGCGTAGATTTCGATAATCGTTATTCGCTTGGAACTTTTAAAATTGCCGCGATAAAAAGTCTATGTGTTAATCCAGTGTAATGTAAGCTATGTCCATTTTAAATTGCATCCATCCCTCCAGCCATTGCAGCGTTAAGGAGTAACAAACAAACACACAAAATTTCGCATTTATAATAAATATTAGTAAGATAAATTCCGGTTTATGTACGAGTGTTACAGAAAATTCACATAAACCTAAGCGAAGCGAGGGCTGGTCGCTATTGGATTAAGTGGTATTATTTTTGCTTTCTCGGTATGTACTAAGTTAACTGAGAAAACAAGACACATACGATCTTTTCCGACTAGATACGATGTCGTTTGTTATTCACAACCTCTGTAAAAAGCTTGTCGTTCAGCACTTTTCTTTATTGGTACCTTTAGTACCTTATGTATAATATCCAGACGTGTGGCTAACAGGGCACGAATACTAAAGAGATGTGGAAAAATATTTTTGCGACAAAAAATATATCGATGTTACTGTCAAAATCAAGATATATATCCCAAGTCCATGAAACAGACACAAATAATTAAAAGGGTAAATCTTCAATAACTGGCCACTTGAGAAAATGTCATTTAGTTACATTATATATACAGACGCCGTTCGTAAAGATATTTTAGCAGTAGTCCGGATAACAACTCTGGATCTATTTTAGTTTAATCGCACAAATATCAGCATATCTTTTGCTTCAAACAGATTATTGCAAAGTGGCCAGTTACTGACGGTGGCCAATAATTGACGATTTACCCTAGTTCACCGCTGGCTCTACTCGCTTCTCGCTCGTCGTCGGCTGTAGGACAAGTGTCTAAGTATACAGGGTGTTAGGCAGAAGGTTGGACAAACTTCAGGGACTAACTCTGTAGGTCATACTCATCAACTTTTATTATGGGACCAACATCCAAATCGCGAAATAAAATACAGCTGTTTCATACGGGATCGTATCATAATATATAAAGTTCAAAATACATAATGGGTCATAATACATAATGGTCATAATATACAGGGTGTCCCAGAAACCGACGTCAACCCGCCTAGGGCTGATAGAGCAGCTAAAAAGCTATCGATTTAACCCCTATGTATGTTAAGCGATTTTTGCTAGTTTCGGAAATATTGATCATATTAATCGGAATTTTTGTAATTTTCCCGTATGTCCATGTTTCAAAAAATTATTGATTTCATGTTTTATTTTATAAGTTTTTCAGGGGTATCTTACGTAATTATAATCATTATGAATCAGCAAAGTTTTTAAAACTATTTGCCCGTTTTTTTCAGTACTTTTTCTGAGTTATCACGTAAAGTTGTTTTTTTCCATACAAAGTGCAAGTGCAAACACTTGGATAGGTACCTAGTATAGAGAAACAAACATTACGTAATTACTTAAAAAAAATACTGAAAAAAACGGGCAAATAAGTTTAAAAATTTCGCTGATTCATAATGATTCTAATTATGTAAGATGCTGCTTAAAAACTTATGAAATAAAACATGAAATTAATGATTTTTCGAAACACGGACATAAGGGAAAATTACAAAAATTCAGATTAAAATGATCAATATCTCCGAAACTAGCAAAAATCGCTTAACATTAATAGGGGTTAAATCGATAGCTTTTTAGCTGCTCTATCAGCCCTAGGCGGGTTGACGTCGGTTTCTGGGACACCCTGTATAGTGGTTTTATTTCTGAAACCGTAAACTTTCCAGGAGATTTGTTTTATAATAATAAAAGTTGAGGATGTCCTATAGAGTTAGTCCCTGAAGTTTGTCCAACCTTCTGCCGAACACCCCGTATGTTGACTTATCGACATGTTATATATCGATATCTAATCCCTAGAGAGTGCCCCGAGTTAGCACACGTCTAGTAATATCGGATGACAAGGTGTGCCGAGCGGATAGTTCAGGGTAGTGATTCTTTCAAAAGCAAAGGTGAGCGAACGCAGGAGTGAATGTCCTGTGTGAAGAGTGAGGTGTGATTCTCTCAACAACGACGAACGGACGGACGAACGAGTGAATGTCCAAGCGGCGAGTTTAAGTAGTCCCGTCAAAGCGAACAAAACACATTTGAGCGCGTGTATTCAATTTGGCAGCATGTCTTCTCGAACGTATAAAGGTGGCGGTTCGCGCCGCGACAGAGACAGGAGACCGAGACAGGAGACCGCGACCGGAGACCCCGACCGTCACTTGACGTTAGGCAATGTAGAAGCGGCAGTTCGCGAGCGAGACAGAGACAGGAGACAGCGAGACGGTCGCTGCCCCGGACCAGTAGTGTCTCGTGTCTCCGGTCTCGGTATCATGTCTCGGTCGCTTAAGGCTGCCTAATTGAGAATGCACGCGCTAATATGTGCTTTGCTCGCTCTGACGGGACTACTTAAACTCGCCTTTTGGACTTCACTCCTGCATTCGCTCACCTTTGCTTTTGAGAGAATCAATACCCTGGGAATCCATCTCGTTACTTGTCCAAGTACTTGTATTGTATAGCCTTTTGCTAGCCACTTACGATATTGCTATCGGGGGTTATATTTATTTAATCTAAATTGACGACTCGCTGGCCTAGTTGGTAGTGACCCTGCCTACGAAGCTAGCGGTCCTGGGTTCAAATCCCGGTAAGGGCAGATATTTGTGTGATGAGCCCGAATATTTGTTTCTGAGTCATGGATGTTTTCTATATATTTAAGTATATATTTATCTATATAAGTATGTTTATCGTTGTCTAGTACCCATAGTACAAGCCTAGAGCTTAGTTTGGGACTAGGTCAATTGGTGTCACATTGTCCCCTGATATTTATTTATTTATTTATTTTATTGGATAAAAAAACAAATGGCTATCTTAAATGCGTAATGGCATTTTCTACCAGTCAACCAAATAAAGAAAAAGACAGATAGAAAACAAAGCAAAGAACATATTTATAAAGAAGCTGATGCGCCGATAATCACTACTTTTTCGGGAACTGTAATTTTTTACTGGATTCGAATTATTTTATGTCCCTCCGTGGCAGTCTATCTCTAGGTATACCAAATTTTATTAAAATCGGTTTAAAAAATTGTAGCGGTTTAAGGAGGCGAAAAATCGATCTGTCATGTTGTCGTCTTCGGGAAAATTCGTTTTCAACCCGAGCGACGCTCGGTCTTTCAGGTATTTGTATTAAGAGAGGCTGAAAATTTCCATACCAAATCCTATAACGTTTCTCTCCCCTTAAACCTAAAGTCCGATTTTTACGATTCTTGAATACGTCGTAGATATTATGAAGAACAGCTATGTCTGTATGTTTTCTTTCCAAGAATATATATTTCTTAGTACGAAAGAAATTCAAAAATTTCTTTGTCTTGTTCTTTTTGTATCTACTTAATGTAATCTTGTATTGTTTCGCCCAGAGCAAAATTTGTAGGGAAAATATTTTGACCGGTACGCGATTTTAGCGTCGCTTTACAACCCTCTTAAAACCAGGGTCTGTATTCTAGGCGCTAAAAACCATATCGTATTGTCAACGTTTTGATGGCTCTTATTTCCTTGACAGTAATGGCGGCTGACGTCAAAACAATACCATAACAGGTCAACTACGATATCGTTTTTAACGTCGGGAATACAGGCGCAGCAAGCTTGCCTCGGCACGGTTTAAGCATGTTTAAGTATGAAATCGTTGTAGAATGGTAGTAGGAAAGCGTAAGTATTGAGTAGAGGGATAAACACAGAACAGAAAAAACAGTAGAAGTGTCAAGTGGGCGTGTAATGTGTGGCATAGTTATGCGGAGTTCCGCATAACCTACCATACTTTTGCCGCGATCGCTTATTTCGATATTTCGATATTTCGATATTTCTAAAATAGGGAATAAATCCAGAAGCATGTCTTTTATTATGCTATTTTGGAGTGCAAAAACGATAGCCGCACTAAAATATTTTTCATGGTCTCGTGTTATTTTTATGATAGTTTGAGTATTGGCGATAACAGGTCCGATACTAAGCGAAGCTCATGCCACTTCCACTGTTTTTTTCTATTCCGTGGGGATAAAGTTGAGTGGTTGTGGTCTTCTGTGGTATTCTCTCAACAACGACGGACGGACGAACGAGTGAATGTCCAAGCAGCGAGTTTAAGAAGTCCCGTTTGAGCGAATAAGACACATTTTAGCGCGTGTATTCAATTTGGCAGCATGGCTTCTCGAACTTATAAGGCTGCCTAATTGAGAATGCACGTGTTAAAATGTGTTTTGTTCACTCGGACGGGACTAGTTAAACCTGCCGCTGCGCTTTCGATCGTTCGTTCGACCGACCGCCGTTTTTAAGAGAATAACACTCCTGAGGGCTTAGCGTCTAACGCACTCGCAATCACGATCGTTTTCATTTTGAAAATCGAAGGCTTGTCTGCATACAAAATGAAAACAATTGCTCCAATTTGAAGCCGGTTGTGATTGCGAGTGCGTTAGACAATAAGCCCTCGGGTCTTACACGGTTACCAATTTCGAGTTTATTTTGCATCCTAATCAGTCCACCGGTTTGGGAGCTACAATGGCAAAGACAAACATCCTATCCTTACTTAATATTATAAACTAGCTTCTGCCCACGACTTCGCCCGTGTAGATTTCGACTATCGTTCCCACGGGAACTTTTAAATTTTCCGGGATAAAAAGTAGCCTATGTTTTAATCCAGTGTATAAGCTATTTCCATTCCAAATTTTATCCAAATCCGTCTAACCGTTGCAGCGTGTAAGAGTAACAAACATCCATACATCCATACATACAAACGTGATACGTTATACATTCGCGTTTATTATATTAGTAAGGATGCAATGTTTGTATGTTAGTTTGTTAATCCTTCACGCTGCAACGGACGAATTTGGATGAAATTTGAAATGGAGATAGCTTATACCCTGGATTACATAGGCTACTTTCCATCCCGGAAAATTTAAAAGTTCCCGAGGGAACATCCATAATCGAAATCAACGCGGACGAAGTCGCAGGCAGAAGATAGTATTAATATATATCTTAAACTTATAACACCCCTTCTCTTTCAGTCGAGGGGGGAAGGGGGATCAGAAAGTTAAAGATGGTCTCCTAAGCAGGGCTCGGAAACGTTATTCAAAATAACGTTTTAAAAACGTTTCGAACCGTTCTTTGTTCAACATTTTGTTCGGAACGGAAACGAAACGAGAACGTTATCAAAAACCGGTTTAATCCACGGGACGCGGCCGCGCGCGGCGTTCGGCTGCAAAGCGGCGACAAGCATGAACTTGTTTAGTAATCTTAGATCTGCCCTACCGACCCTACCGTATGTTTTGATTGCATTTTCATTTCATCTTTCATCCCGATGCGTGTTGTTGTCGTTTTGTGCGACTTGTGATTGTGAGTGATTATTTAATTAGTGAGTGGTGGTCCTTTTTAGGGTTCCGTACCAAAATGGTACAAAAGGAACCCTTATGGTGAGACTTCGTTGTCTGTCTGTCTGTATGTCACAGCAGGTTTTCTCAGCCACTACAAATGCTATCAACTTGAAATTTGGCAAAGTTGTACAACTTGCTTGCCCGCATCTATTTGTAGTAAAAAAAATATGAAATTAATTTTATTAATAATTGAAAAGGGGTCTAGAATGGGGGGTTCAAAAATGAAAGTGGTTCGATTATAGCAAATGGGGTGTCATATGAAAGGTCTTAATCTGCACATTTCAAAACTATTTTTTTGAAAATTTTCTGTGATGTACTTTTTGATTTATAGTCAAAAATGTACAAAAAATGACCGTTCCCCCCTTAACTCCGAAGTATATTAATTAAAAATTCTGAAAATAATCCTGACGTATAGATAATTACTTATATTTTCTGGGAAAAATTAAATAAAGTGTTCATTATTTACAGTTTTCGAGAAATAACAAAAAAACTAAGAAAATCTGTATTAAAATTTAGGTTAGTCAAAATCGACCTTATTGCCTGGAAAATAAAGCTTATAACAAAATGAGTATTTTCTTTTGCGGTTACCAAGCATATTATCTTCAATACGGAACCCTCGGTGCGCGAGACCGACTCGCACTTGACCGGTTTTTTTCTCAAAATTTAAAATGGGACGAAAGAGAAAGAACATGATTTACGCTTATTACACTCATATAATGAATTACGCATTATTATGTCCTCCTCATCTCCAGTAAAAAATGGTTGACTGTCTTGTAAAGTGATTATTGCATTCTCATCTGAAATAAATTTCATATACCTAAGTAGGAACATCAACATTATCCTCATGAACTCGTTTAAAATTTTGCTTTAATGATGCTCGTAATGGACTAGAGGTACCTGAATCAGCCATGCTTATCCACCAATTATGTACTCCTCACAGAATAATGGTACTTTCTATGTGTCCAATAATAATCTAAGCTCTAAAGAAACAAGCAAAGAAAACCGCGTCGCGTGGCTGCTAAATACTAACTGACTGGATGATATTTGTAATATTCCTACCGAACCCAGCAAATGGGAAAAAAACGGTTAAAAACGTTATATGGATCAAAAAAGATTTCAATTTCGTTCTTGTTCAAAAACGTTTTCTATAACGTTATTTGCGAACGAAACCGAAACAAATCGTTCCTTAGGCATTTAAGACGAAACCGTTTCGAAAAAAATACCGTTTTCCGAGCCCTGCTCCTAAGGTCATTTTCGCGTGGCAGTATTCTGAATAATTCATTCTGTGATCGGTATTCTTGTTCAGGATCCAAAATCAAACAAACATTCAAAATTATATAGTATATACTATGTTATAAGGTTCAATTCACAATATCACAAAGATTTGAAAGCTTCCTTCGAATGATCAGCTGTTGTTTTTGCCAATGGAAATTGAATCGTAAGCTGAAGTCTTATGGTTTATATTTGTATGATAATTAAATATATTGTGATATATTTTTAGTACGAGTATGAATGATGCTTCATTGATTTAAATATAATGGAGTTGTGAGTTGTGACATAATTCAATTAGGACTTAATGTTTTTTAAGCTTCCGTTCGCAAACGTGTGTGTTACTGCGTACAGTCAGCTTAATAAATAGTCTGACGCTCTAAAGTTGAATTCTGTTTGAACGTCATCCATATAATATTGGGTCCTTACCTATGAAATTGGCGTTATTTTTACGTGTTTTATTTCGTACGGAATTTATTAATTTCAATTTTAACTTCCAAATTATTTTTAAATTTCATTAATACAGTATGTAACAAAGGTTTTAGATACAAATAATATGGTTCAATATCTTTCTTAGTGTTTAAAATTAAAGTGTGAACTCAACTCTTTTCATGTGCTGTGAGTTCAAGTGTTTCAATTACGCAGAGTTTTATGAAGCTAACTATTTTTAAGTAATTAAGATATGTATAATATAGCTTAGAAGTGTCCAATATCCCTGACAGAATTTTGTTTGGTTTGCATTTGACGTTACTAAATAATCCGCAAAATTAAATGTATGAAATCCACCGTTTTCATAAAATTCTCCATATAAAACGCCAATTTCATAGGTAAGGACCTAATATTATTAACCAGCTTCTGCCCGCGTAGATTTCAATTATCGTTAGTTATTACTTTTTAAAAAAGCCGGGATTAAAAGTAGCCTATGTGCTAATCTAGGGTAAAAGCTATCTCCATTCCAAATTTCACCCAAATCCGTCAAGCCGATTACTTTTACCAATTAACTAGGGCTCTATTCTCCTTGATAAAACAATAATTCCTTTTGTCATGTTAGTGTATTCTCAACGGGTGGTCCTTGAATCACCGTCACTCATTTCACGAACGCGTTGTTTCATCGAATTTGAATTTTATCGACAGCAAATTTTTGCTGAAACCTTATTGTTTTTCTTAAGCATGGTTAGGTTAGGTTAGGTTAGGTTAGATTAGACCTGTGACCACCAAAAAATTATAACTCCTGCACGCTCGATGAAATGAAAATGCGAAGAAATGAAAATTCGGTGAAATGATTGTCGGCGATTCAAGGGTAAACCATTCTCAACGTTATGATGATAGCTCGATCTTAACTCGAGTTTAACTCGGCCGCAATTGCTGTTATAATCGAGCCAATATGATAACATGTCTATAGCAATATAGTTTTATCAATTACAATAGAGCTCCAGGTGGCTTGTAGTTACGCTTGTTAGCCAACTCCATAAAAAAAACTCACGAAACGTGACGTGTTCTCGTTAATTTAGTTCTGAGTCATTGTTGTTGGCTAAACATCCTACCTTTCTAAATAAAAAGGACACATGTGCTATTGGATTGTCAAAGCAAACTTAACCCCCCATCTTAAGAAATAAGGCCACTAATACATACGCGGTTTTATGAGACATACGCCCTTTTTTCTAAGGCAGCATACATATATTGCTCCCAGCTTTTTAATAGCTTTCGGCTAGCTATTGCTATCCCACTTGCACTCGCAACTGATAGTATATTTGTCACTCGTGTTTTATTGAAAAACGAAGATTGCCGATGGCTATTAAATCAAACTGGTTATTTTTCCTATCTTTAAATTTAAAGCGGCACGCGAGCAGCTTCGCCCCGCTGAAAATTTCCGAATTTCCGAATGGTTTTTTTTTTCTGCGCTTTTTTTTATGTAATAACCTTCGACAAAGTACTAGAAAACCTTTTAAAAAAAGACGAATGAAATCGGTAAAGCCGTTCTCAAGTTTAGCGTGTGAGTGTATTTTTTTTAAGTAGCCTTTTTTGTAATTTAGGTCGTTTTTGCATGTGTGCTAAATATCATTAAATATGTTCGGACAAATATACAAACGTCGTGTAATTTTTTTACAGTTGTTTTATTTATTTATTTATTTAATAAAACAATTATTTCGAATTAACAGTGTTTTTATCAACGTGATACACTTTCTAAATGAATTGGTTTGACATGTTTAGAATTATTTAAATGAATTTTAACTTTATTTCTTTACATCTTTGGTTTTTCCTTCTGTATCCTCTTCGGTTTTATCTTCACCACTCTCCGATACTTTCCACTGAATTATTAAAACTTAAGTGTGATTATCACACCAAGCATAAAAAAACGCCAAAAAAATAAAAACAGTCGTAAAGTATTGAACACAAGACCAAAGTATCAAATAACACCGTCATTCTTTTTTTTTGTCATCCATTACTATTTTATTTTTTCCACCCGTTTTCACAAACGTCACTATGAGGTCTCACAGTGCTCACGAATGCACAGGGTGGTTCAAATCGTCTCATAAACAAAAGGTCGGTCAAAAATTACCAATCACAAAGCTGTATTGAACGCAGTGCGTTTACTTAGTGAAGGATCCCTTAAGTATTGTTTGCGAATACGTATAGTTGGTTAAAATTATACTAGGGAAAATAGAGGGGATGTTTTTGGTAACCCATCATTTTATTGAATTTCACTTTATCGTTTCTATCATTTCATCGAATTTCATTTTGTCGAACCAAGATGTTTTCAGGATATCTTAAACATTAAATAGGTACGTAGGTTAGGTTTGGTTAGAATTGACAAAAAAAAAAAAAGCATGCGTTGAGAAATGCCTTTCGATGAAATCAAAATTCTGCGTAATGATACGTTCGTTGAAAAGTGTTTCGATAAAATAATAGGTACCCGATGTTTTTTTGTGAGTAATTTGGGTAAAATTATCCTTAATGATCAATTAACAGGTCAAGTACGAACAGCTGAAGTTGACTGTGAAGTTGGTCAACTTCAACGCAGCCAACTTCACGGCGTGACGTCCAGCCCAGGCGCGCCATGGAAGTATTTCAGTAAACAGCGCGAGCACGTAAACGCCGACGAGTCTGCCGGGGCGCTGTGTGTGTGTGTTGAGAGAGTAGTGACGCAGAGGGGACATTCTGTCTATTGCATGAAAATTCTTGATGCCTCACTGCGAAAATCTTAATAGTTAACCTCCTACGGCCCACCATACAATGGAATTAGTCAATGAAATATGAATCTATTACGAATTAAATAAAGTCCCTTTGCTAACTTGATCATTAGTCATAAAAACAAAAGGAATTCCACTTTACTTTCTTTGCACTAGATCTTAATTTGAATGGCCGTATTTTGTACTATTATTAGTACAAGGAACCTCAGGATGTAGTTAGTATCTACAGTGCAATAGCTCTGTGGGCTTTTACTGAGTGTCATTGGGCTATATATAGTCTAACCGACTTTTCCCGGCCTGAAAGACTTTTTAAGAGCTAATGCAGTAACCAATATTCGTCATTATCATCATCATCATCGGCCTATATCAGTCCACTGCTGAACGTAGGCCTCCCCTAAAGTGCGCCATTTTACTATGTCTTTTGCTGTCGCATCCAACATCTGCCAGCAGCGTTTCGCAAATCATCACTCCATGTTTCCAGAGGGCGTCCTACACTCCGTTTGCCGAGTCGCGGTATCGTGGTCGTGGTTTCCTCTATAACCAATATTATTGCATTCCAAAATTCAACATTTAAAAATCGTAAAGTAAAACATACAATCGTTGATGCGTATAGCAAATGACAGATGGTACCTATTTAGAGACTATGTTAATAATAAATTAAAGTGCTTTGACAGAATAGGTGTCAAGTACCTACATACTAACAATTCACTAACACCTTTTATTGAAATTGATCGAAATAAATGATTCAGTGACGATTAAAAACTCTACTGAAGCCAAATTCATGGAGTCATGTCCAGCCTAGGTATGCCATGTGTGTTTAGTTTGAGAGAGAGTAGTAACGCTGCTGGTATAATCTATCTATTGTATGAAAATTCTTCATTTTTCACTGCGGTATTTCTAATAGTTAAAGTGTGTTGTGTTGTGTTGGAACATATAAAGATCGATAAGCCCTCTGAACGCAGTGGCGCATCTACATCACTTGTTCTTTGCCACTGTCTGTACAACAATGCTCTGCGCATGTCTGCGTGGCGCCATAACCCGCGTATTCTAACCTAAATTCGAATTCCGAGCTCCGCTTTCCGCGGACGCGCGCGCCCGGCCATCGCTTCCTAATTTAAAAATAACATTTTTTTTAACGGCCGTTCCTAACCAGCCAGCGCTGTAATTCCATTTTCAAAAGTTTTTGTGAAAAAGTGCCATTTTGTAATGTTTATTTTTAGTGTGTACGTGAGTAGTGCAAAGAGAGTATTTTGGTGACAAAAAGCGAGGCCATTGCAACATTTTGGCTGTTCTGATTATGGGATTATTTTGGACCAAGGATGTGTTATATGCTTGTGATTGTGAGGACTTAATTGGACTATAAACAGGTACTATATTTTTAATAATATAGCTTATTTTTCATTTTGTTAACAGCGTAAAATTTACAATACTTTACCATAATATTATCTAAAAAAAATACAGCCTTACCTACATTTTAAAAAAAAGCTCTCAAATCACCAAAGCTTTAGTATTTCGTGAAATACTAAGCTTTTCTATGCGGTCACGCGGTGCGAGGTTTCACACAGACTTTCTGACGTGGGCAGCTTATTAAATTTACTATTGTACTATGGAGCTTACATATAAAAAGCTGTGCCTGTGATTTTGTACATGAAAGTTTCGCTTTAACTATGGCTTTTAAGGTCAGGCTACAACACAATTGTACAAAATTAATTTGGAAGTTAAAGTTAGGCTACACCACAAATATGTGTATACCTGCATTTTGGTTTAGATGAATATCGAATCCGCTTTGAGTAGTCGTGGAGTAACTAGTAAAATTTCTATATGGTATTTTTTCCAGAGTATTCGATATTTCCTATTATATTTTAGTACTTACCTACTATTTTTTCTAAACATTATTCATATCTACTTATTGATTCAAAAGTGACTCATACGGTTTCGTGGTTACACCTTAAAGGCTAACTGCTGCACTCAGAGATGTCAATTATATTTAGTGCTTGATTAAAGGTTGCTGCTGTCACTTTCTGTGCTACAGCAATAGAATAAGACAGCACGTTACTAAACTAGCATTAAATTTAATTGACGTCTCTGAGTGTTGCAGTAAATGCTTAAGCGATTTTGATCCGTAGCTATGGCATGATACTATTGATCTTAAGCAAATATTCCTTATAATAATCTTGTGCAAAAGCTAGATATCAATAAACAAAACAACCAAAATACAATACAATACAATAACACTTTTGTACAACATACATAAAGCAAGCACTATCCAAAAACATAGTTAAATGGCCAAGACGCATGGTCTTTCTTTAAATATAATACTTTAAATAGATAAAAACTCCCGAATCGATATAATGACGACCTCTACTTTCACAGCTAATATCTCTAAATACAACCAAGAAGATTAAACATTCTTTCTTAAAAAAAAACAAAATCAAGTTCGAGTCGGACTCGAGAGTTCCGTATTGAAGATAATATTCGAAAACGCAAAAGAAAATACTCATTTTGATATGATCTTTATTTTCTATGCAATAAGGTCTATTTTGAATAGCCTAATTTTAATACAAATTTTTAAAGGTTTTTGATAATTTTTCCAAAACTGTACAGTTTGACAACTTCATTTTATTTTTCGCGAAAAATATAAATAATTAACTTTAGGTAAATCATGAATTTTTCAGAATTTTTCGTCTATAAACTTCGGAGATAAGAACGGTCATTTTTTGTAAATTTTTGGCTGTACAAAGTACGTCAGGAAAAATTATAATAAAAATAGTTTTGAAATGTGCGTAGACTGAGTCCTTTCTTACCTCTCTCATTTTCAACCCCTCATTCTAGACCACTTTTCAAATATTATAAAAATAATTTCATATTATTTAGTAAAAACAGATGCGGGCATCAAGTTCTACAACCCTTTCAAGTTTATAGCTTCTATAGTGTCTGAGAAAAACTGCTGTGACATACAGACGGACAGACAGACAGTCTCACCAAAAGGGTTCCTTTTTTACCATTGTGGTACGGAACGCTAAAAACCGTGCAAATACACTAAAAAAAATGCGAGCCAACAAAGAGAGATTTTCAGTTGACAAAAAATGAATACAATAATTAAGATATTAGTTATATCAACCAAAGCGTATAGTAACAACAGCAATTTCTTCAGTGATTCAACTAACATCTTAGTTGATGTATCTAACGTCTTAGTTGATGTGTCTAACGTCTTGTCAGGCTCGTATGGAATCAAGACGGTTATGCACAACAATCACAATCTTGTTAGAAGCGACCAATATATTTTTTCAGTGTATCGATCCATCTAGTTAGGAGCTACGAATCCACAAATAGACATATATACAGACACGCAGATACATAGATACATAGATACATAGATACACACGTTAAATTTACAACATGGACGGTTAAAATGGTCAAGCGATTTACGACAGTCTCATGATGGTAAGTGACGCGATCGATGGTGAATCCAGACAGACGGTATTTCTCGCCAACTCAAGGGACTTTCAGGGCCGTATTAATACTTGCCTTGGCTGAGATAGCCATCTCAAGATACGATCAGAAAAGATTTCAAACTTAACATTTACTTTGATGTATTTCGAGACGCATCTCAGACAAAGATTGGGTAAGATTTAAGTATTTATTTCTCTATTTAAATAAGTTTAGTATTTAGTTAAGTTTATCGCATAAATATGTGACAGTTCTTTACTACTACAGGTATAAGAGCGTGTCATATATTTTTGCGGCCAATGATGGATAATATATTATTGCTTGTGACTGTACCCATAGTACAGTCAGCGTTATATGTAAGTTAATATTCAAAGTGCTCAAATAGTTCGGTACACCATGTTAATTGTATGGTGTGCCGAACTATTTGAGCACTTTGAATGTTACCTTATATGTATGTATGTATGTAAACACTTTATTGTACAAAAGAAAAAAACAGAACAATACAATTAATATAAAAATAAGTACAAAGGCGAACTTATCCCTTTAAGGGATCTCTTCCAGCTAACCCTTGAGAGATTGAGAAAAGTTAAGGTTGTGCATCGAGTAAGCAAGTGTACAAATTAATTTAGAAGAACAAATAAAATAAAAATATATAAATATAAACAATAATAAATAAAATAAAAATACATTCAAATACCTACATAAATAGATACAGTAATATATATTAATACTTAAATATACATACATAAACTACATTTTATGTACCTAGAGGATAGTTGATATTTAGGAGATAGAGTCAAGCCAGAACTTCTTTAATTTGCCTTTTAGAGAATCTACCGTTTGTGATTGCCTAATGCCAGTTGGTAGCCGATTCCACAACCTGACAGAATGCACCGAGAAGGATTTGGAATAGGATTTGGATTTGTGGGACGGGAAAGCGAGGGTGAGATTGGCCTTAGAGCGCAACCGGTTTTGGGAGCCGGTGGCCATGAAGCTAAATCGCTCAGAAAGGTAGATGGGAGAACGAGGATTAAAAATAGTATTAAAAAGCAGCGACAGGATGTGAACGTTTCGGCGAAACCGAATAGGTAACCAGTTTAGCTGAGCACGGAAGTGGGAGACATGATCGTATTTACGTAGGCCGAAAATGTATCGAATGCACACGTTTTGGAGTCGCTCAAGTTTATCAAGGAGTTGTTCTGAGAGGTCCATATAAGCAACGTCAGCGTAGTCTAAGAGAGGGAGAAGAAGAGATTGGGCTAAAGTTATCTTGGTTTGTTGAGGAAGAAAATTCTGCAGTCGCCTGAGAGAATGAAGTGAAGCGAAGAGCTTGCGACTGACTTCGGTAACCTGAGTCGACCAGGAAAGTGTCTGATCTATTGTGATACCCAAATTTTTAACTGTAGAGGAAAAGGGAATTATGGTACCGTCAAACACCAAATTGGGTATCACAACGTCAGACAGCTTCGAGATGAAGTGGGGACTTCCAACAACAATGGCCTGCGACTTCTTTGCATTGACCTTTAGTCCAAAATTAGAGGTCCATTTCTGGATCGTCGCAAGATCGTCATTGATAAGGTCAATCAGGGAAGGGAAGTCATCAAAACTAGCCCCCGCATAAATCTGCAAATCGTCAGCGTATAAGTGGTAAGAAGAAAGAAGGGAGGTTGTTATACCATTTATGAAAATTGAAAAAAGAAGAGGAGAGAGCACAGCCCCCTGAGGGACACCAGCAGTGAGAGTATTCCAATCAGAATGAGTTTCATCCATCTTAACACACTGGCGCCTTCCAAGGAGGTATGATTCAAACCACGTAAGGGCCGAAAAAGAGAAATTCAGGGTCTTGAGGATGCCGAGAAGAATATTGAAATCAACTGTATTGAAGGCACTACTGAAATCTAACAAAACCAGGACAGTCAGATGTTTATTTTCTATGTTTAAACGAATGTCGTCGGTGACCTTGACCAAAGCAGTGACAGTGCTATGCCCGGGGCGGAAACCAGATTGAAAGGGGTTAAAAAGATTGTGCATATTTAGGAAACGAGACAGTCTTTGATTAACAAAGTGCTCTATTATTTTGGAAAGTACAGGGAGAATAGAAATAGGACGATAATCGGACAAGGACGCAGGTTTTGACACTTTTGGAAGAGGGAGTACATGAGCAAGTTTCCACAATGTAGGGAAACAGCCCGAAGAGAAGGAAAAGTTGATAATGTCGGAAAGGATAGGAGCAATGGAATCCGCCACCAGCATGAGCATGTCTAAGCTCAGGCCATCTTCACCGACGGCCTTGGTTTTTATTGACTTCAGAAGGTCTATAGTCTCCTTCGGAGTAATTAATCCTAGATCAAAAGGGGGAAAGTCGGGGTTCGGGGCAGTAGCAAGAAGAGATAATGTATTATTCTTTACGGAAGGGTCTAAAGTGACCGGAGAAGAGCTAAAATGCTTATTCAGGGCGTTGAGATTCATTTTATGATTAGAAGAGTGAGTTTGAGATTTGCCTACCCCTAGTGACTTCAAAAATTTCCATAATTTATGGGGGGGACAATTCTGAATAGACTCATGGATATAACAACGTCTTGCTTCCCGGCACTTCTTGTTGCAACGATTTCGCAGCATGACGTACTTATGACGATTGTTCTCAGACGGATCGTGGCGCAACCTCACGCGGGCGCGGTTCCTCCTCGCCATCAGGGCTTTGATATCCTCGGTCAGCCACGGCGCAGGGTAATGCTTGACGCGCATCGGCTTCAGAGGGGCGTGTCGGTCGTAAATCGCAAGCAATGTGCTGTTGAAAATCTCAAGTTTAAGGTCGATGTCAGTGCAAGTTTCGATAGACTGCCAATCAGCGTTGTGAAGATCGGAGAGCAGAGCCTGCAGATTGATGTCGCCAAGATTACGGCGAAGGACGAATTTGTGTCTACGTTTCGGGGGGCGAATTTTGAAAGAGGCGTAAATAAGGTCGTGGTTTGAAAAGGCAGCAGCATTAAACTGGCCGTGAAATGAGACAAAATCAGGGGATGAGGTTATAATAAGATCTAAAAGAGAAGGGGGCCCATTATGAGGGAAATGAGTGGGACCGAGAGGGAGAATACTAAGATTCAGTGAACTTACTAGAGACTGAAGTTTAGAAGAGCGAAGGTCGTTTTTAATGAGGCATGTATTAAAATCGCCCATGATTACGCTATGTTCGAACTGGGGACAGAGATCAGATAACGCATTCTCAATTGCATCGAAATAGCTTATGTTGGATGATGGACTGTAATAAACCCCGAGAAGTAGTTTAGTGTGGTTTAAGGAAACGCTGAGAAATAAGTATTCCGGTGACTTTGAGTACACGGATGGGGACTCAGCCACAATTTCGCAAACGATATCATTTTTTAAATAAATGGCAACACCACCCCCGCGAACGGTACTCAAGCCGCCATCTTTGAACCCAGTCCTGTCGTTGCGAATTAATTGGTAACCGGGTAAAGGATAGAGGGTAGATGAGAGGGACGGCTTAAGCCATGTCTCAGAAATGAGTATGGCGTGAATGTTCTTATCAGAAAAGGTTGAAAGTAGGTCAGGAAAGTGAGCTGGTATACTCTGTGCATTGATGTGGACAACGCTAAAGTGTTTTGAAGAAGTGGTAAAAATGGTATGCAATCGGTCACCGAGATCTGGCATATCAGATGAATCACTTAGCGAGTCGTAAAGGCTTGACGAAGACAAAGAAAAGAATTCGCTATCATGACTAGCGCCGAAAACGTCAGACATGTAAGCATAAATAAATATATAACAATTTAAATAAATAATATAAATATAATTATATGTATAATACTATCAAAATTTTACAATTTTAAGATTAAAAATAAAATAACAGCAACGAACAAACTTTAAACTCAATCGCTCGCCATCAGCTGTTATGGATACAAAACAAGTTTGGCTGTTAGTCGGTAGAACATATCAAGATACAATTACACATTAAAGTTTTAATTACAGCATACGATTTCAAGAAAAAGTATTTATGAATTTTAAATATATTTCATAAAAATATAATTTTCTCCGCTGATCCTCAAACATCGACCAAGACAGCAAACAAAACGCAAAACCACAAACCGCGATCGGCCCTGTCACCCAACTGTCAACGTCAAACGTCATACTGTGCGAGTAAAAAAATTAAAAATAATAGGAGTTAAATTAAAGTAAAAAGTAAGTGAAAGTGAAGGTAGGGATACACAGAAATACAGAATGGCGGACGGGAAGTTACGTAGACACTGCACAAATACCTACCAACATGTAACAAGAATAGATAAAGAAACCTAACAAGAAAACCGTAGATGTGCCTTAATATAATGAGAAAGCGAAAGAGGGCAACAACAAAATACTACTTAGGCTTGGTTACAGTCACTGTCCGTTTGGGGGGCCTGACACGCTGCGAAGGTGGCTTGGCGGGCTCCTGCACTGGAGTTGATGATGATGACGGAGCGGACGATCCCGACGAAGGCACCGGAGCCGGCAGCACTCGCAGCTCAGCCAGGGTCGTGACTCGTCGACGGGAGCCGTCGCCGCATAGTACGACAATCCGCCCATCGCTCGTCCAGCTGTTCTTGACTCCGTGTATCCGCCGCGCCTCCATAAACACAGAGTGCCTAGTACCGGTCAGGAACTCCGACATGGTTAGACCAGAGCCCTTAAGCTTGGTCTTCGAGGACCACACAAGGTTCCGCACCTCGAGGGAAGCAAACCGCAAAAGGAGGGGTCTAGGTTTTGCATGATCTTTTAGCCTTCCGAGGCGATGACATACCTGAAGTGACTGCGCTGAGACACTGTGAACCTGCAGATTTTGGTTGCATATAGTAACTGCAGTCTCTTTTGCTGTTTCATTTGCTACTTCAGGAATGCCATGCAGTAGCAGTACTTTGACCCGGGACCTCATCTCTAAATCCTCTAAAGATTGAGCCACCATTTCCATCTGAGCCTGCAGGCTTGATACTGCCTTCCAGATGAGTGACTTAAATACCTTGAATTCCTCAAGCGAGGCTTGGTCAGTGTTGATGTTCGAGGCGGTGCCTTCGAATGAAGTCATCCTAGCTGTGAAGAACTCCTTCATTTCCTCCATGCTCTTCTTGAGTTGACTCAGGGTGTCCATAGTGCCAAGGAAGTAATGATAAACCAAGATGAAGTGAAGTGAAGTGAAGTGCAGGTAGTGACTAATCACTTAGTTGGTAGGTATTAGAAAAGGAAATTAGCTGAAGGCGGCAATTAGAGCTAAATTAAAACATTAAGTAAATAAAAACTGTTGATTTTCGGTTGTGTATAATTAATTTAGTAATATAAATATGAGAGCAAAATTTTTGGTGTACTTTATTTGCCTACCCGATTTTTTTTTATATATGACGTTGACGTAACAAACACTAGAGCTTAGTTCGTGACTAGGTCAATTTGAGTGAGATTGTCCCCCGATATTTATGATTTTTTATTTAATTGAAACTTTTATTTAATTCTAATATTACTTCATGGTAAAACTTCACTCCTGTTAAGGTGTATTTCGCCAATGTAGAGTTATTTAAAGACACTCCCATGGAACAGTCCTCGCGTGTAACATCCATGGACGTATTTCTCTAATAAGTCCATGGGAGTGTCTAGAAATAACTCCGCATTGGGGAAATACACCTTAACAGGAGTGTAAGACATTAATTAATATTAGAAATACAATTAATGCGGTCTCCAAAGTTAGAAGAGCTTGTTCCTGAAATGTCAACAAATTTATAAATATTGCTTGTATAATAGGGACTAGGGGACGCCCGAGACTTCGTACGCGTAGAATTAGTTTCCCGCTACTCCCCCCATTTCTTAACGTTGGGGGTCGATTTTCGGAAAATCCTTTCTTAGTGCTCACTTACATCATGAAAGGAACCCCTGTACCAAAATTAAAGTTTCTAGGTACAGTAGTTTCGGCTGTGCGTTGATATATAAGTCAGTCAGGTTTGCCTTTTATATATATAGATTATTCTTCATCAGAACCTCCTTTATCGGTAAAACCACATTGCATTTGACATGTTATCATGTCAAAATTACGATATCTTTTTTTTACTTGACAGGATTACAATAATGGTGGTCGCGTTAAAAACAATACGATAACATGTCAAAAACAATATGGTTTTACCGATTGGAATAGAGCCTCAGCTTCAAGCTTGCGTTACTTTGCGAATTACAATCTTACTCTTATTTTGTCTGCTTCAGAAAATAGTTGACTTATCACACGAACAAACAGAACAACAACTTAAGTAATATCAAATACTTGGAACCGTGCCGCTCTATTTGTCCAAAACGCACTCATATTGCTAGCGAATCTAGCGATGTTGCCATATAGCAATGTAAACAGCATTTATACTCGTACATTATTAAAGACCAGGGGGTGACGGCAATGTGACTCACCCCGTAGAAACAGGGAATTTACTACTTTTAATGACAAGGAGAAGGCAAAAGAGAAGCCATCTATAAGTGGAATCTGTGGGCCTATTATGGTTGCGTCTATATCGCGTGTCAAATGTGGATAAAGCAACTGTCGTACTTATTTACTTGTCAAAAGATGATGGATGCCTTATTTCAACTTATTTGTCACGCGATAAACGCAACCATGTTAGCATCCCTGAGAGCCATGGATATCTGCAGTCTTAAGACCACAATCTCAAGACTACGTTTCTATTGCCAATGCGTTGCCAATCCTGA